>CM054063.1:304565176-305054067 GCA_028641055.1 Alopecurus myosuroides | reverse complement strand
AACATATCAGGTCATATACCTCCTACTTTTGTCACGGGTAAACACATCAATAGTTCAGGTCATAGACTACCTACTTATATCACTATCGCCAAAATATAAGGTGGACATATCAATAGTTCAGGTTATAGACCTCCTCAATATGGCACCATTGCAAAACCTGTTGGAGATATGACTTAGAGACAATAATATTCGGTTATTATTCTGTCTCCAAGTTCAAAATTAAGTTTATGACATTATGCTACAACCGCTATAGCATTTGAAAAGTGAGTTCTAAAGGAGAATCTTTGTGCGGGTGTGAAAACATGAACAAACATAGCTTATGGTTTGTGAGATGATCACATTTTCCTGATCATAGACTTCATTAAAATTCTAGCAAAACATAAGAGTTTATTGTTAGGTTAACAATAGTACTGAACCGACCCAAGGTTATGATTTTGCTAAAAGAGACTAAAAAATTGTAATATATTTTAGCAAAGTATATATGAAGTTGTCATTGACTATACTTCCTATACTATGAGAATATCTAGTGACCACACGATCGAAAGTTACACTTTGGATGTCATCAACCGTCTTGCCGTAACTTGGGATTATAACTGTGATGTATGAGTATAATCTAGAAAGTGAAATGGAAATGAGATAGTTCAAGACTATTACTTAAGTCCTCTAGACGACAGAGAGATACATACTCTGGGACCTCTCAGTATCACTGATGTCAACCAATTGGCTGACCATACATAGTGTGATTTATCACAAGGACATCGATGATATGGTTGAGAAAAAAGGACGATATCCGTAACAAGTTTTATGTGTTATGATCAAAGAGTTTGATCAGAACATATCATATAGTTTCACCTTATGATATAGTTGGTATCATGAAGTTAAGAGAGTATGTGCAATGAGTAACTTATAAGGTTCCCTCATTCTTCATGAATGCAGCATAAATTGGTATTTGTCGTTCCGGTATTTTTCCTGAATTCATTGGAGAGAAAAAGAACAAAAAAAAATAAAAAAAAAAGGAAAGAGGGAGGTTGGATTTGACTTCAGCGGTCCAATCCGAGTTGGCCTAGGAGGAGGGGTGCATCCACTTCCTTGGTGCGGCTAGCCCCCTCCTATCTCAACTAGGACTCCTCCCTCCCCTTTGGCAACTCTCCCCTCCATCCCACTATATAAAGAACCACATGGCTCAAGGAAAATCACACAATTGGCTCACAAGTCTCTCTCTAGTAGAATTAGAAGTTCTAATCAGAGCCTCTCTATTTAATTAGGGTCTCTTCTAATTGGGTTTTGAGGTGTCCTCTCTCGATTATATCTAGCTATAATTTTAGTTCTCTCTCATGTGTTGAGAAACTTTCAGATTCATATAGTTCTAGTTGCAGTCTATTAGTGTTACCAACTAGCAACGCCGTAAGACTGTCTCTCTTCATCGGTGCCGAGTCCTGAATGGCGGAGCACTAACGGGTTGACACGAGCATACACTTGCACACCATAAGATGTTTCAACCGCAACAATCATCATTTATTATATGTTATGTCTGAATTTTCTGAATAAATACTGCATATGATATATGTATGCACTTATATATAGAAAAATTATTCTGGATTAATCTAAACTACTAATAATCTGAATTTTACATGTGATAAAAAGCAGAAATCATACAAATAAAGGGCAGGGGGTTACTACTGCTTCGTTTGTTGCCTTTTTCCATATGATCCAACCAAGTTAACTATAGTAGATGACATGTGGGCATATGTGGTCAATTTTCTGTTTTTTTAGTTCAGTTGTGCGTTACTCATAGCTGGGGTATTGTACATGCCAAAATCCGGTGATGTCGCTTGACAACACAACCAAAACTTAGCTCTTGACAACACAACCAGAACTTAGCTCTGACACTTCTAGATAGACTCCTTAATCAATCATTCACTTTTTCTACTTCTTGTCATCTTCGAGAGTGTATCGATGCAGCTTAATTTGTGTTTAGCATGGTTTTGATGCAGTAATATTAGCTTGACGTTGGTCATAATGAATGCCATATATGATCTTACTCAATCATTCACTTTGGCTACTACTTGAGTTAATTTGAGATGTTTGTTCTTTCTATTTACTTGGTTGGTCTAGAATAAACATGGTCATGTCCTATAACCAATAACATATATAGAATACATTAAGGACCTTTTTAATTTGTAGTTAGAGAAAACGTAGGAATAGTAAAACATAGGATAGCGACATCATGCTCACACCATTCCTGTAGGATTTTGTATACACCCAAGTTTGTTTGATTACATCGAAGGAGTTGTAAAAAATGATTTGAGTGAATGCTAGAATTATTATGAAATACAAATGATTCCATAGGAAAAGATCCTATAGAATCCAATCCTACAAATCAAACAAGCAACATAGGAAAACTTCCTATAGGATCCAATCCTCCCAAAATCCTATGCAATCCCTTTGAATCAAAGGACCCATAAGTAAGCTTAACTTGAGAAGTAATATCTTTTTGTAATGTTGGCTTGCCGATTCTATAGACATTTTACAAGGACTACATATTTCACTATCTCTTTGTGGTCTTGTTGTAATATGGTATTGCTGGTTTTTTCTCTACTGCCCGTCATAACCCGAGTAGTATCTACATATTTTTTGGTATCATGCTTCAGGATGGCTACCCAGTATGATAAATATGGTTTATGTCCATGATATTCAGTGACCGACTCATAGAACCACATGGCGGTATCTAGCTATCACATTGATGGTGTATCTCCATGCTTTCAACTGAGCCTCCCTCTCATTTTGTTATTGACTATCCAATTTTTTTCATTAGGTTTGTGCATTTGAAGCTCGCCAATTCATCATTTATGGATCTACTTTCCGTGTTCTTAAAGTTACATAAGAAACTGATATATTTTCCTATGTACATTCAGTGTGCTTATTGGTGTGCTATTCCAAAAACAAAGAGTGATGTTATGGTTGTAGCTTTGTTATAAAAATATGGTTGTGTCTTTCTATTTTTTTCTCTTATAGTTCTCCGGAAAGAAAAAGGCAGCGAGCGGTCATGCAGAGCGATAGTTCTTTCTCACTCGGAATTGCAGTGGTAGAGTGTCTTCTGGCTACTGTGATGAAGAGAAGTACTGGATGACAATTTGGAAAATCAATGCACCGGACAAAATGAAAATTCATCTACGGAGGTTTGCACGTGAGTGTCTTCCTAGTTGATCAAATGAGACAGCATCATATATCTTCAAGTGATGGCTGTATTCCTTCTAGATCCGAGCCGTATTTCACCACGTCTCCTCGATTTTCGACTAAAACGAGCGAAATCATTGGAGAAACGGGAGAAACCATTGGAGAGGTGTGGAGTAACTCGACAGCTGCCGGCCATAGCATTGCCGGAACAGGCGGGATGCTAGAGCATACGACCGCGCCTCAGACCTTCGGAAAAAAAAGACAGCTAGCAGAGAAAATAGGGAGATGGAAGAGCTGTCTAAGATTTAAGCCAAGATCTCGATGGAATGTGACTGATGGTGAATTCCATTTTAAGCTATCTTAAAGATACAATGAGCGTAAATATGTTACGTGTTATTAGAACTCGGCTAGTACGACAAACCAGATTTTGCGCCCTTGCAATGCAATCAATACAAATAATTTTATTGTGCACCAAAATCAATACAAATACTTGACGTTTGTAAGAAATCGGTAAACGAAATTACTATGCTTACGACGTTTACCTGTACATTCATGTACATTGCATATATCCCGCGGGCTCAGTTGATTCGGCCTTAAAGATCGAAGGCCCATATCAAACATCGTACAAAGATTGTAGTGTCGTGGTATTAGTATAGCATCGCTCATCAATAAACCCGAATCTAATACATGATTTGATTTTCACCACAGGATTAAAGAAAAGAAAAGACAATCAATCAACATAGAAATTTGAACCATCACAAAGTAGGAACAATATATATTGCGCCAGCTTGACAGCTACACTCCTGGTCGAAAGGAGATCGATCCGGCCCTTGTACAGGTGTGACGCCACATCACGGCTTTATAGATGTGCAGACTTTTTCCAGAGTCTTCAAGTCTTTGATGCGGGCGAAGATGGTTTTGGTGGCGATGAGATTGCCTGCCTTCAACACTTCGCGGAGTAAATTGGTGAGGAGGGCGCGGTCGGTGGCGACAGTGTTTGGCTTCAAGATGAGGTCCAAGTTGCGGGATATCCTGGCGACGTCGGCGGTGGCAGAGACGATGGAGGCGGCGTCCGCGGCGATGTCGTTGGCGACGGCGATGATGTTGGCAGTGCACGGACATCCAGTCTTAACAGGACCCACCCGGCTCTGCAATAGCGCTCTCCCGGCCACCGAGGGGGACACAATGGCACTGATTAGGACAAGGAGGAGGATGGTACGCCGAGCCATAATCGCGGCTTGCTAACAGTATGAGTACCTGGATGGATCGAGGTGATTGGTTTGTGCAATGCTGGCTCGGGGGTGTATCCATTATATACATAGAAAAGCATGGCTATGTGATCATCTTCGTGTATCCATTGTTTAGCTGGCGGATATATCTCCAGCTTCTGGTTTGTATTATGAGGAATGTACGTGGAAGCATTAACATCTCTGGCGAGCTGGCTGATAACTATGCCGATTTAGTGCTAGGTTGCTGTTGATCCTTGAGAAAAAGAAAATGAAATGCAAATGCTTATTAGTGGTCTACACGAAGGCAAGACCAACGTGCTTAGTGGCAACAGCGTGGTGTGCGACCAACAACACGGACATGCCGCGCGCTTGCTGTGCTTGGGGCAAGGTCCGCGTGTTCTTATTTTTCTGAAAACAAGATCGGCGTGTTCAAGAAAGAAAAAGAAAAAGGAAAAACAAATTGCCCCGTCCGGGTCTTCTTTCTCCTACGGAAGTCCGAGAAGTGCCATTACAATATGATATACTTGAAGCCAGCTTTCGCTGGATCTTTCAAAAAAAAAAAAAAGAATATCGTGTCCGTTCGACACTGGAAGGTAATTCGCGCCCTAGGCGGCTAGGCCCACCTCTGCACTGAGCTTTCGAGCATATATGCGCTACGCCGCTACCCGGAGGGAACACCCTATGCGGTATTTGTGGAAGAGATGCTCCTGCCCCTCCAACGGTCTCCTCAACTGCCCACACCTCCGAGAGAAGTCCCAGACCGGATCTGTCTCTGCTGCTCATCCCCTTCTTCTCCTCGCCTGGTGCGTGCGTATACTATATAGGGACCGGCTGAAGTCATCTAATATGTAACGGAGGGAGTATCAATCAATTCATAAAAGTGTAACTATAGTTAAAAGAAAAGTGCAAATGCGAGGGCATTATCCTCTCCGTGTCAAAAATATCTATAAAATAAATTTGTGAAACACCACTATTATTTAATTATTTATATTGTTAAATCGTTCTAATTTAAAATTAGTTTTTGAGTTTTTATGTTTTGACGTTTTTTAGTTCCCTCTCAACATATCGTTTATGGCTTGATGGTTATAATTACTAACTAAGAATATAACCAAAAAAAAATAACTCACACATTTGCGCGGCTACCTGTGATATGCTTTTGCAAGTTTATGTTTTTTCCATCCACTATTTTTTAAATATTTATAGTGCTGAATCATCTATCTTAAAATTGGTTTTGGACTTTTTATGTTTTTACCTTTTTAATTCCCTCTCAACATATCGTTTATGGTTTGATTGTTATAATTTCTAACTGAGAATATAACTAAAATATATAACTCACACAATTTCGCGCCTATCTTTGATATGTTTTGCAAGTTTATGATTTCTCCTATATGTCATGTTACTTTGAGTTTTTTTGCCTTTCATTAGGTTGATAAAATCTATTAATGAATATGTCTTAAATGAGAACCATGTGGGGGGGGGGGGGGGCAATGCATGAGTGTGTAACCTGCAAGGTGGACTTAATATCACAATTTTTTGTGTGGTTTATTCATTGGAGTTCTTAAGAAACAAAAAGATGGAAAACTTAGAATTATATAAGGAGGTTTAAAAGTTTCTTCATGTGAATTTTGGTTTTATTAGGAATCTTTCGTGGTCATGATGTCTTTGTCTTTAGTCTCATTAGTTATCCACTACAACATTTTTTGCTAAGAAAGTAATACTTTTTAGTAATCAAAAATGAGCATCAAACATAAGTAGTGTTAGAAAATACTCATGCATGCCACACACAATTTGGTTTTTCCATATTCATACCAAGAAAAGAGGATGCATGCTAACTGCAAACATTCACCCCTCTCTCAGGAACAAGAAAAAACAAATTTACCGACGATTCAACCGAGTTCAATGAGTGTGGGAGCAAGATGAGATTCGAGAGCAAACTACTTATTTACGCGTAATATATTTTAGAACTCTATATATTTTACTCATAGTATTATACACTAGAAAGTACTTCCTAATTATTTGTAGATTCCATAAACACTCTACCAAGTTTTGTTTATATTTAGGATACTATATACATGCAACTATATCAATTCACTTCAGTATAATAAGGGTGCATAACTTACATTTTTGTGTAATGTGATGATTTTTGTTGTCTTATATTTAGAACAAATCCATTGAAACATAGGATTTCCTTAAATTAAAAACATATGTATAGAAAATAAAAAATGAAAGGAAAAGATTTTTTTGCTTTGGAGAAAGAGAATGTATTTTTACGATAAATACTAGAACAATACGACGACTATGTACCTTAATATGCATAAAAAAATATTACTGAACATAAATATCTTATGACGTACAAGCAAACATGACATACATTATGTTAAATGATGATTAATCACTAAGTAAAATATTTAGTACAAATGTGTGAGAAAGGAAATCTTTGTCTCGATATGGTAAATGAATTAGTTAGAATGGTGATGAACTAATTTGTTACTAGGTGATACACCACTGTTGCAGCGATATTTATAGTAACCTCGTAAAATAAACAATATTAACTTTGAGAACTTGTAATGAATTAAACATGCTAGAAGTAATTATAATCCCATGTATATTGTGATTGTAGCCTTGGTGTGATTTGTTTTGTTTGCTATACTATTAATTAGGAATGTATTAAGATCAGCCAAGTATATACAAAGTGGCTATTTATAAAACTAGATGAATATTAATCACATAATCATGATCTTAATACCGAACCAACTATAAAGCCCCAAGCCGTATGCTTCTGATCTAAGTTATACTTGCCAAGTACCCTTGGTTGGAAACTTAAACACCAGAATAGCCGATGTTTTTATACATATGTGCACTTCAACGATCTAAGTTATACTTGCCAAGAACCCTACCACATGATCAAAGATTCATGTTAGCAAGCTAATTTGAATATGAGCAGGCAGACAGAAATCATGCATCATGGTTTACACGAATTAGGCACTACTTGGACAACTAGATGGATAGGATCGTGTGACCATCATCCATGGAGTGGAAGAAGAAGACTACCGCACTGACCTGTTGTGAAGAAATCTAAAACTAGATGAAATAAGAAAAAAAAAACTAAATTTAGTTTCTTGAGCAACAAAAACAAATATTGAGATAACATCAACATGTCACACTCACCAATATTGGAAGTTGTTAATGCAAACCATCTAAATACTGGAATGTTGAAAGTTTTTGAAATGTAAACTAGAAAATATTTAAAAGAGAGTATTATATTGATGCATAACCTGATTCCATGACATGAAGGATCTAGCAGGTGTGCTGGTGTTCAGACAGGTTGAGCACAACAAAAACCAATGATCTGTGATCCCAAATGATATGTTTGAAACGCTTGTGGTGAAATCTTTTACATGTTCTCCTCTACAACCCACATTAACATGTATTTACTGCTAATATGTAGTCAGTCCAAGATAACCCTTTGTAAATAATAATGATCTTAATGCACATGTAAATAACTTTAATTTTCTTATTAATAATGATAGTGTCCCATCATGAGAAATGAAATACCTACTTATTAATAACTTTAATTTATCTCTTCCTCTATTGTCTTTCCCTAGGGGTAAATATTTGCATTAATTATTGTGAAGGATTATTTCACCAAGAAGAGAACATTTGACGCTTGTAGTGAAATCTTTTACATATTTTCCTCTACAACCCACATTAACATGTATTTAATTCAATTTTTCTTTAGCGGTGCAATGTGATGCTCTTCACGCTTTTACACCGACCAATATTATTGAAGTTATCCAAAAATATGTAATTATGGATGTATCTAATATCTGCTCTGATCCGTAATTAGTGTCGTGAGCTAAGGAGTAGTTTTTATGCATGTAGACTACTCTCTCCGACACATTTTTTATCGGAGGGAGTACATAATTTGTGCAAAATTGTCCGCCTTACTCACTGTATTTGTACATCCTAGTTGTAGTTGGTATATGATGGGTGCGTAGTTGTGCACTTGTTGGTAAACCTCAAGGGAAAGGTTGTGAAGAGTGCAACAGCAAGTTTTCCCTTAGAAAGATACCAAGGTTGAATCGACCAATAGGAGAAATAAGCAACTTCTGAAGGTTGATGCAGCTGATGTTGGAAGGGCGCACTACCAGTTTATCTGCAACGTGGAACCTACACAACACAATCAAATCACTTTGCCCCAACGAATTAGTGAGGTTGTCAATCTCTATGGTTTTGCTGAAAACAAAGAGGTTATACGTATGGTGTGGAAAACAGTAGGAAAACAATATGAAAACAGTAATAACAGTGTGAAAATAGTGACGGCAGTGGTTGTATTATCAGTATGAGTAAAAATGGACCGGGGTCCATAGTTGACTAGTGGTGTCTCTCCATAGAAGATAAATAACATGTGTGGTGAACAAATTATAGCTGGGAAATTGACAGATATTAAAACATGCATGACATGATGATTACTATGTGATTCATGCGGGCATTACAATAAGACTCATAGACCGTTATCCAACTGCATCTATGACTAATAATCCACCCTCAGAATATCATCCGAGCAAATCTTGGGTATTAAGTTGCAAGCGATAGATAATTGCATTAAGCAAAGTGTGTAATGTAAACAATGTTGTTTTCTCCCTAGTGGCAACAACACATCCCCATTCGTCACGTTTCTGTCAGTCGAGCACAAATGCAAGGGAGGCATGAACCCACTATCGAGCATAAATACTCCCTGTTGGAGTCACTAGCATCTACTTGGCCAGAGCATCCACTAACAACGGAGAGCATGCAAGATCATAAATAACATACACATGAAAAGAACATGATAGATTGATAATCAAGAGACATAGCATTAAATATTCGTTGGATCCCAGCAAACACAACATGTAGCATTACAATATATAAGATGATCTTGATCATGTAGGTCATCTCACAAGATCTAAACATGAGGCATAAAGAGGAGAGAACAACCATCTAGTTACTGCTATGGACCCGTAGTCCAAGGATGAACTACTCGCGCATCATTCCGCAGGCGGGCATGGTGATGTAGAGCCCTCCGATGATGATTTCCCCTACCGGCAGGGTGCCGGGGAGAGCTCCAGAACCCTCCCGAACTAGGGTTAACGATGACGATGGCCTCGGGTGTTTTTCGTGGAAAAGGCTTCCGTTTTTAGGGTTAACCACCTGAGGGCGTGGCCAAGGGGACGCCGCCCTATGGTGGGGCGGCCCGTGTGGCCCTCCTCCGGGTCTCCTATGAACTCCGTGTGTGAGACATATTTCTAAGACCCCTTGTTTTTGAATCGTCCAGTTCCGAGAATATTTCCAGACCAACTTTTCTGAAACCGAAAATAACAGAAAAAAGGAACTGGCTCTGTGGCATCTTGTCAATAGGTTAGTCCTAGAAAATCGATAAAAATGACATAAAGTGTATACCAAACATGTAGCATATAGCATGAAAACAACATGGAACGTCAGAAATTATGGATACGTTTATGATGTATCAACACCCCCAAGCTTAGTTCCTACTCTTTCTCGAGTAGGTAAACAGCAAAACAAATAATTTCTGAGGTGACATGCTACCAACATAAACTTGATCATCAGAACTGTAAAAGCATATGTAAGCTGAGATCATAGTACTTTAAACACAAGCATGGTAGATATAATTCTAACAATGAAACTTAGAGATCACCTTGCATCATAAAAAGTAACACAAATAGAATATCGTGAATAATAATGAATTTGAAAGTTATATGTTTGTTTCGAGCATCAAGAAAACATAGCAAAGTGATATTTCGCTTGTCCTTAAGAGTGGGGAAAAACATAAATGTCAGGACACCTTTAAAGTTTAAGTGGATGACTAGAACAAATAATTTGAGAGAATGTAATAACATGGTATGAGTCAATCAATAATATTTTTGGGACAAATGCACATTAAACTCAGAATGACAACCATGCTCTCTCAACTGTGCATAAAGTTAGAAGATGGAGACTCAACATAAAAGTAAAAGAAAGGCCCTTCGTAGAGGGAAGCATGGATCACTCATGTGCTAGAGCTTTTATTTTATTAAACAGAGGTATTGAAAACATTTTTAAGAGAGGTGTATGCTTATGTCAACGAATGGTAAACAAAAAATACAGTACGTCGCAAGCCAAATAGACTTCACAAGAGCGGCTCCCATTTTAAGGATGCATCTGGTGTAGAAAGTCATCCATCTTTCTCTTTTGTTTACACAATTATGCTTTGACTGATAAATCAGTGGCAAAAATAGTGAAGAGAATTTGTTGTATTAAGTTTGGGGCTAGACACCCTCATGCCAGCTCTTCTAGCAATTGGATAAGCGGATGAAGCCACTAGTTCAGGGTGTGAAGTCCAATCAACAAGTGAGATAAAGATTCTCTATTCACGTCCTCATGAGCTAAAACAAGAGCACAACACATGAGTAATTTTGAAAGTTTTAAAGGTAACGCATGAGCAATTTACTTTAGTGTGGCGGTTAAATACCACATGTAGGCAGGTATGGTGGACACATTTGGAATACTTTGGTTTTTGGGAGTTGGATGCACGAGTAGAGCTCATACTCAGTACAGGTGGAGGCTAGCAAAGACTAGGAGCGACAAATCAAGAGAGCATAATGGCCATAATCATGCATAGCGACAAAATCATTATTAATCAAAGCATAAGTGGTACTAAAATTCAAAAACTAAATGATCATAGAGGCTATTCGTTAGTGGTTTGTAGTCATAAACATGGTGTAAACATGCGCCAAGTCAACCAAATAAAACATTCAAAGGAGAACACCACAAAATTATGCTTAAATGTGATAAAAACAACTCATGATTCTTTCAGTGGCATGTTAAGCACTCTCAGCTCTGTGGCACAAGTCATGTTACAAAAATAACTACTAGGCATAGAATTAAAATAACATCTAACATGACATGAAGAAGTCTAGCCACAATCTATATAAGCTTCATTTTGCACCGTTATAAATTCTACCACTTCTAGCATATTCTATTTCCATCAAGCACCATTCAACATATATTTTAACATGTCAGATATATACTGAATAGGGGTATATCAGATGGTAGTCAAAAGTGCCGGATTACCAGGGTGGCCCAACTGGTAGTGGGCTATGGTCCATTGGGCGGCCCAGTAAGCTGACGCGTAGAAGCCGGATTCTAGAAGGACCCGGATCACGGCCCACGTGATCTGTCTTGGAGGAGAAGACGGATTCCTTACTTTCCAAGTTAATAGCAATCATAGTCTTCTAGGTTTCCTATTCTGTATGCCCTAATCCGGCTATTATATAAAGCCGGACGGGAGATGAGATAAAAAGTGAGACGAAGCCATAGGCCAACTCGCCGAGAAGTTGATCCTCCGCGAGTAGCTAAACCTAACCTCACATTGTAATTGTTTACACAGGCTTTAGCCCTAATTAGTGAGATTGCAGGAGTAGGAACGCCGTATTATTACGACGTACCGAACCTGGGTAAATCCTGTGTCTTTGTCACCAACGCGATCCCGTTTCCCCACGTCTCTACCCGTAGTCTCATGGCACCCCCGTCTATGAAAACTACTACGATGTCTCGACAGTTGGCGCCCACCATGGGGCAAACGACGTCAGGCGTTAAGTTCCGATCTGGGATACTCGGCGGAATCGGCAGTTCCATAACTGTCGGAAGCCTGGAGTTCGACAATGACGTCGGACGCTTCCTCGACAACGGATCCTACATACCGGCGCAAAATCATCTGGTAAGTGCCTGCGTGTTACCGATTGGATCTGCTAATATCTTTATCGGATTAACTGCAGAGGCCATGGGGTTTTGCGGTGGAAGCAAATTTATCCCACCCGCCCTGTACCCAGTCGAAGATAACTACGATCCCGGATTTTGCTCAGATCGCCGACATAAAAATAATACACACTTTATCGGTATGGTGCAATCCGAAGTCGCCGAGAACACGGATGAAGGAAATCCCGTGCAGGAGGCAGAAAGCAGCAAACCCACTACAGAGGTGGACGATCCAGCTTTCGCCGAAAACACGGATGAAAGTAATCCCGTGCAAGAGGCAGAAAATAGTAAACCCACTACAGAGGTGGAAGATCCGACACCCGCCAATCCAGCGATGAACTCGGAAGCTGACTCTGTGTTAGCCGCCATTGAGGCGAGATTAGAGTCAGAAACCGGATCAGATGATTTTGATTCCGAAGACGAAGACGTGGACGCCTTCGAAAGAAAAGTTAAATCTTTTCAAGAGGGATTCCATGAAGTACTAATGGCGAAACCGGCTGAAACCACGGACGCCGGCAGTCAGGAAAGCCCTAAAACCCCTCCGCCAGAGGAAGAGAGAGAAGATGGAGAAACCTCTCCGATATTTCCCAACGTCAAGGAATTGACAGAGGATGAACCTGTTAAAAAACCTACCTCTTCCAAGAAAAAGAACAGGGCCGCTAAAAAACTCCAATACAAACTCCGGAAGAAGAAATTGGCTGATCCAGCTGATGAAAGCCCGGAAGTAGGAGATGCAAGCGGAACAAAACCCGCGGAGAAGAAAACAAAAGAAATCCTTGTTCCGCCAATGACAGAGCAAGAAGAACATGAATTGTTACAAACGCCAGTGGGATTACATGAACCCCCTGAAGTGCTAGAAGCCAGGAGACAAGCTCTCCAAAGGCAACAGCAACATCTATTCAGAACTCGTGAACAACTCCAAAAAACCCAGGATGACATCAAGCTCATGAAGGTAGAAATCGAGGAATACGAGAGAAAGAATAGATCTGCCATTAAACCTACAAGGTTACCCGGAATCGTAAGACCGGAAGTACTGCCGCCAAAAGAAAGGTTTCACAACCCATCTTGGCAAATGCAGGTAAACGGCAAAGATGCCAGAGGCGAACCAATATACAAAACCGCAGCAGAAAATGCGGAAGCAGCGTTTGCCATCCTCAACAATGACTTGTACTCCAATGGTGAAAAACTCCAAGGGGTGTATGCTTTCCTAGGAAAAGCATTGCAACAACAACAGCGAGCCCAAGAGCGATCAGGGAAGTTGCACGATAACTCCGCCCTATGCAAAACAGCTACTTGCGCCGCTGGAGCACCTGGACCGGAAGAACCGGGAGATTCAGGTAATTCAAAGGATAAGAAAGCGGATCCAAGAAAAGACAAGAAAAATCCCGACAATAGAGATGAAGCGTCTAGAACCGGATCTCATTTACCGAAAGGTGGAAGCAAACGCCACGATCGGGAAGAAAAATACCGGAACGACGGCAAAGCAATGCCACTTCCGAGACACCCTGCTGAAAAAGCCGGAAGACATGATGTACCTCACAGACGTGAGAGATCTCGGACACCCCCTAAGGATAAAGAAAGGCATAGGAGTAGAACTCCGCCTCATCCAAAAGGGCGCGATCTTGAAAGAAATAGAAACGATCCCGGAAAACCGCGTACGCGCAACAATGGAAAAGAAAGGAGTAGATCCCCTTCTGTCCATTCAGCCGGCAGGTATTCTGCACACATGGATAGAGCGGAAAAGGATGATCTATACTTTGGACCTAAGTGTTTCACTGATAGGATCCGAAGGACAACCCTGCATTCTAGCTTCGCCAAGGTCGGTCCAACATACCAGAAATATACCGGCAGTACAAACCCGGATACCTGGCTCTCATACTATCATACAGCCGTCCAGATAAACAATGGGACAGACCTGGAAGCTGTAAAGTTTCTTCCCCTAATGTTGCTGGATGGAGCCAGAGATTGGATCAATGGATTGCCATCAAGAACAGTCGACAGCTGGGATGATATGGCTCGAGTATTCACTCAGCATTTCCGGGGAACGTACAAGCGCCCGAACAGCATCAACCAGCTGAACCGTTGCACCCAATTCGAGGATGAACCATACGTGGATTTCATCTCCAGATGGACTGCAATGAAGAATAGTTGTTCTGGAGTAACTGACGTACAAGCAATGCATGCTTTCGTCAATGGCCTAAAACCCGGATTAGTACCGTTCATGGTTGGCTCCAAACAGCACAAAGATCTCGGATCTATGCTTACAACCGCCAATGAGCATGCTGCAGCCGAAGACGATATCAGAGCAAGAGGTGGCAATATCGACACACTGATACTGGCCAAGAAAAACCCTCGCTCTGAGAAAAAAGGAACTTCAGACGCAACACCAAAACCCAAAGAAGTTAATATAGCCTTTGGAAATGAAAAAGGGAGCAGATGGAAAGGATGCAGTTCAGAACCAATCAACTACACTAAAGAAGAGTGGGAGAAGATTAATTCGGAACCCTGCGTCCACCATTCGCAATTTGGGAAACCCACCCATACGAACGCACAATGCCGGCTGAATAAGCACATGAAAGGCAGTGCAGGATCCGGAAACAAGGGGAAGAGTTCCAAAAGGAAATTTTCTAAGCAAAAGCCAGAAGCTGAGAAAGAAGACAGTGAATCGGACACTGACGAAAAAATCCAGGAACAGCAGCGGAAAGGCGAACCCAAGTTTCCGAGAGTTGATGGAGAATGCGCCCTAACTTTCCTAGCAACTCCATCAGCAAAGGTGGCGAAAAGAACACTTCGAGAAATAAACGCGGTTGTTCCGAAAACCCCGAAATTCTTGAAATATTCGAACACACCAATAACCTGGGATCAGTCTGATCATCCCGGAAATATCCCTGAACCCTGCACACAAGCTCTTATTGTAAGCCCTATTGTCCAGAATACTAGGCTAAAAAGAGTGCTGATGGACGGAGGATCCAGCATCAACATTATGTACCTGGATACGTTGAGAGATCTGAAGATCTCCGAGACCCAGCTCAATCACAGCAACATACGCTTCCATGGCATTGATCCCGGCAGGCAAGCACGATCCCTAGGAGAAATTTCCCTAGATGTCACCTTCGGAGAAAAAGATCACTTCCGTCAGGAAAAAGTATCCTTCGAGGTGGTGCCGTTCGAAAGCGTCTATCACGCGATACTCGGACGTCCAGCTTTCGCCAAGTTTATGGCAAGATCATGTTATATCTATAACAAGCTGAAGATGCCAGGACCCAAAGGAGGGGTAATCACCATAACCGGAGACTTCAAGCTGGCGAACAAGCTGGAAAAAGAAAACGCCCTTTGTGCTGAGAAGGTCATAGCAAAGGAAGAGCTGAAGGAGCTGGCTAAGGAGGTATCGCCGACAAAAATGCCGGCAGGAAAAGAAACTCAGAAGCCAGCAGATAGCTTCAAGGCATCTGAGAATACAAGAAAGGTAATCCTAGATCCTAAAGATCCGACAAAATTTGTCGTAGTAGGAACTGGGATGACCGACAAATAGGAAGGCGAGCTCATCAAGTTCCTCCGTGAGAACTGGGATATTTTCGCCTGGTGTCCAGCTGACATGCCAGGCGTACCCAGGGAACTTGTTGAGCATCAACTCAAGGTGATTCCAGGCTCCAAACCCGTCAAACAAGGTCTCCGTCGATTCGACGGAAGAAGACGGAAGGCTATTGGCAAGGAAATTATCCGGCTTTTAGCAGCATATTTCATTCAGGAAGTAATCCACACTGATTGGTCTGCAAACCCGGTATTAGTACCGAAGAAAGACACTACTGCTCTTAGAATGTGTATAGATTACACCGGCTTGAACAAGTTGTGTCCCAAGTATAGTTTCGCGTTACCGCGAATCGATCAAATAATAGATGCCACTGCAGGCTCTGAGCTTTTATGCTTTTTGGATGCTTATTCCGGGTATCACCAAATACGCATGAAAAAGGAAGATCAAATTAAGACTTCTTTCATAACCCCGTACGGGACGTATTATTATGTAACCATGCCACTCGGCCTGAAGAACGCAGGCGCAACTTACCAGCGTTGCGTGCAACGTTGTTTGCATAGTCAGATTGGCAAAAACGTCCACGTTTACGTGGACGATATTGCTGTCGTAACCAAGGAAAAAGACACACTCCTTGAGGATTTGCGAGAAACCTTCGAAAACTTGCGCACTTACAAGATGAAGTTAAATCCATCAAAGTGCGTATTCGGGGTTCCCTCAGGAAAACTTCTGGGTTTCATCGTTTCTCATAGAGGAATAGAAGTTAACCCGGAAAAGATCAAAGCCATCTTGAACATCTCCAAACCTACGTGTGTGAAAGATGTCCAAAGATTGATGGGTTACGCTGCTGCCGTCAGCAGATTTATTAGTCGGCTGGGGGATAAAGCCTTACCACTCTACAAGTTGCTGAAAAAATCCGACAAATTCGAGTGGACAGAAGAGGCCGACGCAGCGCTAACCCAGTTAAAGGAAACTTTGATGAAAGCTCCGATTTTGGCATCCCAAGAAGACGAAGAACCTATGTTATTGTACCTCACGGCTACAAACAGGGTTATTAGTGCAGTAATTGTTGTGGAACGGAAGAAAGACGAACAAAGTATACCAGACCAGCATCCGGTATATTACATAAGCGAAGTTTTCTCCGAGTCCAAGCAAAGGTACCCACACTACCAAAAACTGGCATATGGCGTATTTTTCGCATCTAGAAAGTTACGTCATTACTTCCAAGGACATTCCATAACAGTGGTATGTAAAGCACCACTAGGGGATATAATAAACAATGCGGAGGCAACTGGCCGAGTAGCCAAATGGGGTATCGAGCTAGCAGCCTTCGACATTAAGTATCAGCCAAGGACGGCAATAAAATCCCAGGTTCTGGCAGATTTTGTCGCCGACTGGACGGAAGCAATGGAGAAAACACCAATGCCAGAGTCCGAGTACTGGATCATGCATTTTGATGGATCCAAGATGAAGGAGGGCGCCGAAGCTGGTGTAGTCTTAAAATCCCCTAAAGGAGATACAATGGAGTACGTATTACAAATACACTTCAACGCCAGTAACAACGTGGCAGAATACGAGGCATTGCTTCATGGCTTGCACATTGCAAAAGAAATAGGGGTCAAACGCATCTTATGCTACGGCGACTCGGATTTGGTACAGCATCAGCTCAACCAAACCTGGGATGCAAAGAGCCCTATAATGGCCGAATATCGGAGAACGGTGGATGAGTTCGCCATCTGTTTCTTCGGATTCGAAGTACTCCACGTTAAAAGGGATGAGAATTGGAACGCGGATGCGTTAGCCCGCATGGGGTCAGAAAGAGTAAAAATCCTACCACCAGCTGTGTTTGTCCAGCATTTGTACGAGCCATCCATAAAAGGTGGAGATATCGATTACCCTCTGGCTTCCGAGTCAATTGAAGTTATGCTCGTTAACCCGGAATGGACAATTCCATATTTAAACTTCCTAGTCAACCAGAAGTACCCGGAAGGAGCAGACGAAGTCTTGCAGAGGCAAATTCAGCGTCGATGCAAAGGATACACGGTAATTGATAATTGCCTGTATAAACGCAGTACTTTCGGAATTTTTCTGTGGTGTATTTTACCAGAAGAAGGACGAGAAATTCTGCAAGAAATCCATGCCGGAGATTGCGGACACCATGCTCAATCAAAAAGCATAGTTAAAAAAGCATTCCGTGCCGGGTTTTTCTGGCTAACAGCCAAGACAGATGCTGAACACATAGTTAACACATGTGAAGGGTGTCAATATTACGCCAAGCAGACCAATATGCCGGCCCAAGCACTCAAAACTATCCCAATTACATGGCCGTTTGTGGTCTGGGGGCTAGATATGATGGGACCGTTCAAAACTGCACGAGGCGGACTTACACATCTACTTGTAGCTGTGGACAAATATACCAAGTGGGTGGAGGCTAAACCCATCAAAAAGCTAGACGGTGTAACTGCCAGAAATTTCATCATTGACATAGTCATGACATATGGCGTTCCACACAGCATAATAACCGACAACGGGACAAATTTCTCCATTGGACAGTTGGCAAAATATTGCCGACAAACGGGAATTCGCCTAGATCTTGCATCTGTGGCACACCCGCAATCCAATGGCCAGGTTGAGTGAATGAATAGCTCAATCCTGCAAGGAATACGCCCAAGACTCGAATCTCCTCTTCATAGAGAAGCTGGAGCATGGGTAGAGGAGCTACCTTCCGTGCTTTGGAGCATTCGAACGACGCCAAACAGGTCAACTGGGCAAACCCCGTTTTTCCTAGTTTACGGCGCGGAAGCTATTCTTCCAACGGACATGATCCATGATAGCCCAGGAGTGCGGGATTTCGATGACTCGGATGCCGAAGAAGCACGACAGGATGCCGTCGATCTCTTAGAAGAAGAACGAGAGCTTGTGCTTCAAAGATCCGCCATTTACCAGCAAGGTTTACGACGTTATCATAGTCGGAAAATCAGGCATCGTTCTTTTAAAGAAGGTGACTTAGTGGTGAGATTGGTGCAGCAAAGAAAGCACAAATTGGCCCCAGTGTGGGAAGGACCATTTGTAATCAGCAAAGCTATGAAAAATGGGTCATATTATCTTGTAGATATTCGGGACACGGAAGATGATCCCGAGAAGCCGAATCGCAAAAGAAAGAGAAAGATAGATGATGAACTAGGAGAGACAAAGAGGCCTTGGAGCATCCAGCAGTTACGTCCCTTCTATACTTAGTTCAATTTCTATGTAAACATCTTTGAGAGCATGAAATAAAGTTGTCGGAATTTTGATATCCATGTTTTTACAAGTTCATTATAGTACAAAGCATGATTCCACCTTATCTATTTCCCAATGATCTTACAAAATACCCAATGTTAACCCGAATTGTGCCTGCGTGCTCGGTGTTTAAAAACTGAATGATTTTCAGCCTGCTAACGGCTAAAGGAAACTCGGATTGTGCCTGTGTGCCCAAGTTTCAAAAAATTCCTTACTTTTGTCTAAGTATTATCTGATTGTTTTCGTGTTGGGTCACTGGAGCTAGTTAGTAAAAATGCCTTTAGTATGATCCATGTTTCCGAGTTTAAACTGATCGGTTATACCCAGTTACTCGGCATGATGATTCATAATACTATCGAGCCATTTCAAACACTAAGGACAGTTAAAACATATAAACCAGAGAGCTTAGAAGGCAAAGGAATATTTAAACCCGGAAACCTTGCAAAGAATTTCATAATTAAAACTGCAAAAGGCAGAGTTCTTGTTTGTACAAAAGGAATAGAAGCATTACAATATGAATTACATTGTAAAAGTGCAGTAATGCTCCTATTGTCTACTTTCATCATCCAGGTTAAAGCAGCCCTTCAAGCGTCCGAGTCTTCTTCGCTGCTGTCATTCTCGGGGGCTTCCGGGATCTCCTCTTCTGGATAAGTGATGGAGATGTTCACCATGGAGGCGATCTTGGTGGCGTGGCCTTTGATTTCATCAAAGATGGTGGATCGCTGAGTTTCCTTGTATCCTTGGGGGATACCGGACGCCACGCGCCAAGACTTTGCACCAGGATAGTGCATACGCATAAGGCCGAGTGCCATGCGTGCACCACCCCGTGCAGCGGAGCGTAGGATGGATTCCCTGGACTCCGCCATCTCCAAGATGGCACCCGGAAGTTTTTTAACTTCCGAGAACTCCCCAGTCCTTGTGGGAAGGAGCTTGTTGACCAGCTGCATGCCAGCAGCTCTGATCGCAGTCCACGTCTTCCCAAAGGCTCGGATTCTGTCAATCCGAGTGATATCTGGGTTACCTCCTGTTTTTCAGACAAAACAACCAAAAAGGTTAAGTGAAAAAGCAGAGAAAGAAAGCAAGACATGGACAAATGGTAAACAAAGTAAAACTTACCGATGATCTGGTCGATTTCGGAGCCTTCCTCCAGGCGCAGATTTAGGGCATTTTCCAAGTCCTGAATGGTGGACTCGTCCTTTTCCGCCTGTTCGGAAGCCTTGGAATGAGCAATTCCAAGGGCCAGATTGCTGGCTTCCAGATCCTTTTGGGCCTTCATAAGTTGCTTATGAAGGTCCAGGTTTTCCTCACGGAGACTGGCAGCGTTTCCGGCATCTTCAGCTATTTGCTGGGCCTTAGCCAAAGCAGCTGGAAAGCAAGGAAAATTCCGAGTTTAGAAAAATCCCGGAAAAGTACTTAGACAAAAAGCTGAATAAAAAACTTCAGAGGGAAAAAGTTTACCTGTTGTTTCCTTCAGCTGCAGCTGAGACGATGCTAGCTCCGTCTCTTTCACCTCAAGAATAGAAAGAAGATTTATAACTTCCTTGTTCTTGACGGAAAGTTTATTGAAAACTTCCATGTTAATGGTTTCGGCGGTTTGCTGGAACACGACAAGGAAAAGAGTAATTAAAAAGCATCAAGGCAAAAAGTATACATTTTGCTTAACGCTTGGGGGCTAGAGTTAAATACCTGGCTCATTCGCTGCAACCCCGCCAAGTTTTCATTGAACTCTTTTGCATATTCCGCAAAAAGAATTCCGGCCGCGCTTAGGCCGTCGTTGAGGTTCTTGAAGTCCTTGTCGAAGGTGGGAATCTCCTTGTCGATTGTCCGAGAAGAATTTCCCACCTCTGGAGCCGCCCTTTCCCTCGTGTCCGTGTCCGACACAACGGGCTGGCTGGGCTCCAACGACTTGGTGGTAGGGGCTGTGGCATGCTCTTCCGCCATCGTGGACGGTGTGTCCGGTGCGATGACGGGGGAAGGATGAGGGCCTCTGTTGGTCACAGCCTTATGACTCTTCAGCTTCTTTGGCTTTAAGGTAGAGGGAGGCAGGCTAAAGGCAAAAAACAAAAACCCGGAAAGGTTAAAACTCCGAAGACGAAAGAAAACTTCGACAAAAGAAATAAACCCGGACGTTCTAACCTGGAGGTGACGACGGGAATCCCGTCAAGATCGATGATTTCCTCAGAGGAGGAAATCTTCTTGCGCTTGCGTCCACCTGTGAAGGCGGCGTGCAAAGCCTCCAGATCAGCTTCGGAGGCAAGAGTTAGAAGCAAAAAATCCGAGAAAGCACAGTCAAATTCTACACAAATGACGGAAAAATACCTTGGGAGCCGGATTGTCGGCCGTATACATAGGCCGACTCGCTTCATATTGGTCGCGTGATGCGACCAACTGGTTCACGCGCCGCCGCAGATCCTTCGCGGTCCAGTCTTTGCTGGTTGTCCGCATTTTTTCGTTGGCGCCCGTGTACTCGCAGAGGAGACGGACGCCATGATTGGCTAATGGCTGGATCTGCCTTTCCAACCAGCAAAGGACCGTGTCCATGCCGGTTAGAGGCGGATCCAAGGAGGTGAGCTTGCGATGCGCCGCTTGATCCTTAGTAGATCAGGCGGCAGGACTTGGATGGCTTCTGTTCCCCAATTCTCTTGGGGAACATCAGCGGTGTTGGTGAAAGGTGGAACCCCGATGGCCTTTGTCGGAAAAGGAACATCGGGATGATAGAAGAAGGAACTCGTCCAGAATTTGACGGATTCCGAGGTTCTGATCTTGGGGAACCATTCCTCCCTAAATCTCCTAAGAGTGAAGGAGATGGTCCCGCAAGTCGGGAGTGCGCCCTCCGAAGAGTTCCGCTTAACCCCGAAACAGTACAACCAGAAGTCTAACGTAGGTTCTATGCCTAGGAAACCCTCAAAGAGGGCCTGAAACCCGGCCATATAGAGAATGGAATTGGGTGGCAGGTTATGGGGCTCGATGTTGTAATGGGAGAGAATTTGGAGGAAGAAGGCGGAAGGTGGCAATCCCATACATCTTAGGAGATGGGAGGAGAGAAGAACCCGCTCACCGTCGTTTGGCAGGGGTTCGTTCTCGTCCTCAGGGAGTCGCCATTTCCCTTTGAGTACCAACCCCTCCTTTTCCATGTTTGGAAGGAGGGATGGGGGAATGCTGCAGGCAACCCAGTTGCCGGCAGTTTCCACCTCTTCATCCGCTCCGGCGACGGCGGAAGCGGCAGCCTCCGCAGCGGCGAGCTCGTCGCCGAGAAGCGTGATTTTCTCCTCCGCCGTTTGGGGAGCAAACGGCGGAGAGGGCGCGGCGCTTGAGCTTGCAAGATCCGCGGTGGCGGAAGGATTCCCTCCGCCCACCACAGAATCCGCCGTCTTCACTGGCTCGTCGCCGGCGCGCGTCGGGGAATCCAACTGTGGATCCATCTGGTTGATGATGTCTTCGATGTCGTGCGCGACGGTGTGTGCGGGCGAAGGCGGCGAGGATGCCATTGGGTGGCGGCGCAGCTCATCTCCGGTGATGTTCTGGGCGCAGTTTGCGTTTCGGTGCTCTCTCTCTGCTCGGGAGCTTGGGCGCTGTAATGGCGTTCGAATGGTTGCGGAAGGTTTTCCGGGAGGACGACGAAGGCTATTTATAGCCGAAAATCCGTCAAGATACGTGCTAACGGATCTTTTGACCGTTGGATGATCAACGCATGTCATTCGCCGGAGAATCCGGGAAATGAATCAACAGGATGATTATGGTTATCTCCTCGTTTCCCGCGAGAATCTGTCAGAGATATGTTTCTGGGTTTCCCACTCAGAACCCAAACGTCCCTTACGTCAGCCGGATTAAAGTGCTAACGTAGGAGGTTCCTTCTCCGCGAAGGATCGTGTGAGAAAAGCCGGATTTCTCGAATTCCGAGTTTTATGTTACCATCTCTTTTCAAAAGAAGAATAAGAAGAATCAAGACTGCTGGCCAATATTTCTCGGACAATATGCATTTGGCGAAAGATGGCAAATCAGAGTTTTAATCCTTCTTGGGGGCTACTGTCGGATATATACTGAATAGGGGTATATCAGATGGTAGTCAAATGTGCCGGATTACCAGGGTGGCCCAACTGGTAGTGGGTTATGGTCCATTGGGCGGCCCAGTAAGCTGACGCGCAGAAGCCGGATTCTAGAAGGACCCGGATCACGGCCCACGTGATCTGGCTTGGAGGAGAAGACGGATTCCTTACTTTCCAAGTTAATAGCTATCGTAGTCTTCTAGGTTTCCTATTCTGTATGCCCTAATCAGGCTATTATATAAAGCCGGACGGGAGATGAGATAAAAAGTGAGACGAAGTCATAGGCCAACTCGCCGAGAAGTTGATCCTCCGCGAGTAGCTAAACCTAACCTCACATTGTAATTGTTTACACAGACTTTAGCCCTGATTAGTGAGATTGCAGGAGTAGGAACGCCGTATTATTACGACGTACCGAACCTGGGTAAATCCTGTGTCTTTGTCATCAACGCGATCCCGTTTCCCCACGTCTCTACCCGTAGTCTCATGGCACCCCCGTCTATGAAAACTACTACGATGTCTCGACATAACACAAACACTACAAATGATATAGAATTGAAACAAGAGAGTACTAATACTACTCTACTAAAACTAACAACTCGGAATAAGAGATGCATGAAAACAGGAGCTAAAAGGATTGCATCAGCTAGAAGTAAAACTAAGAATACGAGCATAACGAGAATTCATATGAAAAGCAGAGCGTGTCTCTCTCCCAAACAAGAATACTAGGTTCCAATGATATTTAATTCAGAAAGGAAAACAAAAGAAAAAAATGAAAAATAAAAGACGCTCCAAGTAAAATTCATATGATGTGACCGAATAAAAATATAGTTTCACTAGAAGTGACCTGATAATTTCTTGATGAAGAAGGGGCTGCCTTGGTGATGAATGTAAAATTCATACATGAACTTTGCATGTTATTACTTGTTTTTCCTACATATTAGAAACTTATATTCATGTTTTATAATGATTTTGGGGGATTTTCAAAACAATCCCCCTTCTTTTGGTTCTAACCCTGTTTTTCCAGAAAACGTACTTTTTAGTGTTTCAGACTTTCCGGAAGCTTCGGGACTCCAAAAAGGGCAAGACCAAAGAGCACGGTTCAGAATTTTTGAGACGAAGACCATGGGCCAAAGTACAGGGCTAAAAGGCCAACCAGGTGTCAAAGAGGACCCTCCACGCGGCTAGATTCCTTGGTCGCGTGAGAGGCCCCCTTTTTGCCCCCGTGGCTCCGATGCCGTCGATCTTTCTTCTCCTGGCCTTTTCGAGGAGTAGGCGGAGCCGAGAGAAAAAACCACGAAACAGAGAGACAGAAGGCTGCCGCCGGAGAAGATCGGAGGGGGAAAACGCCGCCGGGATCACCCCCTGAGGGCTCCACCCCCCTCCGGCGTGTTCATCATCAACATCTACAGCAAGATCAGCTCCATCTCTCCGCTGTAATCTCTTGGCAAACACGATGTATGCTGCAATATTATATTCCCTCGATGTATTGTGTCTCCCCGTCTATGTTTGAGTAGTGAATTGTTCTTGGCAATGGTGAAATAGTTCGTTGATTGGTTGCATACAAGTTTGTTATCTTCTATGATTGTCTTTATGTACAATATATGAGTGCACACATATGTTGGGGAATGCATGTAAGGTGATCACTGGTAGCATAATGGAGTGGTGGTGACTTGGGAGTGACAGTAACCTGAGACCGAGCCACAAAGTTAAGTTATTGGGGGATATATATAGGGGACCTTAGAACGTAAGGCTATGGTGGGACTTTATGTCTTAATCAATCTTGTGCAGTCATTTACTTGGCCACATGATCCATCATAAGGGGTTGTAGATCATTTACTTGACTATACCTATTCATGGCTCCTTCCTAGAAGAAACTACTTAGACTAAAACATGTACTTCACTAATTGTGACAACCACACGAACGAAACACCTATTGCTAGAACACTTGCTCCCTTGAGATACTTGAGATATTTGCTGCTTGCTACTTGTGAAACTTGCTTAGAAACTTGCATTTTAAACTTGCTTCACTAGTTACTAGACAAACCACACTCCACGTCACTTGCTTTTAATTAGTTAGTTCCTTTTAGTCAAACTTATTGCTTTGCATAAACAGGCATATAAGAGGGTTATAGGGCTTTAGAGAATAGATAGATTACCTTCAGCTCCTCGTGGGTTCGACACTCAAATACTTATCGAAAGGTACTACAATTGATCTCCTGCACTTGGGAGTCATCAAGCACTTTTCTGGCGCCGTTGCCGGGGAGCGTTATGCTAATCTTTTATTCTTGTTTGCATTGCATACTAACATATAAACCTAAAACACAAAAAAAATTATAAATTGGAAAACAACCAAACAATTTTAGAACTGTATAATATCTACCTTGAATTAGGACATGAAGTGTTTGAGGAGAAATTGAAAAATTATTTGCACAACAATCATATTTGTGGTAGTACTAATTCTTTGAACACCTTTATTGCTAAGGAAAACCTTGAGCTTGGGGAAGTTTGTCTTGATGAATATGATATTTTTGGCCCCCCTACTATTGAGGATAAGAATGATATACTTGCTGATTCTATGGAAAGTTTTAAGCTTCGGGAAGTTGGTTTTGATGAGCATGATATTTCTAGTTCCCCAAGCTTGGAGGAGAAATATCACTTTGATGATACTATGCCTCCTATATATGATGATTGCAATGAAAATTATGAATGTTTAACTCCCACTATCACTAATGAGGATTTTACTTATGTGGAGAGTAGTGATTCTTTTATGCATGTGGCTCATGATAAGAATGTTTTATGTGATATTCATATTGTTGAATCTATTCATGATGCCACTGAAAATTATTATGAGAGAGGGAAACATGGTTACACATATTTCAACAATATTAAGCTTCCCCTCTTTATGCTGAAAGTATTGAAGTTGAACTTGATCTACCTTTCTATGCTTGCTATTATGTGCTTCTTTTATTTGTTTCATTACAAAATGCCAATGCATAGGAAATGGGTTAGACTTAAAAATAAATTGTTTAATATTTTTTGGTGTGTTCCTTATGCTTTAATTTCCTATTCGGTTTGCGCATACATTTATGTCTTTACAACATGTAAAATGCCTTTACCTACTGTTATGTATCATTTAGTTTAAGATTATCATTTTATAAAAAATTTGGGAAAGTAAATGAGAAGGATGAGTAATGGAGAAGTTGGGGTCGACCTTGAACATGTGTTGTTCATGCCAATGAAACCATTGCAAAGTCTCTATCATTAAAACTTTTTCCAAAGCTAAAAACAATAAAAATATTAGTTCACTACTGTAACATCACATTTCTGTCTTATTTCTCATCTTAAATGGCAAGAATAATCTTATATGAGAGATAGGATTAAACAATAGTAATTAGCTGTCAAGAAAACAGATTCCTGAACTTCACTGCAAAAAATGTTTAAAATCACATAAGTGGAATTTTGACCTGGTAATTTACGACAGAAATATTTAGTTATCACTACATATTTCATTAGTTTTAAGTTTTCTGATTTGAGCAACTTAAGTGCCTCTAAAAATTCACTCTTTACGGGCTGTTCAGTTTTTGGCAGATTATGTCTTTATTTTGCATTGCTCTCATTACTTGTGTTTTGTGTGGTTCTTTTGATCAAGGAGAAATGCACAACTGTAGTAACAGTAGTTAATATTTAGAATCAACTCATGATGTGTCTTTGCTGTACTATGTGGATTTTATTTATGGAGGCACTAACCCCTCTAATCAAGTTTTATGTTGAGATTTTTGTAAGAAGAATTTTTCAGGAGGAAGAGTTGAGTGAGATGAACAAAGATCAAGAGGTACAACCAATCAAGCTTGGGGATGTACCCCTGGGCTCACCCTACATGTATCAAATAAGTACAAGAATCCAAGCTTGGGGATGCCGAGCCACCTCACTCCAACCATCATGATGTTAAGTAAGTAAAGCCCAGCTATATGGCTATAAAGAAAGCGCTTTACGGGAGGCAACCCGGTTGTTTTTGTTTGTATTTTCCTAGTGTACTCTTTCTGTCTCAAGAGATTAGTTTTTTTGTTTTAATACTGGAGTTTTGAATAAAGAGTCAAGTCAAACCCATTTGGACTTATAAGTTGCTATCCTAGTGCATGAAATTTCTATTTCAGCACGAGTCTGCTCACCGTATGATTTTAAGTTTTCTAGTGGTATATCGGATTGAGCTAATTTTTAAGTATGTTCTGCAACTTTTCGTTCTCTGTAAGCACAAAAATTGGCTTAATTTTTTGACGATTTTAGCTTAGGGAAAAACGTTTGTTTTACTGCTGTTGCTTTTCTGGACAGATTCTGCCTTCTTTTGTTTTATGCACTCTTTGGGCTTGGGAATCGAATTTCCATGATTCTTTCAAGCAAGAGAGTGAACATACAACATAATGAACCTTATTTTCTATCTACTGGAGCATTTGATTTGGAATTTTGCACAGCAAGCATGTGATTTGTTTGTCCTTGCTAATCTCACCCCACAGAAAAAGAATGGGAGAAACATGCTTTGTGAAGTTTCTTCACAGGGAATAGAGGAGCTGCGCCTCAAGACATCCAAGAATGTTGAAAGCCATAAGCTTGGGGATGTGATGAACACCCCACTGGAGCTACACTCTTTTGCTTAGCACACGTCTACTTTCTGTTTTTCTAAGCAAAGCATTTATCGTAGAGACTTGAAGCGTCTAGTTTTTGTTTTTATTTTTGTTTTGATAAGACCACACCCATCATTTTATATGATATTGAGGTACTGGAGTTTGGGGTTGGAATGTATTGGATGCTAGTATTATGACTTGGAATAGGGATGCCGTGGTTGATTTGAAGAGCTACATATGTTTGCATGATTTATAGGCTTTTTATGTGTAGAAATTTGCAATAATGTTGTCTTGAGCTATCTCTTATTCATGTCCTTGATGTTAGTTGCTGGTTTATTTAGTTTGTCATGAAATTAGTAGTTCTATGGACATATGCATGCATATTAGCTGGTCAACTATCTCCCTCTTGCTAGCCAAAAATTTAAAAATTCCAACAAGTAAAAACTTGTTTCCAACACTCCTTAGCCAAGTATTTCCAGTGAGTCCACCATATCTTCCCATTAGCTTCCTTGCTATTCCGAGTATGTTCACCATGTTATTGTGTTATTTATTTTCTAAATTAAGATATTCACTTTATTAATTGTCATGGGTTGAACTTGGGATAGGACTCTCACAAACTTTTGAAGTCACACTTTACTTTTTATGCATCTAATAAACATGACCCAATAATGGGAGCCACAAGTTTTGCGTTTGACAAGTGTGTGGTTGGGAGCTAGCTATAAACGTCTATCACCGGAAAGCTTTCAACATTGCACAAAAATTTACATTTGGTTGATATCATGTACTTTTGTTTTTGGACTCCTGCCATGCCGAAATGAAATAGAGGAATAGTAAGTTTTGATGAGTAAGTATCTATATGACTAGAGAAACGCATTGGGCCGCTAACCCAAGCCATGCTTTATCATGTTGGAAATTTACTTACAGTTTGAGTGACTCTACAACACATTCTACAATAAAATAAGAAGCTATGCATAATAGTGAATCAAAATAAAGAATATGATGAGTCTACTCCGTTTGTTTGTCTTGTCATTGTGACATGGGCTTGTTTCCATGTCATGGGGCAAGAGGTACCTCTTTGCGGTTCTCTATGATGTCATAATACTTATTATGATTGTACAAAGATTATTAGGAATGTTAAGTTGAGTAATCATGGAGTAGGTTTTCACACTCACGGGGCATGAGGCTTTCAACCACCTTGTCATTCACATTACTTCAACATTCACCATTTAAGATGCTAGTGATAAAGGGGCAATGAGAGTCCTAGATCAATGGATACCACATTTCAATTAGTAATTTTAGTTGAATAATTTAGAGGCTAAATAAGACTTGATCATGTTTTACCTCTACTCAATTTTCTCCAAAGTGTCCACCATATTTTCTATTTTCCATTATGCTATTCTTTGACCAATATAGGATTTTATTTTTCATTTTGTGTATGCATTTGGTCCATAATGCTTTTATTTCATTATGCACTTTGTGAACTTTCATGAAGCATCTTTGCTTGCATATTTGATATTTCTTACAACATGAATTGTATATTGCTACTCATTTCTAGTATTAATCATTTGATTGTATGTAGCATGAATAATCCTCCTTGATATCCCATGATTGTTTCAATATGCAAAGTCCATGTTAGTTTTATCACCTTCATACTCGAGGACGAGCATGGGTTAAGCTTGGGGATGTTGATGCATGTAAAATGCATACATGAACTTTGCATGTTATTACTTGTTTTTCCTACATATTAGCAACTTATATTCATGTTTTATAATGTTTTGGGGGATTTTCTAAACAATCCCCCTTCTTTTGGTTCTAACCCTATTTTTCCATAAAACGTACTTTTTAGTTTTTCAGACTTTCCGGGAGCTTCGGGACTCCAAAAAGGGCAAGGCCAAAGAGCACGGTTCAGAATTTTCGAGACGAAGACCATGGGCCAAAGTAGAGGCCCAAAAGGCCAACCAGGTGGCAAAGAGGACCCTCCACGCGGCCAGATTCCTTGGCCGCGTGAGAGGCCCCCTTTTTGCCCCCGTGGCTCCGATGTCGTCGATCTTTCTTCTCCCGAGTGTCTCGTGACCTAAAAACGACTATATAAAAGGTCCCCTGGCCTTTTCGAGAAGGAGGCGGCGCCGAGAGACGAAACCACGAAACAGAGAGACAGAAGGCTGCCGCCGGAGAAGATCGGAGGGGGGAAACACCGCCGAGATCACCCCCGGAGGGCTCCACCCCCCTCCGGCGTGTTCATCATCAACATCTACAGCAAGATCAGCTCCATCTCTCCACTGTAATCTCTTGGCAAACACGATGTATGATGCAATACTATATTCCCTTGATGTATTGTGTCTCCCCGTCTATGTTTGAGTAGTGAATTGTTCTTGGCAATGGTGAAATAGTTCGTTGATTGGTTGCATACAAGTTTGTTATCTTCTATGATTGTCTTTATGTACAATATATGAGTGCACGCATATGTTGGGGAATGCATGTAAGGTGATCACCGGTAGCATAATGGAGTGGTGGTGACTTGGGAGTGACAGTAACCTGAGACCGAGCCACAAAGTTAAGTTATTGGGGGATATATATAGGGGATCTTAGAACGTAAGGCTATGGTGGGACTTTATGTCTTAATCAATCTTGTGCAGTCATTTACTTGGCCACATGATCCATCATAAGAGGTTGTAGATCATTTACTTGACTATACCTATTCATGGCTCCTTCCTAGAAGAAAAAAGTAAGACTAAAACATGTGCTTCACTAATTGTGACAACCACACGAACGAAACACCTATTGCTAGAACACTTGCTCCCTTGAGATACTTGAGATATTTGATGCTTGCTACTTGTGAAACTTGCTTAGAAACTTGCATTTTAAACTTGCTTCACTAGTTACTAGACAAACCACACTCCACGTCACTTGCTTTTAATTAGTTAGTTCCTTTTAGTCAAACTTATTGCTTTGCATAAACAGCCATATAAGAGGGTTATAGGGCTTTAGAGAATAGATAGCTTACCTTCAGCTCCTCGTGGGTTCGACACTCAAATACTTATCGAAAGGTACTACAATTGATCTCCTGCACTTGGGAGTCATCACTTGGTCATCCCCAAGATTAGACGCTTGAGTTTTCTTATAATTTTCTGGGATGAACCACGGTGTCATCCACAAGCTTTGTCTTTACACTCTTCTTGATCACATTATATCACCCTCTTCTCTTGACCCTTGAAAACTTCCTTCACACCACACTCAAAGTAATTCGCATTAGAGGGTCTGTGCATAATCAAAAATTCACGTGTTCTGCATGGGCACAAGTGTTATTGATACTGCTAAACATTAGCTACAACCACTGATGTTTCGTGAAGCAAAGAAATCCACTCGACATAGTAAAAGAGCAAATGCAAGAAAAATGGCAGAATCTGCCAAAATCAGAATAGTCTGTAATTGACGAATTTTTCCGGGGAACTTAAGTTGCTCAAAAATAAAAACATAAAGAATTATGAAGTTTTGGAATTAGCTGAGGAATAACCCCAAAAATTTTCAGGTCATTTTGATCTTTCTGTGAATTATAAGATTGTTCTCGGTGGACAACAATTTTTTTTCCTGCACAGAAATCCAAAACTAACACCACTTTTCTCTAGAAACTTTACTTGGCACAACTAATAGATGAAATAAAGATACACAGTAGTTGCTATCTCTACTACCTAAAAGAACAATTTCGTTCCGTCTTCGCCCCCATCCGCGATACGCCGCCCGCCTTCGTCCAACTCGCCCATCTGGTTTCGTTAACTTCGTGCATCCTCACGGTTTGTTTCGCAGTCCATAGTTTTGCCCCCAAATTTCGGCATCAATTAACGCTCAATCAGAGGCGCGGCCCTGGACGTGACTGCCCCTCCCGCACTCCACCACAGTATCCTGCTCTCCCTGTCGCCGCGGCTACGCCCCTCCCCGGCCAGCTCGCCCCCGCAATTTCCCTCTCCACCCCACACGCGTCAGATCTCGCGTTGCCTTAGTCCAAGCTCCGTCCCTCCTCCAAGACTTCACCCCATGCCGCGGCACGCCGGTTGTCGCCTGCTGATCCCCCGACCTCGCCGCGACCGCACCACCTCGGCGTGAGCACACATCTCCTGCCCCCTCTCTCTGTGTAGCCTCCCACCTCTCCATGGAAACCCGCACGATCTCTTCCATCTCCCCGGGTAAAGAGCGCTAAAGGGGATGGGAATTGAGCGGCGACTAGGGTTAGCAGGACGTCCGACTTCTTTTTCGCCGGTCGCTCCCTCCTCTTCTCCTGGACAAAAGATGACGACGACAGGTTGGTTGGGTTTCTAGGACTACGCCGCGGCTCCGTCTGCTTGCCCCGACCATCCCGACGTACGGTCCTTGCCTCCTTCCCCTTCCGCGGTGAGCTTTTTTCCACCCTGCAATGTTCTGAATTTAACTATAGATTATGCCTTTTGACTCCTATTGCTCACGTTCTGCATTTTGTGCAGTAAACCATTAGATTTTGTGGAGTAAACCTATAGCTGCAGTAACTCTCATGCTCTAACATTCATATCTGAATCTAATGGAGAAAATGGGCAGTGGAATGAAGTAATTTGATTTTCCTTTACAGTCATCATATATACTGCATGGATTTTCTTATTGAAAAATTTAAGATGCAATTGGACGATTTGTGGACTGAAGAAATAAGAGATGCCAACGTTGAGCGTCTTATGAAGGCCATATATTCTTTGTTGAGTTCAATCGGTACATGAATCAAATTAAAAACGAATCTGATAAGGTTGCCGAAATTTTAAATCAAACCCATGCGGCATAGTCAGTAGTCATGCAATATTTAAATCCCTATTTTCTATTGAATGCAATCTCATGGAGATGATCTGAATGGGATGAGGTATTAACAACTGCAGCTATATTTGTTTGATGCACTGCCCTTTGCTACTTTCTTTGTTCTTCACAACCTCGCATTGTGTATTCAGGTGTGTCAGAGTGGTAATCATGATTCCATTTTAGGATAAGCGAAGAGCTCTTCGTGAGGATGAAAACTCCGAAACGCATTTCTGATTAGTAATTACTAGCTTCAGTTATGTTTTATCTGTTCAGCAGTATAAATAGAGTAGCAATAAAATAAATACCTTTTTTTTGCCTCTATATAACTTTATCAATTGAAGTTATATTGATAGTGTTTATAATCAAGCGGCCCGGAAAAAAGTTGTAGAATAATTCCTTCATCCATTGAAACATGCACATGAGGTGATGATGAGGACGGGGAGAAGAAGAGCAACAAGGAGCAAAGAGGTGGAGTGGAGGTTGAGCGAGGAGTTCAAGAAGTTCATGGGAAACCCATCTATCGAGGCCGCCATCAAGCGCGATAGGAATTGCGCCGACCAGAAGTTCCGGGAGCTCGACCGCGAGCCCGACGCCAACCAGGTTGCAGATATACTCCGGGGGTTTATCAAGGAGACCCTGGAACGGGCGAAGCAGAGGCTGCAAGACGTCGACCAGAGACTCAAGGCAATCGACCTCGACAAGATACCATTTTCATTGTTTCTTCTGCTAACTGAATGGAAATCTCATTTGAATCAAGTACGATTTCATGACGATCTTCGGATGTTTGGGCTAATTAATGGTGCACCGCAGAGATCAATCACACGACGGAGAAGGCGGCCGTGGAGCATGACATGTCTCATATAAGGAAGCATCGCCCCTTGTGCATCGTGGTGCGCCTGTCTGTCTGTGTGCGTTGTCTATGTGGTTTCAGTGCTCGCCGTTGGATACAAAGGTCATTTAGTGAATACAACTTTTGATCTTTCTTATCCATATGCAGCTGCATGACCTAACTCTCTAATTTCACAGATACAGATTTTAAATGTCCCCGATTTCTTAGGACGCCATAAATTGTGAATCTTGTACTTTAGTTATCTTGGTTTTTTATTCTTTACACTCAACTTTGGTGTCCATATAAATTCAAGGTCATCTTCCCAGACCCTGGAGTGGCTACCCTTTTGAAGTATCAGTGGAAAGATGCCCAGTTCAAATGTGCTACGTATTGTCTTATTTTCAGTAGTCCACTCACACAGGTAGATGATTTACTTATTGAACTGTTCACGACACCTACTATTGTATTAATGCTACATGCCAGCAGTATTTACACTCCAGATGTTAATTTTGCTGTTAAGATCTGTCTGATAAGCTCTTCTAAAATGTCTAATAGTAAATACCATATTTAACTAGATATGATAGGCACACGATACAGACTAATGAAATAATTGGTGTTCTTATAGAGCAGTAAATCTTAACAGCTGCTTATAGCTTTAAGACATTCAGACATTAAAGATGATTGCCATGCGAGTTTTAGCGATCACATTTTTTAGGATCTAAAATACTTCTATCCTTTTTATCTTGTAATTTCAGTTTTAGCGACCAAAAGCCAGTCAATACTTATGATGGAGTTGTTGTTATAATTATCTAGGATCATGAGATGCTTGAATATGTTGAATCCACTCGCTAATGACCTTATATGTTACTTATCATGCTAGATAATTTTTTTGATTCTTAGAAACATGGATTTGTTTATATCAAGGAAAATGAAGTGTCTAAAGAAAACGTTGGTACGATAGATTCAGCATGCACATTTACACAGCATTCGGGCATGCACGTCTCAGCCCCCTGTTCCAATTGCCATCATGATGCTGTTTCACAATTAATCGTGTTTTTGGTTCCAATAGAAATGCAAATCTATATAAGTAAATAATTATTTTTTATTGTGTACACTGAATTGCTTTATTTTGGATTTATGTTTTCGCTTGAGAACCCGAATGAATAATTGAATATGCTAGGTAGGGCGCGCCGGCGGACGTGTCCACAGCGGTGGGGCATGGATTCTGGGAAGACGAACAATCAAGTTCTCGGCCATTGCGTGCAAGGTGAGTTCGGACTTCTGATTTTTGTTTGGTTCAATGGCAGTCATGCATATAGCTGAGCGAAATTTATCAAACACAGTTTACCAGTCGGGAAATAGTTGTATATTGCATCGATACACTCCTGTTTATTGATAATTAAATAGCTTCAAGAAAATCTTGTTCCAGCTGCTCTTTTATTTCCGTAGTCGTCACAACATCAACTCTATTAATGTTCGTTCAGCCTTTCCGTTTATAGACCTTCAAACTGTCGAAAAATGCTGCAGGCTGACAGGTATTTGATAACTGGCAATTGTGTAGAGCATATCATCTAGGCATAAAGTACCATCTATCCTTCTAGACTACTTCATATCCTTCTAGATTATCCAATGAACTTTTTTGTTAAGCAAGATGAGCTCTTCCGCCACTCCTTATGCAATATCGAGCGCCAACCTTGCTTGAGTATGTCTTGCAGGTTTGGTCCTACATACGAAATCTCCCTAGCCATTCTGATGAAACAGAAGAATTAAAATATCAAAGTGAATTGAGCTTGGTAGCAACCTGGAAAAACGTTGAGTTGTAGTTCTATGGAAGAACTGGGGTAGCGGCAACGGGCAAGTACGAATCATGACAGGGGAAGAGTATGTTTGGTTGGGAAAATTTCTTATCTCATTTGGGTCACTGGCTTCCTTAAGTGTATCAGTGAACTACTCTAATTTAATAAGAGGCAGTTACTTTTGTCCATTCTTTCTATGTATACTATCGTTCACATTACATTTTGTATCGACATTTTAAATGGAGTGGATACATGAATATTCAAAGTAATTATTATGTGTACATGCATCGAGTTAAGAAGCTTTAGTGGCCGTAGGATCGCACGGGCATTCAACTAGTAGAAGTATAAAACACCCTGACTCAAAGAAAACAGAGAAAAACAAAGCAAAAATAAAAGCATGGGTTATCTCCCAAGAAGTGTTTTTCTTTAACGCCTTTTACCTAGGCATAAGAAGAGAAAATCAAGTATTTTCAAGTGAAGAAGGATCCAAATCTAAAATTTCCTCTAAGACATTGCATGTAGCAATTGGTACTTTAACCCCCCTGAAGATGATGCAATATTTAAGTTACTTGTAGTTTCACTAAAGGTTTTATTAGTTTTAGGGACATTATGTGGTTTTGGATTAGACACCTTCAGGACATATATGAATTTTTTCTCTTTTCCCATAGAAGTTTTATCCCTCTTAAACTTAAGAGAGGAAAAGGTTGAACTTAAAGTTTCCATAGCTTCCTCTAGTTTACTAATCTTGATGTCTTGATTATCATAAGTATTGCTAGCATCTAAAACAGCAATTCTCTTATTGATGCTTACTATTGATGTCTTGGTAAATTTTTCTCCATAGTGTTTAGCTTATTTATAACATCATCTAAAGTGTTCTAAGTTTTAACAATTTTAGTGTGTGGTGTTTCAACTAAACTTTTAATTAAATTACAGGCTTCCAAAGCAGGAGTTCGCAAAAAAATACCACATGTAAGAGTGTCTAGAACATACCTATACCAGCTAGTAATACCAACATAAAAATTCCTAAGAAGAATCATGGTAGAATATATTTTTAGTACATCTATGATAAGGATCACTTATTCTATATCAAGTATCTTTCAAACTTTCTCCTCCTTGTTGCTTAAAAGAACGAACCTCAACTTCAGGTATACTCATTTTAACAGGATAAAAAAACAACTAGAATAAGAAATAATTTTTTTATGTTTTCGATATAGAGAAGCAAACAAGGCAAAATAAAATAAACTAAGCAAAAATAAAACAACGTAAAGAGATTGGAAGTGAGAGACTCCCCTTGCAGAAATTCTCCTTCTCCCCGGCAATGGCGATAGAAAATTTGATGGGTGCGTAGTTGTGCACTCGTTGGTAAACCCTAAAACAAAGGTTGTGAAGAGTGCAACGACAAGTTTTTCCTCAGAAAGAAACCAACACTAGTAGGAAAGGGCCTTTCTATGGATGCATTTCTATGGCGCACAGTGTAGAAATGCGCCATAGAAATATACTTTTGTGGCGCACGGCGCGTGGTGCGCCACAGAAGACACTACTGTGGCGCATGGTGCCTATGTGCGCCACAAAAAGTTAGTGGGGCCCGTACCAATCATTGTACTGGCTGTCCGAACAACTTTTATTATGGCGCAGGGCGCAAGGTGCGCCACAGAATATGGCTTTTCTGTGGCGCAGCCCAGCCGTGCGCCATAGAATAAGTTCCTGGTGCGCCACAAAATATTTCGGGATCTGCACATAAAGATGGCAGCCCCCCTCTCTCCTCTCCCATTTCATTCACAAATCTTGCTAACTCGACCCCACTTCTCTCCCCTCCTATTTTACACATTTAATTCTCCATTTTTGGTAGGTGAACCTAATTTGTTTGATATATAATTGTTGGTGAGGTTTCTTGTTGTTTGATATATAATGCTAGAGGCATGTATCTGTCGTACATGTTCACACACTCCGTCTCCCTATTTATTTTCGTAAGTTAAACTAAAAATTTGCCAACAAATTAACTCAATGACATAAATACTCCAGATATACTTGATTTTTCCCCTACATTTTAATTTTGGCAGGTACGCATTTATATCAAATTAGTATGTTGAGTAAATATGGTAATAAATTTCAAGCTTATTGCAACGATGTATGTATTTCTTTAAATCAAATAATCCAATAGAACATGCATATATCCTAAGGAGAAATTAATCCCCATTGTTAGAATTATTTTATCTCAATTGCAGTGTAAGCGTTGTCGAAATTTGAGTAACTACTATTACCTACAATTATGGAAATACTTTTATAGAATTTCTTGGCAAAACATCTATAGATTATGGACCGTTGGTAAACTTGACCGTGCTAGCTAATTGCCACAAATTACTATAGTTATATTAAATTTTACCACACCACTCAGATGCAATGATTTCCCATTTCAGTATCTCCTCTTAGTTGTTTCATCGAGTATGTATCTCACACAACACTAAGAATATTATGGTGCTCTTCTGTGAAAAACTATTCCCTTTCTCTTGGAAATAATTCTGGAGTACTGAAAAATACATATAGAGTTGGCCAGTTTTGATTGCAAGAGTTGATCCTTTAATTAGATTTCCCATCCAAATGAGTTGTATTGAATGTAAAATTATTCTCTTGATGTTAGATAAAATTTTCACCGGAAGAACTTTGTTTAGCCATTTTATTTTTGGGAAGTTGAATGCGGTAGAAACTTCCTGGAGTCTCATTTTTTCTAAAATTTAGTACTTAAATTTAAATTTTAATAATATGCATAAGTTGGAGTAATTTGAATTATTTCTTGAGGTTCCATAGTTTACGATTTTCTACCTAAACATTTTATTTGATCGTCAAATTTCTCATATAACTTTTAAGTCGTTAGTATTTCACTTTTATTAAATATATATATAATTTCCAATATTTCGATACACCCGTGCGGATGCACGGGTGCCGAGTAGTATAAATAACCACACATGTTTCAAAAAGGCATCAAAGCTGCGGACTTTAAACGGTATGATCCTAAGATTGTTGAGCACACATTGATTAGAGATACATTCCGTGAAGGAAAGACCGTGAGACCAGGGAAATTCAATTCAGAACCTCGGAGTATATTCTCCTGCCATCGGGAAGATGAAAATTTTAAATGTCCAAAAATTCGATTTTATTTTTGACATATACATCTCGACATTCTTTGTGATTGTACTAAGTTTCGCGAAAAAACGACACTTTATATATTCTATGTAAAAGGACAAAAAAACAATGTCTAATGTAAAAGCATTTTTTGCACCGTTTTTTGTCTTTTTACATGTGACACAAAAAATGTCGGGTTTCCGTGAAACGACTTTGCGAGCGTATAGACCATCAGCATGTACATGCGGCATTTCCCCCCGATATTTTTGATAGTTTAAATATGTTAAAAAATGCATTATAAAGACAGAAGCAGATGCTCCCGAGTCCCAAAAGGCTGGCCGCGTCAGAGCTTATCAACAAAATACAGTGAACATAACAAAGAAAGGGTACTAAAAGCGAAACCATTAGAACCACTGAATCAATGGAGTAGAACATGAAAGAGACTTTCGAACTTGTATGTAGCTCTATAATTTTTTATTCCATGTGACTTCAAGAATATCAAGACTGAGTTAACATACCTTAACTAAGAGCATCTCCGACAGTCACACGATCGTTGCGCGCGCGAAACAGTCTATCCCGCGACGCGCGATCGCTTCTCCAACGCGGGGCTAGAAAATGCAATTAAAGGCACGCCATTTTTGTACCGTTTGCAGTGGGCGCACACGCAGAGCGCAAATGCAGCCGCGCGAAAACGAGACACTCACGTCCAGCCGACGCTCTTCCAAACATAGCAAAAAGCAACAAATGTATAGCAAAATGCAAAAAAAGTATAGCAAAATGCATAATTTCAAACAGAGTTTGCCTCCATAGTCTAACAACAACCACATGGTTCAATAGGTAATAAAACTCAACACAGTTCATGTCACGAATAAGCACACACGATAACTTGAAGTAAGAAATTTATTCTTCTTCTTCATCGGCATCAACATCATCGCCACCTTCCTCATCTTGATCGTCGACGGTGAGACTCCAAGAAGACATTTGGAACACAAAGGAAGCCATGAAGGTACCCGGCTGTGGTGTCGCGTGTACCGTGGTACCAATGCCACTTCTCATGCCTCCACCGCCATCGCTTGGTCCTCCCATACTTGCTCCAAAGCCCCCAAGTGGAGGTGCTCCCATGCCTCCAAATCCCCCAAGTGGAGGTGCTCCCATGCCACCGAAGCCTTAAAATGCCATGATACTCATCCTCTTTTGAGTTAGGATCTCTTCAAGACAAAGCTTGAGATATTATTTTTGGTCGGCGTCAAGTTTGGACATGTCAAGGAAGATGAATCTCCTCTCATACTCTTGACGGCTAGTAGCTTTCTCCATTTGAAACTTCTTTTCCTCCATTGCCACCCTCCTCTCCTCCGCCGCCACCCTCTTCGCCTCCACCTCCACCATCCTCGCCTCCGCCAACGTCGCCGATTACTTTCTTGTCCTTCTCTCCTCGTTTTGCTTCCAATCTTGCGGTCATCATAGCTTTCATGTGTGACTCGATGGGATCCTCACTGCCCCTCTTCTGGTTCTCCTTTGATTGCTTTCTTCCAAGTGGCCTCTTTGGCGGGGCAACCGAGTTTGGAGTGGGGCTTTGGTTGCCTTCCTCACCACTTGAGACATCATCTTCATCTCCACCTTCTAGTTGCTTGTTCTTCTTTGCTTCAATCTTGCGAATAGCTGGACGAGCCCTCCACTTCTCCTCATTCTCTAGTGCCGCATATGCCTGATGCAAGGTGAATAGCTTTCCATAGCATATATATTTGCCTCTTCTTGTTGGAAACCATGTTATTGAGTCCAATTGTCATGATTTGATTCAACATTCATAGTTGCTAAGTAGGACTCATCATCAACACTACACCAAATGAGAAGAAACACGTAAATAAGGCGACAAGTTCATCGTGCACGTACAAAAAATGAAGTTTGTAATCAAAAATACCTTTCGGGCATTTCACCGAACACGTTGCGCGCGGGCGCATACGCTACGAAGCCGGTGGTGGCCAGCGGTTGCTGCGGTGGCGGTGGAGGCTGTTGCGGCGGCGCGCCCGCAGGCGGCGGATGCTGCTTCGCCGCCGCCTTGCGCTTGTGCAAAGCTCGCGTCTTCTTTGCAGTGGCGGCCGCGGTCGGCGCGCCGACGGTCAGGCGCTTCTGCTGTCCCCCGCGCGCGGTCCTTGAGCTGGGCGCCGGCGGCGGACGGCCGTTGCTCGAGTTCATCCGCGGCGCCATGAACAGCCCGCGCGCGACGCCCGCCGGATTTTGTCCGGCGGCAGCGGCGGCGCTAGGGTTCGCGAAACCGGCGACGTACGGGGGCGCTGGCGGCGCCTCGGAGTAGTTCTCCATCGCCACCGCCGGACCAAATTTGTCGGTATAGCAAGGCACACCGGCAATAGGAAATTTGCTCACTAAATTCTGCATTGTATATACTGAGTTATTTGTGGTCTTATTACATAATATTTAAAAACAATAAATATAATCGGCAAACCAAAATATATTAGTCTATACAGTTCTGAAAGGTGAACTCTGTACCATACATTCTTCTCATATAATTTTGCACCTTTTCCTTTGAACTATTAATGATTTTGAAGATTAAAAGAAAAAAAAACTACATATAACTGGGCCTAATAGCACATACGCTCACACTACCCTAAGTTTGGGTCGAGCCCATGTGTATGACGTATTCACATATGCACTCAAGCGTACCTTGTAACTATAGCTGGCCAAACGGGTCGTCCGGCACGGCCCGTCTCGTGCCAGAAAAGCTTTTCAGTTTGGCATGACACATGAGCACGCTTGAGGCCCAATGGGCCGATTTTAGGCACGACGACCCGATTTTTGGCCCGGCACGGCTGGCACGGGTGAGACGGCGGGAAATAAAAATTTCAAAATTTGGTGGGGCCCAAGAGGAGCAAGAGGGAGTGGGGAAGTGCTGTTTTCGAAAATGTGAGGCCGGGAGGTGCGGGAGGGCTGTTTTTTCACCGTTAGAGAGTAATTAGAGGTAATTAGCCCATTTAAAGTGTGATTTGTGTCAGTTTTGGTCTATTTAGCCATATTTAGTCATTAAAGGACAAATTTAGTCCAAAAAATTGTATTTTCTTTTCTATAAAAAGGATGTGCACCCCTCTAATTTAATCGTTCCCTTGTCAGGCCACTTGCCGGCCCGTTTATGTCGTGTCGTGCCGTGCCGGCCCACGTGCTTCGAATCGAGGAGCAGCCCGGGCGCTACCGTGCTCGTGCCGTGCCGCGGCCCATTTAAACCGTGCCGTGTCGTGCTCGTATTGGGCCAACAAAATCGTGGGCCGGCCAAAAAATCCCGGCTCGTTTGGCCAGCTATGCCTGTAACCCTACCCAGCACGGGCACAACAGCACGCCAAGCTAAAAAAAAACACGGCAGCACGCACGCCACACACTTCTTCCTCTCCATCCCCTTTCTCGTCTCTCTGGCTCCCTCGCCAGTGCGGTCGCCACCTACTGCTCCGGCCGGTGATGGCCAGCTCCGGCGCTGCCGTATACTGATTCAGCTCCACCTCAACCCCCTCCAGCGCTTCCCCGTCGATAATTCATTCCTCCATGCCCGCATGCAACTCAGAGGCTAACCCTAGCCGCCATGGTTTCGGTCGCCGGCGCCCGCGAGCTAGAGCGTGGAGCGCGCTCAACCTGCTGACATGCAACCTCCCGCTGCACCCCGCGGTGCTATGTGTCGTTTCGTCCATCTACCACGGCGGCGACGAGGAGTAGGAGGAAGGGGGGCGAGAATGCGGTCGTCGTCCAGCGCGCGGCGCGCAGCCATGTTCTCGTTCATGAGATTAGGGCGCGGCGAGGATTGTGATCAACATCGTCCCTCTTCCCCATGCTTGGCGCCCGCCATCGAATCGAATCGATTCGTCCCGAGGACTCCCGCACCACTACCCATCAAGGTTCGTTCTGATCCTAGATTCCTCCGTCGATCTATTCTGACTCCAAGGCCACATGTCGATCCATTAATCAGTATATATGTCTATCCATTAGTAGATTCATCATTTCCTCCATGATCTAGGCTCGGCCACGACCTACCCAGGATAGTGAACATCAAAGCTATAATCTTAACAAAAAGTTGCAGCGTGCATGCTTACTCCAAGAGGAGGAAAGTGGTATGATTATTTGTTGTTTTTCCCAACTCCAGAAGCTAATTAGGTTGAACATAGTACTAGCAGAATCGTTTATCATGTCACTGTACTGCTCTGTACAATGTGAGCTTGCTTGAAACTTGTATTGTTTGCACTGTCAGTGGAAACTTGTGCTCCGTAAACTTATGCTCTGTAAGCTTTTGCTCTGTAAATTTACATGGAGTACTCACAAATTGCTTGCAATTCAATATTTGACACACATTTCACTACTGCTTGCAATATTTGAGTACAAGTGTAACCTTTCACTAAACTGTACTCAAACTTGGGAGTAATCTGTACACAAACTTTGTTGGATATATACCAACTAGGGGTATATCAGATGGTATCCTAAAGTGCCGGATTATCAGGGTGGCCTAAATGGTAATGGGCTATGGTCCGTTAGGCGGCCCAGTAACCTGATGCACAGGAGCCGGATTCTAGAAGAACCCGGATCACGGCTCACGTGATCTGGCTTGGAGTAGAAGGCGGATTTCTTACTTTCCAAGTTAAAGAGTTACCGTAGTATTCTAAGTTTCCTACTCTGTATGCCCTAATCCGGCTATTATATAAAGCCGGGCGGGAGATATGATAAGAGGCTAACTCGCCGAGAGGTTGATCCTTAACGAGCAGCTAATAGAACCTCACGTTGTACTTTGTATTCCCAGGCTTTAGTCCGAATAGTGAGATTGCAGTAGTAGGAACGCCGCATTACTGCGTCGTACCGAACCTGGGTAAAAAAACCTGTGTGATTGTCCTTCGCAAAACCACGTTCCCCCACGTCTCTATCAGTAGTCTCATGGCACCCCCGTCTATGAATTCTAGCACGATCCTCGACAGTTGGCGCCCACCGTGGGGCCAGCGACGTCAGGCGTTAAGTTTCGATCTGGGATACTCGGCGGGGTCGGCAGTTCCATAACTGTCGGAAGCTTGGAGTTCGACAACGACGTTGGACGCTTCCTCGACAACGGATCTTACATACCGGCGCAAAATCATCTGGTAATTGCCTGCGTGTTACCGATTGGATCTGCAAATATTTTTATCGGATTAACTGCAGAGGCCATGGGGTTTTGCGGTGGAAGTAAATTTATCCCACCCGCCCTATACCCAGTCGAAGATGACTACGATACCGGGGTTTGCTCAGATCGCCGACATACAAGTGAATCACACTTTATCGGCATGGTGCAATTCGAGATCGCCGAAAACACGGATGAAAGTAATCCCGTGCAAGAGGCAAAAAACAACACTCCCACAACAGAGGTGGAAGATCCGACATCCGTCAGCATCACGACGCACTCGGAAGCTGACTCTGTACTAGCCGCCATTGAGGCGAGATTAGAGTCGGAAACCGGATCGGATCATTTCGATACCGAAGACGAAGACGCTTTCGAAAAAAAGGTCAAATCCTTCCAAGAGGGATTCCATGAAGTACTTATGGCAAAAGCGGCTGAAAACACGTATGCCGACAGTCAGGAAAGCCCTAGAACGCCTCCGCCAGAGGAAGAGAGAGAAGAAGGAGAAACCTCTCCAAAATTCCCCGATGTCAAAGAATTGACAGAGGAAGAACCCTGCAGGAAACCTCCCTCTTCCAAGAAGAAACAAAAAACTGCTAAAAAGCTCCAATATAAACTCCGGAAGAAGAAATTGGCGGATCCAGCCAATGAAAGCCCGGAAGTTGGAGACGCAAGCGGTGTGAAACCTTCGGAGAAGAAAACCAAAAAAATCTTTGTTCCGCCAATGGCAGAACAAGAAGAACATGAGTTACTGCAAACACCAGTGGGATTGCATGAACCCCCTGAAGTGCTAGAAGCCAGGAGACAAGCTCTCCAGAGACAGCAGCAACATCTATTCAGAACTCGTGAACACCTCGAAAAAACCCAGGACGACATCAAGCTCATGAAGGAAGAAATCGAGGAATACGAGAGAAAGAATAGATCTGGAATTAAACCTACAAGGTTACCCGGAATTGTAAGACCGGAAGTACTACCGCCAAAAGAAAAGTTTCACAACCCATCTTGGCAAAAGCAGGTAAACGGCAAAAATGCCGGAGGCGAACCAATATACAAAACCGCAGCAGAAAATGCGGAAAGCAGCGTTCGCCATCCTCAACAATGATATGTACTCCAATGGTGAAAAACTTCAAGGGGTATATGCTTTCTTAGGAAAAGCATTGCAACAACAACAGCGAGCGAAGCAGCAATCAGGGAAGTTGCATGACGACTCAGCCCTATGCAAAACAGCTACATGCGCCGCTCGAGCACCTGGACCGGAAGAACCTGGAGATTCAAGCAATTCAAAAGAGAAGAAAGCAGATCCGAGAAAAGACAAGAAAAATCCCGACAATAAGGATGAACCGTCTAGAACCGGATCCCATCTCCCGAATGACGGACTTAACCCTCGCGATCGGGAAGAAAAGCACCGGAATGACGGAAAAGCAATGCCGCCTCCGAGACGCCCAGCTGAAAAAGCTGGAAGGCCGGATATACCTCACAGGCGTGAGAGATCCCGGACACCCCCCAGAAATAAGGAAAGAAACAGGAGTAGAACTCCACCTTATCCAAAGGGGCAAGATCTCGGAAGAAACATAGAGAATCCCGAAAAAGCGCGTTCGCGCCACAATGGAAAAGAAAGGAGCAGATCCCCTTCTGTCCATTCAGCCGGCAGGTACTCCGCACACATGGATAGAGCGGAAAGAGACGATCTATACTTTGGACCTAAGTGTTTCACAGATAGGTTCCGAAGGATAACCCTGCATGCTGGCTTTGCCAAAGTTGGTCCAACATACCAAAAATATACTGGTAGTACAAACCCGGATACCTGGCTCTCAGACTATCATACAACCGTCCAGATCAACAATGGGACAGACTTGGAAGCCGTAAAGTTTCTTCCCCTAATGTTACTAGATGGAGCCAGAGATTGGATCAATGGATTACCCTCCAGATCTGTCGACAGCTGGGATGATATGGCTCGAGTATTTACTCAGCATTTCCGGGGAACCTACAAACGCCCGAATAGCATCAACCAGCTAAACCGTTGCACCCAATTTGAGGACGAACCATACGTGGATTTCATCTCAAGATGGGCGGCAATGAAGAATAGTTGCTCTGGAGTAACTGACGTTCAAGCAATGCATGCTTTCGTCAATGGCCTAAAACCCGGACTTGTACCGTTCATGATTGGCTCCAAAAAGCACAAAGATCTCGGATCTATGCTTACAACTGCCAACGAACACGCTGCAGCCGAGGACGACATCAGGGCAAGAGGAGGCAATATCGATACACTGATACATGCCAAAAAGAACCCTCGCCCTGAGAAAAAAGGAACTCCAGATGCAGTACAAAAACCCAAAGAGGTAAATATAGCCTTTGGAAGGGAAAATGGCAATATGTGGAAAGGACGCAGTACCGAACGGATAAACTACACCAAAGAAGAGTGGGAGAAAATAAAGTCGGAAAACTGTGTCCACCACTCGCAATTTAGGAAGCCTACTCATACTAATGCACAATGCCGCTTGAACAAGCATATGAAAGGCAGTGCAGGATCCGGAAACAAAGTGAAGAATTCCAAGAGGAAATTTTCCAAGAAAAAGACAGAAGCTGAGAAAGAAGACAGTGAATCGGACACTGACGAAAAAATCCAGGAACAACAGCGAAAAGGCGAGCCTAAGTTTCCGAGAGTTGATGGAGAATGCAACCTAACTTTCCTGGCAACTCCCTCAGCAAAGGTGGCAAAGAGAACGCTTCGAGAAATAAACGCGGTTGTCGCTCCAACCCCGAAATTCTTGAAGTACTCAAATACACCAATTACCTGGGATCAGTCTGATCATCCCGGGAATATCCCTGAACCCGGGACATAAGCTCTAATCGTAAGTCCTATTGTTCAAAACATTAGGCTAAAAAGAGTGTTGATGGATGGAGGATCCAGCATTAACATAATGTACCTGGATACACTGAAGCATCTGAAAATTTCCGAGACCCAGCTCAACCATAGCAACATACGTTTTCACGGCATCGTCCCAGGCAGACAAGCACGATTCTTAGGAGAAATTTCCCTAGATGTAACCTTTGAAGACAAAGATCACTTCCGGCAGGAAAAAGTATCCTTCGAGGTAGTGCCGTTCGAAAGCGTGTATCACGTGATACTCGGACGTCCAGCTTTCGCCTAATTCATGGCAAGATCATGTTATATCTATAACATGCTGAAGATGCCAGGACCCAAAGGAGGAGTAATCACCATATCTGGAGACTTCAAATTGTCAAACGAGCTGGAAAAAGAAAACGCCCTTTGCGCTGAGAAGGTCATAGCAAAGGAAGAGTTGAAAAAGCTGGCAAAAGAGGTATCACCGACAGAAATGCCGGCAGGCAAAAAAGCCGGAAGCCAGCAAGTAGCTTCAAGGCTTCCGAGAATACAAGACAAGTAATCCTAGATCCCAAAGATCCGACAAAATTTGTCGTAGTGGGAACTGGGATGACCGACAAATAGGAAAGCGAGCTCATCAAGTTCCTCCGTGAGAACTAGGATATTTTCGCTTCGTGTCCAACGGACATGACAGGCGTACCCAGGGAACCTGCTGAGCAACACAAGATGATTCCAGGATCGAAACCCGTCAAACAAGGTCTCCGTCGATTTGACGGAAGAAGACGGAAGACTATTGGCAAGGAGATTATCCGGATTTTGGCAGCAGATTTTATCCGGGAAGTTATACATACTGAATGGTCTGCAAATCCAGTATTAGTCCCGAAGAAAGATACTGCCCTTAGAATGTGTATAGATTACACCAGCCTGAACAAACTGTGTCCAAAAGATAGGTTTGCGTTACCGCGAATCGATCAAATAATAGATGTCGCTGCAGTCTCTGAGCTTTTATGCTTTTTGGATGTATATTCCGGGTATCATCAAATACGCATGAAAAAGGAAGATCAAATCAAAACTTCATTCATAACCCCTTATGGGACGTACTATTACATAACCATGCCATTTCGCCTGAAGAACGCAGGTGCAACCTACCAGCGTTGCATGCAACGGTGTTTGCATAGTCAGATTGGCAAAAATGTCCATGTTTACGTGGACGACATTGCTGTCGTTACTAAGGAAAAAGAAACACTCCTTGAGGATTTGCGAGAAACCTTCGAAAATTTGTGCGCTTATAAAATGAAGTTAAATCCATTAAAGTGCGTATTCGGGGTTCCCTCAGGAAAACTTCTGGGTTTCATCATTTCTCATAGAGGAATAGAAGTAAACCCGGAAAAGATCAAAGCAATCTTAAACATCTCCAAGTCTACGTGCGTAAAAGATGTGCAAAGATTGACGGGTTCCGCTGCAGCCGTCAGCAGGTTTATTAGCCGGCTGGGGGATAAAGCCTTGCCACTATACAAATTGTTGAAGGAATCCGACAAATTTGAATGGACAGAGAAGGCAGATGCAGCGCTAACCCAGTTGAAGGAAACTTTGATGAAAGCTCCGATTTTGGCATCCCCAAAAGACGAAGAATCTATGTTATTGTACCTTACGGCTACAAATCGGGTTATTAGTGCAGGAAGAAAGACGAACAAAGCATACCAGACCAGCATCCGGTATATTACATAAGTGAAGTTTTCTCCGAGTCCAAACAAAGGTATCCACACTATCAAAAACTGGCATATGGCGTATTTTTCGCATCTAGAAAACTTCGCCATTACTTCCAAGGACACTCCATAACAGTGGTATGCAAAACGCCACTAGGGGATATAATAAACAATGCGGAGGCAACTGGCGGAGTAGCCAAATGGGGCATCGAGCTAGGAGCATTCGACATTAAGTACCAGCCTAGGACGACAATAAAATCCCAGATTCTGGCAGATTTTGTCGCCGACTGGACGGAAGCAACGGAAAAAACATCAATGCCGGAGTCCGAGTACTGGATCATGCACTTTGACGGATCCAAGATGAAGGAGGGCGTTGGAGCTGGTGTAGTTCTAAAATCCCCTAAAGGAGATACAATGGAGTATGTATTACAAATACACTTCAACGCTAGTAATAATGTGGCAGAATATGAAGCTTTGCTTCACGGCTTGCATATTGCAAAGGAAATAGGTGTCGAACGCATCCTATGCTACGGCGACTCAGATTTGGTACAGCACCAGCTCAACCAAACTTGGGACGCCAAAAGCCCTATAATGGCCGAATACCGGAGAACGGTGGACGAGTTTGCCATCTGTTTCTTTGGATTCGAAGTACTCCATGTTAAAAGGGAGGAAAATTGGAACGCGTATGCATTAACTCACATGGGGTCAGAAAGGGTCAAAACCCTACCACCAGGGGTTTTCGTACAACATTTGTACGAACCATCGATAAAAGGTGGAGATGTTGATTATCCTCTGGCTTCTGATTCAATTGAAGTCATGTTCGTAAACCCGGATTGGACAATCCCATATTTAAACTTCTTAGTTGATCAGAAGTACCCGGATGGAGCAGACGAAGTCTTGCAAAGACAGATTCAGCGTCGATGCAAAGGATACACGGTAATTGATAATTCCCTGTATAAACGCAGCACTACCGGAATTTTTCTGCGATGTATTTCACCAGAAGAAGGACGAGAAATCTTGCAAGAAATCCATGCTGGAGATTGCGGACATCATGCTCAATCAAAAAGCATAGTCAAAAAAGCATTCCGAGCAGGGTTTTTCTGGCTAACAGCCAAGACAGACGCTGAGCACATAGTAAACACATGTGCAGGGTGTCAACATTACGCCAAGCAGACAAATATGCCAGCCCAAGCACTCAAAACTATCCCCATTACATGGCCGTTCGCGGTCTGGGGGCTAGATATGATGGGACCATTCAAAACTGCCAGAGGCGGACTTACACATCTACTCGTTGGAGTGGATAAATATACCAAGTGGGTGGAGGCCAAACCCATCAAAAAACTTGACGGTGTAACTGCCAGAAATTTCATCATTGACATAGTCATGAGATACGGCGTTCCGCACAGCATAATAACCGACAACGGGACAAATTTCCCTATTGGAGAGTTGGCAAAATATTGCCGACAAACGGGAATTCGACTAGATCTCGCATCTGCGGCACACCCGCAATCCAATGGTCAGGTTGAAAGAATGAATAGCTCAATCTTACAAGGAATACGCCCAAGACTCGAATCTCCTCTTCATAGAGCAGCTGGGGCATGGGTAGAAGAGCTACCTTCCGTGCTTTGGAGTATTCGAACGACAAAAACAGGTCAACTGGGCAAACCCCGTTTTTCCTAGTTTATGGTGCAGAAGCAATTCTTCCAACGGACATGATCCATGACAGCCCAAGAGTGCAGGATTTCGATGAATCAGATGTCGAAAGCGTACGACAGGATGTCGTCGATCTCTTAGAAGAAGAACGAGAACTTGTGTTTCAAAGATCCGCCATCTATCAGCAAGGTTTACGGCCTTATCATAGTCGGAAAATCAGGCATCGTTCTTTTAAAGAAGGTGACCTAGTGCTAAGATTGGTGCAGCAAAGAAAGCACAAGCTAGCCCCAGTATGGGAAGGACCATTTGTCATCAGTAAAGCCATGGAGAATGGATCATATTATCTTGTAGATATTCGCGATACGGAATATGATCCCGAGAAGCCGAATCGCAAAAGAAAGAGAAAGATAGATGATGAACTAGGACAGACAAAGAGGCCCTGGAGTATCCAGCAGTTACGTCCCTTCTATACTTAGTTCAATTTCTATGTAAACATCTTTGAGATCATGAAATAAAGTTGTCGGAATTCTTACATCCATGTTTTTACAAGTTTATTATAGTACAAAGCATGATTCCGTCTTATCTATTTCCCAATGATAGTACAAAATACTCAATGTTAACCCGAATTGTGCCTGCGTGCTCGGTGTTTAAAAACTGAATGATTTTCAGCCTACTAAAGGTTAAAGGAAACTCGGTTTGTGCCTGCGTGCCCGAGCTTCATTGAAAAAGTTTCTTACTTTTCTCTAAGCATTATCTGATTGTTTATGTGCTGGGTCACTGGAGCTAGTAAGTAAAAATGCCTTTAGTATGATCCATGTTTCCAAGTTTAAACTGATCGGTTTTACCCAGTAACTTGGCGTGAAGATTAAAGTACTACTAAGCCATTTCAAACGCTAAGGACAGTTAAGGCACACAAACTAGAGAACTTGGATGATAAAGGAATATAAAACCCGGAAAACTTGCAAAGGATTTCATAAAAGTTAAACTGCAAAAGGCGAAGTACTTGTTTATACAAAAGAATAGAAGCATTACAATATAAATTACATTGTAAAGTGCAGTAATGCTCCTATTTCCTATTTCTCCTATCCAGGGTAGGGAGAATTCTTCAAGCATCCGAGTCTTCTTCACTACTGTCATCCTCGGGGGCTTCTGGAATCTCCTCTTCCGGATAGGTGATGGAGATATTCACCATAGAGGCGATCTTGGTGGCGTGACCCTTGATTTCATCAAAGATGGTGGTCCGCTGGGTCTCCGAGTATCCAAGAGGTATACCGGACGCCACGCGCCAAGATTTGGCACTGGGTAATGCATACGCATAAGGCCTAAAGCCATGCGTGCACCACCCCGTGCTGCGGAGCGCAAGGTGGATTCCTTCGAGTCCGCCACCTCCAAGAAAGATTCCGGAAGTTCCTCAACTTCCGAGAATTTCCCAGTTCTTGCGGGAAGGTACTTGTTGACCAGCTGCATGCCTGCAGCTCGGATCGCAGTGAATACCTTCCCGAAAGCTCGGATTTTCTCAATCTGAGTAAGATCTGGGTTATCTCCTGCTTTTTCAAGACAAAACAACAAAAGGGTTAGCGGACAAGCAGAGAAAGAAGTTAATACATGGAAAATCCGGTAAAAGTTGATAACTTACCGAGGATCTTGTCCATCTCGGAGTCTTCCTCCAGGCGCAGGGTTAAGGCGTTCTCCAAATCTTGGATAGTAGCCTTGTCCTTGTCCGCTTGTTGCGATGCCTTGGATTACGCAATTCCAAGAGCCAGATTGCTGGCCTCCAGATCTTTTTGAACCTTCATAAGTTCCTTATGAAGGTCCAAGTTCTCCCGACGGAGATTCTCGGCATTGCCGGCATTGTCAGCTATTTGTTTGGCTTTCGCCAAAGCAGCTGGAAAGCAAGGAAAAAATTCCGGGATAAGAAAACTCGGAAAGTACTTAGCAAAAATTATGGACAAGGGACTACAGAGAACTAAAAGTATACCTGTTGTTTCCTCCAGCTGTAGCTAAGATGATGCCAGCTCTGTCTCCTTAACTTCAAGAATAGAGAGAAGGCTTCTAACCTCCTTATTCTTGACAGTTAGCTTGTTGAAAACTTCCATGTTTATGGTTTCAGCGGTTTGCTGAAATAAGGAAACGAACCAGAACGCTTAAGTTAGAAACAAGCATGATAAAGATAAAAGCATTAAGTGAAAAGCATGCATTTGACTTATTGCTTGGGGGCTGGAGATAATACCTTGCTCATCCGCTGTAAACCTGCCAAGCTTTCAGTGAACTCCTTTGCGTAGTCAGCAAAAAGAGTCCCAACTGTGCTAAGGCCCTCGTTGATATTTTTGAATTCCTTATCAAAGGTGGGAATTTCCTCAGTTATCCGAGAAGGACCTCCCACCTCAGGGACCGCCCTTTCCCTCGTGTCCGTTTCCGGCACAATGGGCTGGCTGGTCTACAGGGACTCGGTGTTGGGGGCTGCAGCGTGCTCTTCCGTTGCTGCGATCGGTGTATTTGGAGCGGTAGCAGGAGAAGGATGTGGGCCTCTGCTGGCCACAGCCTTGTGCCTCTTCAGCTTTTTCGGCTTCAGAGTAGAGGAAGGTAGGCTAGAAAGAGTAAAAGCCGGAAAATTAAACTCCAAGATAAAGGAAGAAAATCCCGACAAAAATAAAACAACCCAGATGTTCAAACCTGGAGGTGACGACGGGGACCCCGTCAAGATCAATGACTTCCTGGGAAGCAGAAATGTTCTTGCGCTTACGTCCACCAGCAAAGGCGGCGCGCAATGCCTCCAGATCGGCATCGGAAGCAAGTTCCGACTCAGGAAGTTTGGCAATCTGTCAAGAAGGCAAAAGTTGAGTTGAAAGCATGAAAATCGAGTAAACGAAAAGAATTTAAACCCAAAGGGCGAAGAACTGTACCTTGGGAGCCGGGTTCGCGGCCGTATACATTGGCCGGCTTTCTTCATATTGGTCGCGGGATGCGACCAATTGATTTGCACGTTTCCGCAAATCCTTTGCCGACCAAACCTTGTCGGTTGTCCGCATAGCATCGCCGTCTCCCGAGTATTCGCAGAGAAGGCGAGCGCCGTGATTCGCCAAAGGCTGAATCCACCTTTCTAACCAGCAAAGGACTGTGTCCATGCCGGTTAGAGGCAGATCAGAAGCGACGAGCTTTGCGATGCGCCGCTTGATCCTGAGAAGATCCGGCGGCAGGGTTTGAACTGCTTCAGTTCCCCAATTTTCTTGGGGAACAGCGGCGGTGTTCGAGAAAGGTGGAACCCCGGTGGTTTTCCCAGGAAAGGGAACGTCGGGATGATAAAAGAAGGAACCCGTCCAGAATTTGACGGATTCCGATGTTTTGATCTTGGGAAACCAGTCCTCCCTGAATCTACACAGGGTGAAGGAAATGGTCCCACAAGTTGGGAGTGCGCCCTCCGAAGAGTTCCGCTTAACCCCAAAACAATAAAGCCAGAAATCTAACCTAGGTGCTATACCTAGATATCCCTCGAAAAGGGCCTGAAATCCGGCTAAATAGAGGATGGAGTTGGGTGGCAGATTATGGGGTTGGATGTTGTAGTGGGCTAGGATTTGGAGGAAAAAGGCGGACGGCGGAAGACCCATACCTCTCCGAATGTGGGAGGAGAGGAGGACACGTTCTCCGTCCTTCGGCATGGGCTCGGTCTCGTCTTCCGGGAGCCGCCACTTTCCCTTCAGCACGAGCCCCTCCTTCTCCATTGTCGGAAGGAGGGATGGCGGAATACTGCTGGCACTCCAGTTGCCGGCAGTTTCCGCCTCTTCTTCGGCTCCGGCGGCGGCGGACGCTGCGGCCTCCGGGGCCTCCGCGGCCGCGAGCTCGTCTCCGACGAGCGCGATTTTCTCCTCCACCGTCTCGGGCGCGAACGGTGGGGGAGGCGCGGAAGAGAACCCCGCAAGATCCGCGGAGGCGAGAGGGGTTTCCTCGCCCGCCGCGCCGCCTGTGGCCTTCGCCGGCTCGTCGCCGGAGACACGCACCGATGAATCCAGCTGAGGATCCATCGTGTCGATGATCTCGTCGATATCTTTTGCGACGGTGCGGGCTGGGGAAGAGCTGGGTGATGCCATCGAGGGGCGGCGCTCGGTCGCTCCGGTGAGGTCTTGGGTGCGTTCGTGCGCTCGGAAAGTGCTCTGGAGGAACTTGGGCGATGGAAATGGCGTTGCGAAGTGAGAGCGGAAGATTTCCACGGAGGACGAAGACGGCTATTTATAGCCGGAATCCCGACACGATGCGTGCTAACGACTCTTTTGACCGTTGGATGATCAACGGGTGTCACTCGCCGGAAATCCCGGGAAATGAAACGACGGGTGATTATTGCTATCGCCTCGTTTCCCGCGAGAATCTGTCAGAGATATGTTTCTGGGTTTCCCACCTGTAACCCAAAACGTCCCTTACGTCAGCAAGATTAAAGCGCTGACGTAGGAAGTTCCTTCTCCGCGAAGATTCGTGGAAGAAAAGCCGGATTTTATGGATTCCGAGTTTTGCGTTGTAACATCCTTTGAGAAGAAAAAGAAGAATCAAGACTGCAGGCCGATATTTCCTGGAAAATATGCATTTGGCAAAAGACGGCGAATCCGAGTCTTAATCCTTCTTGGGGGCTACTGTCGGATATATACCAGCTAGGGGTATATCAGATGGTAGTCTAAAGTGCCAGATTACCACGGTGGCCTAAATGGTAATGGGCTATGGTCCGTTAAGCGGCCCAGTAAGCTGATGCACAGGAGCCGGATTCTAGAAGAACACGGATCACGGCCCACGTGATCTGGCTTGGAGTAAAACGCGGATTCCTTACTTTCCAAGTTAAAGAGTTACCGTAGTCTTCTAGGTTTTCTACTCTGTATGCCCTAATCCGGCTATTATATAAAGCCGGACGGGAGATATGATAGATAGACAAGAAGCAAGAGGCTAACTCGCCGAGAGGTTGATCCTTGACGAGCAGCTAACAGAACCTCACGTTATACTTTGTATTCCCAGTCTTTAGTCCTGAATAGTGAGATTACAGGAGTAGCAACGCCGCATTACTGCGTCGTACCGAACCTGGGTAAAAACCCTGTGTCATTGTCCTTCGCACAACCACGTTCCCCCACGTCTCTATCAGTAGTCTCATGGCACCCCCGTCTATGAATTCTACTACGATGTCTCGACAAACTTGGACACAAATTACAGTAGGACACCAATAACTGAACTTGCTAAATTACCTAACTTGCCTAACTAAACTTGATAAATTGACTGAACTTGCTTAACTGACTTGTTTAATTAAATTGTTCCTTGTACACAACTCCTCTTCTAAGCGCTAATCTTGTACTTGCTAAATGCTCTGTATCTAAGGCAATGATGTTTTCCTCCTTAGGTTACCGAGTCTACCAAGGAGATCATAGAGGGTAAGACTTACCAATAGTACTAGTATCCTACCATGATGAAAACAGCTCATGGCTTCAAGCTGTCAGTCACCAAAGACATCTTTTATGATTCCCAGATAATTGTGATGCTCGGTGAGAATGGTACCGACAAGATAACATTCATTCATATACTAGTATAACGTTTTCCCCTCAAATATGCTTGGTAGCCACCTAGAGGTCTAAACTTTTTATTATTCTCATCAGCTGTCTTTTCATCAGGCAGGGGAAGTGAAACCAGACAAAGTAAGTGACGAGGAAGTTGACATGCCTGCATATACTGTCTCATACAAGCGTCAGGAATTGGTCTCTAAATATAACTCTACAGTGAGGCACCTTCTAGACGAGAAAATACTGGATCATGCACACAAGCTTAGTTCAAATCTGATGTCATGAAACCACTGAAAATATTGAGGTACTCATGGACATGCAATCTGCAAATCTTTCTGGTGGAGAGCTGCAAAGGGTCAAACTCCGTGTTGTCTCAGAAAGGTAGGTTTAGTACACCCCTTCGTGCAGTTATTTCCATAAGATATTACTGCTGGAAGAGAAGTCATATTATAATTAACACATTGAGACATTTTAAACAAATCATATGTTTTCACGTTGTGAAATTTGTGAAAAATTATGTTGATGAAACCTCAAATTCCAATGCTGGGGCCTGCCTTCTGCAATCTTCCAGAATCTGCCCTTCTTTGCACCCATATTATCAGTTGCATTGCACACATCTATCTTTTCTGTGTGCACATGCTTTTCCATATGCTTTGGACATGGAATTACCCGGTAGTACCGTGGAACAGGAGTATCGAAAATTGCCAGCTATAAAGGAGGGTAGCTACCTCCCCCTCCACGGCCGTTGGATCGGTGCATTAAGATCTGCGCTCGGTCAACTCATTTTAGTAATCAGTTTAAAGAAAGATGTTTATAGTGAACATATCCATACGTTTAGAGATCACAGTCCGTTAAATATAGACGGCCGTTATCCTCAGGTCATCTTTTTCTTTGCCTAGTCATGCTTCTAGCTTAGGTCATCTGTTTCTTTGCCTAGTCATGTTTCTAGCTTTATTCTGAGTACAAAAATGAGTTGGCAGAGAAAATTGTTGCTACTGTGAATATGGTCAGTAGTTACTTATTTTTTGTTGCTACTGTGAATATGGTCTTCTTGCTGCTACTGTGAATATGGTCAGTAGTTACTTATTTTGCCTGACACATAGAACTTTGTTTGGTATGGTCTATACATATCCGTGCAACCAATCAAATCCTATACGCATGTATCTATTTGGAGTCCAATTTTTGTCTCGCCTTGACCAGGCTTATTAAGCAAGCCTGGAATATGTGTTAAAATGCATATTGAAAGGAGGAGATCAGTTTATACATAAACTTTACAAACGGATTTGGACATGCTAAAAAAGACAACAGTATGACGGTACATTCATCATTTTAGCAGCTTTAACACTTTGCCACGAATTGCTTTTCGAATTTGTTGAAATCAGCACGTACATGCTAACAACAGCTGCTTTTAGAATTTATTGAAATCAGGACGTATCTGTGATCACAGATTTCAACTATATTCACATGACTGTATTCACGGCGTACATGCCAGGAAATGCGAACCATATTCACATGCCCTGACTGTAATCACGACGTATGTTTCACGGCTCCGTTATGTCATAACGGTGTGCATGCAATCGGAAGATTAGACAACACTAATAATCATAAACGTAGTCAAACCACCTGACACATGCGCATGATTGGCACGAATCTTAAAGACATGATCCATGGTCCAGAATGTTGGGGTAGCTACCCCCCTTTTCATTAAATCCACACTCAATATATATATATATATATATATATATATATATATATATATATATATATATATATGCAACTTAAGAAGCAAAATATTTTTTATTTGATAAAACATGCATGTATTATGATGCATGGTCAACTCATATTGGTCAAATATCTGATAATTTAGTTACCATCACAGCCTAGTTGGGTGCCTATTTCATCTTTTAATGAAGTTGACATTTCCTCCTAGGTAGCGGATTTTTTTGTTATTGAGAGAAAAAAATGTGCTGACATGTAAATTTGCCCCACTTACATGTAGGATTGCTTTTTGGTGGATTGCTCTGATTAGCTTTTCTTGTCTCCCTTTCTTAATTATTTTGGATGAGTCATGGTAGTACTAAAAAGCATTAAACTACCGAAGCATACTATTGTCAAGCATATATGTGAGGCATGCTTGTATTGAATTCTTACTAGAATGGCGTGAGGTTTCTCAAGGAGCAAAAAGTGAAACTAAACCTCTATTAGTACAAGTTCCCCAAGGAAACACTACAAGAGATAAATGTAGCTTTGTAGTAATGGTGAAACATGAAAAATGCGTAGAGTGGTATTTTCCAGAGGTTTTCTATCGAGTGTTTCTCATTCATGGATCTTTAATATGGAGTATTGTAAGACTAAGGTTGCGGCCTAAGTTATCGATTATAATAAAATATATTTTCTTAGATACAAAAGTGTATTAGATTGAAGGTCATTATCACACTGTTATATTTAGCAGTTATACTTATCAAAGCTGCAGTTTGCTAATATAGTTATTTTTATCAGTTCACTTTTTTTTTTTGATATCAAAAGCTAGGAAACAGAGGTCCAGGCATTAGAAGATCTCTTCAAACAACTATTCCATGAGCTATATGAACTCTATCAAGCTAAGGTATTCTTTTTGCACCTCTGGTAACATGTTAAGATGAACAACCGATTAGTGCGATGTACCCTCTTCACCTACTAACCTTGTAGTCTTACGATGAATACCTGGGATGCGAGTAGGGATCATCACTTGGTTGTGGTGTTGGCAATTCATCAGGAATTTAGTGATTTAAGTGTAAGTGGTACTTTCATCACAAAAGATATCCAAACATCATAAATGTTATAAATCTTACTCGTATTCATTAACTTCTTGGCAACTTTACTAGTGTTTTTCATGTCTAAATGAGTATATTTTTGTTGTTGTATATGCTGGCAACTGAATGTGACAACTTGCTTACACATTATCTTATTTTAATTCTTATAGTTTTGATGTTGGGTTGTGAATAGAGTGCGTGCATGTAGTGGGATATTGGGCAGCCATGAACTTATATATTTTACTAAGTATCCATGTTCACTTTGAAGAACCCATTGTTTCGTTTATATCGACGAGTTTGTACTATCTACATATTTCAGATTTTTCGGGTACTTCCAGTCAGACCAGGGAAATCTTGCACTCTGAGCTGTCTTGCACAGGTGCGGCTATATTTATGTCTTCCCATGAAAAGAAAATTCCGGGTCAGGATTAAATTGGTACAAGTGTTTTCTCACATGGAGTACATTATTGAGCACCAAAGGACCTTATAAGACTGCTTACTAAGGGTCTTTCTCAGTTGTTACATTAGAAGTCTTTTCTCAGTTGTTACATTAGAAGATTGCTCAAGTTTAGTCTGAATGAAACATGCATTTTGTAAATCATCAAGTGCCTTCCTTTCATTGAGTATTTATTTTGATGTCACAGTGACAGTGCAATACCAAGATTGAAACTAGATGATAGCTTTCTTTGTGTAACGAACACAACTACATCTGGCGATAGTAATTAATGGTTGAGTGTAGCACAACCTTTGTGTCAGTAATGAGTTACAATCTTCAAAAGGAGGTGTCAAATTTCAGAGCCATCAGAATTCCTATATTTTACTTGTATAATCGCATGTATAATTCCTAGATTCACTTGTCTTATTATCACTACGCTGAAATGTTGAAGTTGTAAATTCGTTATTCTCCTCTATATACATCATAGTTACAGTAGTGAATGTACAATGCATTGGTGCTGTTATCAGTTGAAACCTGTTTCAGTAGTGAATGTACAATGCATTGGTGGCGGTTAGAAACTGACATCAAATACTTGTGGAGGTAGTTTTGAAACTGTCACAAATGTCCATTTGAGGCACTTTTGAAATTGCCACTAGAAAGATTTGGGGGCAGTTTCAAGTCCGCCTCCAATTACTTTTGTAGAGGTACTTTTGGAACTGCCACAGATGTTCATTTGTGACACTTTTGAAACTGTCACTAAAAAGATTTGGGGGCAGTTCTAAATCTGCCTCCAATTCTTTTTTTTTGGAGGCACTTTTGAAACTGCCTCAAAAGATTGCTGGAGGGAGTTTTTAAACTGCTAGGAAATACTTTGTAGGGCAACTTTGGAACTTGCTTGTAAAAACTTTTAGAGGCAGTTTCAAATGTGCGACCAATGCATATTGGAGGCAGTTTTTTAACTGCCTCAAAAAACTTTTAAAGGCAGTTTAAGAAAAGTGTCTTCAAATACATTCTCAACACAACTATATCTAGCAGTTTTTTTTGTGCCTTAAAAAATATTTGGAGGCAGTTTATAGTCAATTGGCCGACATGCCCCTACTTTTGAGTGCCTCCTATGAGAAGATCTAGCATAGTGACATCCAGATGATGTCCCAGGACAGGACAGCGGCATGTCGGCCACGAGCAGCCTCCTCAGCTTTCCCAATGGTGGCATGTCGTCCAGAGACGGTAAGACCCACATCTCAGTGTCGGTAAACCGGAGGACGAGGTCCTCGAGGCCCGTGAGGCCGCTCAGGAAGCTGCTGAGATGGTACGTCTTCGGGACGTTTGGGTCCCCGTGGTACGTGAGGTTGAGGCGCACCACGGAGCCTATCTTGAGCTCGAGCGGAGCGCCCACGCACGCCAGCCTCTCCAGGAGGTCTACCGTCTTGAGCCTGGTGCCGCTGGTGGTCTCGATGTATAGCTCCGTGATCCTCGAGTCGGGAGCGTCTACGGTGAAGGACCTCCTGTGCCAGCCGCAGCATTTGAGGTGCAGCACCTCCAGCTGGGAATCGATCACGAAGACGTGAATGGAATATCGGCACACATGTAGTGGATTTAATTAATATAATTTTTGTTCCAAATTGTATTTCTAATTTTAATATTGTAGAAGGATAATTTTCATGATCCACGGCAATCTCATTTTTGAGAATCAGATCGAAGGGAGTTTATTTGTTTGGTAGGCGGCACAGTGATGAGTCACAAACGATGTAGATAATGTCGACATCTACCACTAAGGTTGCCTATGTATCTGTTCTCATAATACAAATCACAAGCCTTTCTAAACACAAGTTATAAATAGCTCTAGCTTATTCTCACTTCAGCTTATAGCTATTAGCCCGCTTTAACACCTCAACTGGTGAATATTTAAATTGTTGATCATAGTGAACAATATGTTCGTCATCTATAAGGACTATGACGATATGAATTGCGTACCGACCAGTTTTAGCTTTGTAGTAAGTCGTCTAGTATTATACAAAATATATTGGGTTATTTATCAGTCTGCCCTCAGTTGGTACCACGACCTCAGTTTTGCCCCTAACGCCGAATGGTGCTCAGTTTTGCCCCTAGTCTGTGCGCAAGGATTCGTTCCATGAGACTTGCACCCTCAGTTAGTATGCTGACTTATGGGACCTATAATAGAACCGTTGGCGTGGCTTGTGGGCCTAGCTGTTGACCGTTGACGCGGCTTGTGGGACCCAGCTGTTGACCGGTCGCTTGCGGCCGGCGGTTTAAAAGCGGCGGAGCACGTCCCCGGAGCTCGCGGCAGTGAGCAGAAAAATCAGCCGAGCAACAGAGAGGGCGGCCACGCGCAGAGGCGGGTGGCGACCCTTGTTCATAGAAAGGAGCCGGACGCGGGCGACGGAGAGCGCAGCGTCCACGGGTTGCGTCGCCGTATGGTACAGCTACAGGGGCGACATCTCCTTCTTCTCCGACGGCATGTCGTCGAGCTCCGCTTCTGTATCTCACTCTAAATGGCCCTGCTTCGCCAGTTCCGCTGGGAAGGTGCCCTGGCTCCCACGGACGGCGTCCCTGCAGCGGCGGGTCACCGCGAGTATGTGAAATGCGAGAACAAAGAACAACTTGGGAAGGTGAGATATGTGTTCCCCCTGTCAATTTCATTTTATGCTTCCTTAATTTTCGGTTTTTATCCGATTTGGGTTTTCGTATTTGCAGGATCTGTTTCCATGTGACCATTTCGAGTGGCTTGAGGATTACATCAAAAGGATTTAAAAGAAGGACAAAAAAAAAAAGGTGCACAATTTGCTACCGGCGGTGGAGCAATTGGGATCTGCTACTGGGGTTGTTGCTATGGTGCACAATAGGGTGCAGAAGGACGAGTTAAAGAAGATGGCCAAACAGCTGGAGAAGCTTGTCGATCTAAAGAAGCAGAGCAATCTGCTGACTGTAATTTTTTATTTATGTGCAATTATTCTTGGAGTTGTGTATTTGCCGATCATTAGTCAAAAATAATGTAGTTAGTGTTGTAGTTAGCTTTACATGATCAATTTGTGTATGACTAAGATATTAAATAAATATGTCAGGAATCTAGACTGATTTGGTTTGTTTCAGTTCGTATGTTCAGTTCAGGTTCAGTGTTCAGTTCAGGTTCAGCTTCAGTGTTCAGTTCAGGTTCAGTTCACTAGAAGAAAAAAAAATTGAAAAACGGCTAGGATAAAAGGGCAGGCCTATGTAAAACCTAGACAGGCCCAATGTATATTAGCACGGACAAACATTGGGCAAAAATAATTTAAACATACCCTTATATATACTAGTAAGTTTGCACGTGCACGCACGTCTCAATTATAAAATTTAAACACATCATTATTTCTTTTGAATTACTATGATGAATTATCCTTGAATTTACAAAAAAAAAATGTTCATCCGGCAAGATCACTCATACATGTTAATTCTTTGAAATGCATATATGACAGAAACATGTTAGAAAATACATGTTAATTCTAGCTCCATCCAAAGTAGATGCTCTCCACCTCCTACGATGATACATTTCTAAGCAGCAGCAGATCACTGGATGACAAAAACTTTACAAACTCACTCCTGATATAGGATCAATGTCCCGTGTATTGGCACAGATCGAAATTAAATGTAAAACGAAGATTAAGAGCCAAGCTAGGGCCTAGAGCTTCAATGAATAGTTGAAAAGGAATGATAGCATACAAGAATTAGAAAATGATGTGCAAGATGAACTATATACTTAGGGGCAGTCGTGCATGCTCAAGAGCCACCACAGCCTGGTGACTCAGCTGATATGAAACAATCACCAACTCACGGTATAACTGACATATCCGAAATTGCAGTTTGATCAAAATCTCATAGAAACAGGAGGGTTAATATTGCATAATGTATACATGGTGTGTAACGGTTCCAAATCCAGTAGGTTTAGTGATGAGGCCTCGCACATCCCCAGATATATAAAGTTCAGTGAAAACAAAGCTTCGGCTTTTGCTCGAAGGGCACTTACTAAATTTCATGTGACGGAAAGCTTAGTTCCCAATTTAGAAAGCCAGCAAGCGCCTTGAAAAATGAAGCCTTCATTTATTACCACAAAACCAATTTCGTGAACCATTTTGCTCGTGGAAGGAACCAAATGTCGAGATCTTCTTTCCGTGGAGCACTTGACAACTTCTTCCCGTGGAAAGACACCCTCTATACAGTAACTAATCTCAGGCGCCAAAAAGTTGCGGCTTAAGGGTTTCTCTTGGTATCACCTACAATCACAAAACCAACTATTTTGAATGCGCATATAACACTTTCTTTGATGTGAAAACTGATTCTCGTTACAGCAGTGGTGGTTGCAGTTGTGACACTGACACCATAGATTATACCTGTTTCTAGTTTGTGATGAAAGTGAATAACAAAACCGAATTTGTTAACGTATACCCATTCATTTAAACAACTTGCAGTATTGTTTCAGAGTTAACCTCATGCAAATCTTATGCAATATGATAATTAGATAGGTCCCATGAAGAATTGAATTGAATAATTTAAACGTTATAACAGTTACATGCCTAAACAATGCAGTAAAAAATAATCTGAAAAACGAAGGAAACATCCTGGAAACATATTTAAATAGGCACAACAAACTGCAAGTCCATGAAATCCTTGCAATTGTCACAAAAAAGGCTATTGTACTTTAAAAATAGAATCTTGCAATTATCACCAAAAGATACCTCACAAGAATGCACTTCCTCACATGAATCATCTCCTTAAGCCTCACTTCACAAACATTGTGATTTATCTAATTCAATAAGGCATCAGAGTAACTAATACATCAAGTGTACGTGTAGTTTGTGATTTACTAAGTGAAAAATCATGGATAAGCACTTACTTAAGAATATTTCAACACTTGGCGACATGACAACTGCAGATCATGCTTTAAGAAAATACCATTACGATAGGAGATCATCACACTGCCAGGAAATCATCGGTTCTCTGCTATATTAGACGTAATTTTGCACCGCACAGGTGCCGCTAACTCACAAGTATGTCTGGATCAACATCACTCTCTCCTACATTGGCACGACCAAAAACAGAGCACATCTGCTGCTACCATGCCGGACGCGACTAAAGCAAGCCGTCCAGGCCTGCCATCGCCCTACCCCAGCAGATCCAGCACCCAGCAGCCTAGGATGATGGCAAAAAATAATATTAGTACAAAATAGAAAAGCCTGAAGCTCATAAAATTATGGATGGTCACACTACCATTTCAGTATGACTCCCAAATATTATGCTTATACACAATAATTAAGCCAACTTCACCAGCCAGAGAAAAAACTCATGAATTGCTTTTTGTGCTCTGCATCTAGCAATAGATAATTTATAGTTTAGCACATCCATTTTCCATCTTGGGCAGCTGATTAAAAATAAACTTTGCTTGTTGCAGTAGGCGTTGCTTATCTGAAAGCTAAAGAGAAGCAAAAAAATATACTTTCTATGATGTATTAAGTAGAAGAGATAAAAATATGGGCATTTACCTGTATCTGAAAAAATAAGGATGTCCATATTTGTGTCAGCTGAACAAAAAAAAACAAGCATACCAGATGTATCCCGCAAACCCAAGTTCATGGTGCTCCGGACAATGATAGAACTGAAGTTACCAAGGCAGTAGGAATAATCCTGTAACATAGAACATTAGAGACATGGTTAATGTGTAGGGAAACAGTCCAGATAAGATGTTCTGTCTTGGCATTCAGTGCTAATAAGAACTAACTTATATTTGCAATTAACTTATGGATCTGAAAACCAATCAACCAGATGTTGTAGTTGAGAAAAAAAAAAGATCAGGAGGGAGGGAACAAGAAATAATCCTTCATGGTGTCCGTCTCCTATTGTTCTCCAGTGGCAGAGCGCATGTGGAGAGGAGACCTATTGCACAATCACTGCAGTTGACATGGGCGTTTGGAATGGATCGGAACAGCGGCAAGGCGACCGGCGCGGTAGTAGGTCCTAGGCCCGATGCGCCAGCGGTGGTGTATCGTAGGTCTGGGCTCTGGAAATCCACATGATGGCATCTGGTATGGAGTGGGGTGAGGAGGAGGAGAGGAGGTGAGGTATGAGTGGGGCGAGGATGGGGGGAGATATGCGGCAATGGGGGAAGTTCCAAAAATTGTGTTGTACCATGGAAGAAGGTAACTGCCGTTTAATTAGGACGGGGCAGGTGTTGCGGGTAGGGTGAAATTTTTCGTCCGCTCGGCGTGGTCAGCTAAAGGTAATTGCTACGTGCACCCGAGGCATTAGATTGGATCAATTATGGCTGTCAGATCTAATTAGTTGGGATAATCTGATGGTGTAGTTCAGTCTGTGTGCACTATGCGAGATGGGTTTAGAAAAGAAAATGTTTGCTCTTTTAATAGTAGTAGACTCGGCGTGGTCCGCTAAAGGTAATTGCTACGTGTACCCGAGGCATTAGATTGGATCAATTATGGCTGTCAGATCTAATTAGTTGGGATAATCTGATGGTGTAGTTCAGTCTGTGTGCACTATGCGGGGTGGGTTTAGAAAAGAAAATGTTTGCTCTTTTCTCTACTACTATTAAAAAAGAGAACATATTCATCGCTAAACGCACCCCGTATAACGTACACAGATAACCACCGCCCAAAAAATAGCCACACGATCAGGCCCACTAAATCAGATCTAACCGTCAAAGATGACAACTAACCAGGACCTGTGTGCGTTTAGCAATTGTCAGGAGCGGACGAAAACTCTGCCACCCCGCACGCACGCACACAAAAAAAAAGTCCACCATTAGCGGGATGCACAATCAATAGCACAATCCGCTCTACAGGAATAGCCTAAATTAGTGGAAATCAAAACAAACTGCCCGCTCCCGTTCGTTCTTCCCATCCAGACGCCACCGACACCACGCCGTGGATCCGCCAACACCCGCGCCGATGAGCTAATCAGGAGCAGACTCACCCTTTGTAGTCGCCATCCAACTCATTCGGTGTTGAGGTGCACCGAGGATCCGACCAAGACGGCACCGACGAACTTCTCGGCAGCGTAGGTGGGCAGTCTCACGGTGATGCAGTCTAATTCGTTGATTCTTGATATCGCCTATACATGAATAGCCTAAATTAGTGGGTTTCAAAACAAACTGCCCGCTCCCATTCATCGTTCCCATCCAGACGCCACCGACGCCATGTTGTGGATCCGCCAACACGTCTGCGCCGACAAGCTACTCAGGTGCAGACTCATCCTTCATAGTCGCCGTCCAACTCACGCTGCGTTGAGATGCACTGAGTGTCCGACCACGACGGCACCGGCGAACTTCTCGGCAATGCGGGTGGCAGTCTCACGGTGACGCAGTCTAATTCATTGATTCTTGATATCGCTGCTCTAACTTGGAAGTCTGATGGAGCTGCATGATTATGGTGTATGTCCTGTACAAATAATATGGATTCTTTAGTTAGAACCATTAGCATTGAAATTCTAGAATTTGCAGCAAACTGTGAATTAGTACCATAATTGTTCAAATAAGAGAGCACAAACTGGAGAGGAAAATAAGAATACTGCCATCCTAGGTGACAGTAACATTATCTTAGTATAGATAACTACTTTTCATGTTAACAATTTTTCTGGATCATTTGCAAATTTTCAGCAGACTCGACTACATATGTAACAATGAAAAATGACTCATGTCGATGATGCATATATACCTTAGAACTTTTTCCTTAGAACTTTTTTCTTTCGGTTCACCAGATATGTAGCTATTATTGCCCCACTCTGTAATAATATCATGGGAGGCCTTAACTTTGTTTGCCACATGTCTTCATCGCTTTGCATTTCTGATTTGAATGTATTTGACAATGGTTCTCAATAGCTGTATTAATAGTTTACTATGGTCACCAGAATATATATTAGCTTCTTCAGTGTTTGATGTCAAAATAGGTTCTATTGAAGTTTTCACTCCTTCCTAACCAACACGGTAAGTTTTACTGAATTGTTTGATCATATATAGAGTTTACCAAGGATTTCTACAACAAGAAAATATAGCAGACATTCAAAAGAAAGACAAAAAAAACTGCTGGAACGTTCTACTTTGCTAGGTACTGTCTATCACACGTCGTTTCAGTCTATCAGTCTATTTGAATTAGTTAGAGAACCGCACGAAATTACTTTGTATGGAGTAAATTACCCTTGAAGCGTGGCTAGCCAATTTCTCTTCATGTTGACTAATTCTCGATGTAATAAATCGAGATGTTCAGCTGCACACTCTATATTGACAATATATAGTTCTGTTCGAACATTGGAGTATTGGTACATTTGAAGTGAAGCTATGCTGGGATCAAATAATCATTCCAAAATGCTCCAAATTTACTTCAGCATGCAAATTACATAAACCAGTTGGTGAATGACCGAATCTGAGAGCTAATAAGCCAATCGTCCGTGTACCGAATTTGATCTGGGAAATAATAAGCCTATTTATATTGGAGTCTACACCAACTTCAAATGAAGCAATCAGCTGATCAACGCTAATATTCATAGTCCTACCTAGCATTTAATCATGCCAAAAGCCCACTTTGTCTTTCTCCAACAATGATAAAGCCCTGATTAACCAAATTTCTGCTAATATACACACTGAAAACTATGGTAATTGAAAATAACATAGAAGGCATGAGCAGCATCAAAATAAAGAACATAGGAAGCACTTGTCCTCAGAACATGATTTGAAAATTGTACCGCCTAAAATTCAGTAGGCAACAACAAAAAAAGTTTTATGCCAATAACAGAAAAAACACGGTGATATTTCTGAATTACTGCACGGGATAATCCGATACAGAATAGTACATAGCAGACTTACACATTGGAAAACACCACTTGTTCATCAAATTTGGTACTTCCAGCGTTATATATCTCTTGTTATGTGGTACTTGAGGTGGAGATGGTCCATGCAGAAATACAGGTACCGAGATTCCTAAAATTGTATAAGTGGGGTAAATTATAGTTGCATTAGGAGGTTACAATCCAGAGTATATACATCTTAGACAACGTTTCCACATCCAACAACACCTACTGCTGGTGTTAGAATTGCAAACCAGTACAGGTTTATTTAAAATTTGAAACATAAGCGAGGGAACAAACACATATTTACAAACTGGTGATAGTGGTTCATGCATGATTTAGAATAAGTGCTATGATTTATCCTAGGGTATCTCGGATTCAGAATAAGCACAATCACAAACCGGTGCCAGTTGGTTCATGCAAGATTTAAATTCAGTTGCATCGGACGCAAATTAACAAACGTATAAGTGCTATAAACTGAACTGAACCTTCAGAAATTATTTGGCCCTGTCAGCGACTCGAATCGGCCTTGAGAGAGATGCACCATCCAAGTAAAACGAGGCACACAGAACCAATTCGCATAGCGCGTCGAGAACCTGCAGGGCCAGTCGAAGAAGTGGGCGCACGTGCGGTCGTGGCTCTCGAGCACCACCACGTTGAGACTGTACCACGTCCACCTCTGAATGTCCGGCGTCTCCGGCCTGAAATCAAACGAAGGATGTCGAACTAACCAAATGTGATTCCCATATTTCTCTCGCTGGGTATGAACGACGGCGAAGAACCGTTGTGGTTGGTTGGGGAGATACGTACCAGCGTGGCGAGGTCCGGCAGGTGCGGCCACAGCCCAGCAGCATGCGGCGTCGGCGGTGGTGGATGTCTCTAGCATGTGGCGTCTGCGTTGGCAGCGTGCAGCGTCGGCGTCAGCTGCGCCCGACCACGGGAACGGGTGTTTGACGGTGGCGGCGCGGCGGAACGTGCAGCGAGGAGAGGCCAGAGCGTCCGAATCGAGGCTCTCGGGCAAGGCGAGCTACTCATCGGGGTCTTCAGCATACCTAATTCGATGAGGGGCAGAGAGGAGTAGGAGGTGTGGGTCCTCAGCAGTCAGCTCCTCACACCGGCAGAGGAGGCGAAGAGTAGGGGCGACCTAACTAGGGATCCCTTTCTGATGGGTGGAGAATGGGGATCTCAGCAGTGAGCTTTGCAGCAGGATGAGGGAGAGAGTGTGCAGTGCAGGTCGGGGGGCGGTTGGGTGCGAGGTAGGTGAGAGGAGTAGAGGACGAGAGAGATTGAGAGTTTTTTTTTCTTTACCTAAAAGAGATTGAGAGTTCACTGATAGTGTAGTGGGAGCGATGGTGTGTCCAAAATTCTTTTTTCATTTTTTTCTCCACCCCTCATTTTTCCATGTAATATCTTCGTTTGGAAGTGACGGTGTGTCCGAAATTCTCTTTTCATTTTTCCTATGTGACATCTTCGTTTGGGGTAAAGGGAAATATCTCTATAAGAGTACTAACATTTTCTAAATCTATGAATTTACTAAAAATTGTAATCATGCAGATCATCTTGCGAAATAATTTGTCCGACACTCCGAAAAAAGTATATTTATCCTTGGTAGCATATTTTTTTTATCATTATCAGATATAAAACTAACTCTAATTACTCCATCCGTCTCAAAATAACTGTCGTTAAAATGAGTTGAAATAGATGTATCTAGCACTAAAATATATCTAGATACATCTGTTCCAACAACAATTATTTTGAGACGGAGGGAGTACTATTTGACTTTAGATTCAGGTAACGCATTTTAGAACTGTCAGTTTAATCGACTCGGAATTGAATGATAATGATATTAGAAATCGGGAGTTGAAAGATGACCCCAATGATTGTGTGATTTTGGATGGATCCTCTAAGATAGCCAAACATCAAACACATCATCAAAAGATGAAATCTTATCACAGTCATCGGACATTTCACCATCTGCATTTAATCCAACAAGCTTCGACTTGATGAAATCATCGGAAGATGAGGATCTATCGCAATCATCGGTCCTTTCACCATATATCAAATCAACCAATGACGACTTAACAGATGAACTTTGCTTATATATCATCATGGTTGATGATGTCCTTTCGCTGGAGTAAGTCGTGTTTTTTCTTGTCAGTTCATTTAGTGGTGTACATGCCTTATTGTAGTTATGATTTTCTCTCTTTCACATGACCGTACGGGTGAGAAATTCGTCAGGGATTTCGTGCTTTGTGATTTCATGAAATTTATTGATCTGATAAAAGGAACCTGCTAACTAGAAATGAGATTATACTTTTAAAGACGTGCATTGCACGTGCACGTATACTAGTAATAGTAGTATAGATTAGAAAGCATAAACATTGGCCCCACTTTACATATAGATAGTGGGGCCCGACGCATATTACATATATTAAACTTAAAAAACAATTAGGGCCCTAACCCTAACCCTAAACGCCCTCGTTCTGCATGCGGGCGCGCAACCCGCCCTCCGTCTGCGGGTGCCCTTCCGTCCTCCGGCCAACCGCCGGGGGTTGGCCTACTTCCACTCCGCCGCCTTGGTCGCCATCTCTTGGTTGGCCAAGGCCCGGCGATTCTCCTCCCGCTTCTTGTCCTCGGAGCTTTCACGGGCCCTCTTGATGCGGCGCCGGAGAGCCTTCGCCTCCGCCTTCTCCTCCCTCCTCGCCTTCGCCTCCATCTCCCTCTTCTCCGTCCTCATCTGCTTCTTGAGGCGGCGGTTCTTCTTCGCGATGGAGAGGTTGGCGGCTCGATCGACGCGGACGGGGTCGGGGTGGTGGACGAGGGGGGTGACTCCGAGCGCTTCCTCTTGGGAGATTCGACGGGCACGATGCCCATCTCCTCCGGCGTCCACTCCGGCTCGTACTAGGGCCGAGCCTTGGGGTGGTTGTCCTCGTCGTTGACGGACTCTGCGCTGGAAGGGAGAGAGTAGGTCGACATGGTGCTCGGGGCTAAAAGGAGGAGGCAAAGGGGCTGGAGGGGGTGAGAAGATGGAGGAGGAGGCAAAGGGCCTATTTAAAGACCCGATGAGACAGGAATTAATTGGGGTAGATGAAGTAACTGTGTAAAAACATTGAAGATGTAGTGTAGAACAGGTGATGCATGGTCAAAGCGGTGCGTGCATTAGGCGTATGACAACTAGTAGTACATGCGTGCATTAGGTAGTCAAAGTGATGCGAAGTAGCCTGCATGCGTGTATTAAAGAGGTGAAAGAGATGAAATCTAAAGTCTCACGCCAAAGTCTGCGTCGCTGCGTGCATTGATGCGTGCATTTTCTGAAAATGAGGCGTGGAGGGCTGCGTCGCTGCAAATAGCGCTGGTGCGACGTGACTCGTGTTTCTGAAACGAGGCGTGCATGGTTGCGTCGCTGCAAACACTAGTAGGGAATTGCCATTCTATGGAATGGATTCTGTGGCGCACCTCTTTCTTGTGCGCCACAGAAATATTATTTTGTGGCGCACCCTGGGCAGTGCGCCACATAAATACATGTTTTTGTGGCGCATGTGGTGGACGTGCGCCACAGAAAGCTTGCGGGGCCCACACCAATCAGTGGGCTGGGTGTCAGAGGCCATATTTCTATGGCGCACCCTGACGCGTGCGCCACAGAAAGGGCCACTTCTGTGGCGCACTGCACAGGTGCGCCACAGAAACACCATATTCTGTGGCGCATCCTGCCAAATGCGCCACAGAATATGTTGTTTCTGTGGCGCACCTGTGCCGTGCGCCACAGAATAGCATACAGGTGCGCCACAGAAATATGCGCACTGTGCACATAAATGTGGCTGCCCCCTCTCTCCCCCCCACTCACTTCATTGCAAGTGGATGTTGCTCACTCGCCCCCCCCTTCTCTCCACTCTATTTTTACACATTTAGTTCTCCTTTTTAGGTAGGTGAACCTATTTATTCGATGTATAATTGTTGGTGAAGTTTGTTGTTGTTGGGGGGGCCTAATTACCTTGCATCTATACTCCGGTGCCTCCCTCTCCCTCGCTCTTTTCGCGTGTCGGTATCGAATCTACTCGGTGAGTATAGTGTTGGAAGTTCATATGTCTTGTGTGGCCATCGATCGATGTGTATGGGTGTTTGTCATGCATGTGCAGGTGGACCGATCGATTGTCGCGCGTGCGGGCGCGGGTGGTGTATGGATGTTTGCCGAAATGTTGATTCACTTCCATTTCGGCAAACTTTTGCACCCCATATGTCCTACTTATAGGAGAGGTCATGCCGAATTTTTCCGGCGACTATGCATGCATGTTGTGGTTCTAATTTTCTGCTCTCTATGTGTCTGTGCAGGCAACCATGGTACTAGAAATGAGCTCTGCTCGAATCGCTAGATACAAAAAAGACGCGAAGGCGGACATGATTCGGTGCAACAGGCGGCAGATAAGATGCCCGTGTCGATCATGCAAACTCGTGCGCTGGATTGACCCTGATTCCGGACAATTGGAGGAGCACCTTCTCAGACGCGGTTTCTTTGACGACCGCAACCACGTGGCACCGCCGGCAGCAAAAGTTGTGCACGAAGAGGAGGGCGAGCGAGGATATGACGGCGAACAAGATCATCATGAAGAAGGATATGTCGGCGGAGAAGATCGACATGACGATGAAGGCGAGAACACGGAGACCCCGCTAATTTCGGCCTAGCTACTATATTAGTTTAGCTCTAAACTTAGGCATAGCTAGCTACTATTAGTTTGCTCTAAACTTAGGCCTAGCTAGCTACTATTAGTTAGCTCTAAACTCCTAGCTAGCTACTATTAGTTTGCTCTAAATTAACTTAGGCCTAGCTAGCTTTATGTTTGTATATCTTTGATGTTTATTTTTTGTTTCCTTAGTTGTTTTTTGTGAACATATATGACTTAGTTGTTTTTTGCATTATACTTACTAATATGCTTTGTGTCTATCTATATAGATGACGTACTACGTGGTGTTCGAGGGTCGGGTTCCAGGAGTCTATGACGAGTGGAAGGACTGCAAAGCACAGGTCGACAAGTTCAGCGGCAACTGCTATAAAGGATACAAGACTAGACACGAGGCGGTTGCGAAGTGGAGGGACCACCAGTCGAAACAGATGAACAAGATGAACAAGATGAACAAGATGGAGGCCTCCTACAAGCTACCGTTCTTGCTCACCATCGTCGCCGTGCTTGTAGTCTATTTCATCTTAGCTTAGGCATTTGTAACTTGACAACTCGAGTAACTATGTGGTGACAATTATTGTTCGATGATGTGTTTGACAACTCGAGTAACTATGTGATCACTTTGAGACAAATTCGATACTTTGCACTATGTATCACTATTGTGATTAAGTAACTTTGTAAAATATCAGTAATATGTTATATGTTGTCAAATATCACTGCTGTGAATAATTCCTGTATAATTCCTGTATATTCAAACTGTATACAGCAGAAACAATTTAAATTTCGAAATACTGCAGATGTTTCTGTGGCGCACCATTGGAGAATTCTGTGGCGCACCCAATTCTGTGGCGCACCGTTAAGGGATGCGCCACAGAATCGACCATTTCTGTGGCGCACGGGCCAGGTGCGCCACAGAATCCACTATTTCTGTGGCGCACGGGTTTGGTGCGCCACAGAAATTATTTTTGTGGCGTGTGTTCTGTGGCGCACCCCTGTGGCCCCAGGGTGCGCCACAGAATAGGATTTTGGTGCGCCACAGAAGGGGGTTTCCCTACTAGTGAAATGCGACGCGACGTTGTTTACTCTGAAAAAACGAGGCGTGCAGGGCTGTGTCCAGGTCTGCATGCATCGGGCTGGTGAACGGGGCCCTACTAGACAGTGTCCATTGTTGCATGCAGTTACATTGAGACAAAACACCCAGTCCATGCACCGCGTCATTTTCAATCGTTTGATCGTAAGGAACGGTGCAGATCGAGTCCATGCATGCAAACTCAGACGACAACGGCCTGCAGACGCTGAGACGAGTGCTTCTCTGTACGAGAACGGGATCCTCTGACTTTAGGTCACTAACAAATGGAGTCCATCACAGACCGGACCCACGTGTCATGGGGAGAAAGTCAGAGAACGTAAGGTGGGCAAAGTAAGAGGATCTGGTTCCCTCTGTTTTTAGGGCATGTACAATAGTGTAGACGGGTGCTGTCTACACTACTCGTCCATGTCATTTCTAGACAGCTTTAGATATAGTTGGTACAATGCGGTGTCCCCCTAGCTTGTGTTGGGATCCAGACGCTCCGGAGCCCCCTCTACGGTGAAACCCTTGACTTATACGGATACACGCGGTAACGGTGTCGAAAGGGGGTAGCAATGTGGAACTAGTTTCTTGGCTGTGTTAGGGTAGGCCATAGCAACCCAAAATACATTGGTAGAACACAACTGTTCGGAAGATTCCCGATGTTTCGTCCGATACGGGAGGTTCACCCTATAAGCGTGTGTAAACTCCATAGAGGGAAGTGGATGCCGGAGAAGCGGCACACACCCTGGAGTGCAATCTTTGACATCCAAAGCACACAACACACCTATACTAACATGGTATGACACCCCTAACTTGTGTTGGGATCCAGACGCTCCGTAGCCCCCCTCCGGTGAAACCCTAGACCCGCTGGAGAAATACCGGACTTATACGGAAACACACGGTAACGGCGTCGAAAGGGGGTAGCAGTGTGGAACTAGTTGCTTGGTTGTGTTAGGGTAGCCCATAGAAACCCAAAACACATTGGTAGAACACAATTCTTCGGAAGATTCCCCATGTTTCGTCCGATACTGGAGTTACACCCTATAAGCGTATGTAAACTCACGAGAGAGAAGTGGATGCCGGTGAAGCGGGTCACACCCCGGAGTGCAATATTTGACATCCAAAGCACACAAAACACCTATACTAACGTGGTATGGCACCCCCTAGTTTGTGTTCGGATCCATACGCTCCGTAGCCCCCCTCCCGGTGAAACCCTAGACCCGCTGGAGAAATACCGGACTTATACGAAAACACGCGGTAACAACGTCGAAAGGGGGTAGCAATGTGGAACTATTTGCTTGGGTGTATTAGGATAGCCCATAGGAACACAAAACAAAATGGTAGAACCCACCTCTTCAAAAGATTCACAATGTTTCGTCCGATATGGGAGTTTCAGTCTATAAGCGCATGTAAGCTCACGAGAGAGAAGTGGATGCCGGTGAACCGGGTCACACCCTGGAGTGCAATATTTGACATCCAAAGAACACAACACATCTATAATAAAATGTTATGGCACCCCTAGCTTGCGTTGGGATCCATACGCTCCGTAGCCCCCCTCCCGGTGAAACCCTAGACCCGCTGGAGAAATATCGGACTTATACGGAAACACGCGGTAACGACATCGAAAGGGGGTAGCAATGTGGAACTATTTGCTTTGTTGTGTTAGTATAGTCCATAGGAACACAAAACAAAAAGGTAGAACCCACGTCTTCGGAAGATTCACAATGTTTCGTCCGATACGAGAGTTTCAGCCTATAAGCGCATGTAAACTCACCAAGACTATAAGCGCATGTAAACTCATCAAAATGAAAAAATAACTTTGGATCTTTCTTAGTCACTCCAAAATGAAGCTTTTGTGAGGTTTTGACACTTTACATTTCAAAATTATAGAACCCACCTCATACTCTTTGCGGAGCCACGGGGGCAAAAAGGGGGCCTCTCATGCGGCCAAGGAATCTGGCCGCGTGGAGGGTCCTCTTTGCCACCTGGTTGGCCTTTTGGCCCTCTACTTTGGCCCATGGTATTCGTCTCGAAAATTCTGAACCGTGCTCTTTGGCCTTGCCCTTTTTGGAGTCCCGAAGCTCCCGGAAAGTCTGAAACACTAAAAAGTACGTTTTCTGGAAAAACAGGGTTAGAATCAAAAGAAGGGGGATTGTTTAGAAAATCCCCCAAATCATTATAAAACATGAATATAAGTTGCTAATATGTAGGAAAAACAAGTAATAACATGCAAAGTTCATGTATGCATTTTACATGCATCAATAATCCCTCTTGGAGTTACTAGCATCTACTTGACCAGAGCATCTACTAACAACGAAGAGCATGCAATATCATAAATAACATAAGGATGAAGATACCATGATAGATTGATAATCAGAAGACATGTCATTCAACATTCATTAGATCCTAGCAAACACAACATGTAGTATTACATAAATATGATCTTGATCATGTTAGGCAGTTCACAAGATCTAAACATGAGGTACAAAGTGGAGAGAACAACCATCTAGCTACTCCTATGGACCCGTAGTCCAGGGATGAACTACTCACGCATCATATTGGAGGAGGGCATGGTGGTGTAGACCCCTCCGGTGATGATTTCCCCCTCCGGCAGGGTACCGAGGAGAGCTTTAGAACCATCTCGATCTCGGGATGACGGTGACGGAGGCCTCGGGTGTTTCTCGGGAAAAAGTGGGATCTATTTAGGGTTTACGTCTGGGGGGGTTATATAGGCGAAAGGGCAGAGGCGGTGGAGGCTCAGGGGGCCCACACCACCCCTGGCAAGGCCAAGGGGGCCGCGCCACCCTATGATGTGGCCCCCCTGAGGCCCCCCTCCGGGTATCTTCGGGACTCCGTGGAACCTTTGGGATATCTAAGACTTTCGGGCTTCGAATTTTCCAATTCCGAGAATATTTCTAGAACAACATTTCTGAAACTAAAAACAACAGAAAACAGGGAACTGGCTCTGTGTCATCTTGTCAAATAGGTTAGTCCGGAAAATTGATAAAAATGAAATAAAGTGTATAGCAAACATGTGGGAAACAATAAGAAAACAACATGAAACATCAGAAATTAAGGATACATTTATGATGTATCAACCCTCTATACTTGTGGGTCATCAATTCTCAAGGACACATGGGAATTTCGTCAGGCGCTTTCGTTTCATACAGTTGATTAATATTTATTGTTTTGATAGATGTTGTGTCGGTGAACCTATGCTAATGCACCGCCCAACTAGGACTAATACATACTTCTGATTAAACCCTTGCAAGCATCCGCAAATACAAGAAAGTAATTAAGATAAATCTAACCACAACCTTAAACTCTAGGATCCTACACTCCCTCATGCATCGGTTTCCTAACATGGGTTTAGGGGTCTATCACTCCAGCCACCCCACAATTAGTAGCCAAATACACCACGCATCCTCCTAGGCCCATAAAGGTGAATTATCATGTAGTCGACGTTCACATGACACTGCTAGAAGAATAACACCACAACTTATATATCAAATCACTTGATATTACTTCAACATAATTTCACTACTAACATCTTGACTTCTCCCATATTCTCAAGAACTAAACGAACTACTCACAAGACATCACATGGATCATAATCAGAGGTGATATAATGATGAATAACAATCTGGTCATAAAGTGTAAACACCGATAAATCTCACAAGCATCAACTATTAACAAGTAATCCACACCAGGAGAGAGATCTAGTGAAGAACAACGATACATAACCCTATCGTTACAGCGGGATGGAGATGGATGGTGAGGGTGATGGTGCTGGTGATGATGATGATGACGATGATGATGCCTCGAGCGATTACGATGACGATGACGATGATTTCCCCTCTCCGGGGAGGAATTTCCACGGCAGTTTTCTCCCTGCCGGAGAGCTTTTCTCCCTCTGTTCTTTTCCGCCCCGAGGAGGCAGCGGAATATTTCCTCGATGGTTCTCTTAGTCTTAGGGTTTCCGGGGGGTCAAGTACGCGAAAGGAGGCGGCCATAGGTAGGCCACGTGGCCACACCACCCCTAGGCGCGGCCAAGGGGGGCGCCTAGGCATGGTGTGGGTCCCCTATGTCCCCTCTTAGGGTCTCCTCGTCGCTAGCTCCCTCTTCCGGACTTCTAAGACTTCCACGACGCCCCCTTCTTCTTATGATCTTCTGAAATAGTGTATCTTGACTATGCTTTTTTCCATCAGATTTATGGTCCCGGTGTTTATTCTCCAAAAATTATGAAACGTACAAAATAAGATGAAATAACATAAGTAATGCATCATAAAATGAAATATATCAATGAATAATAGAAAATTACAATATAAAATAGTGATGCAAAATGGACGTATCAACTCCCCCCCAATCTTAGACCTCGCTTGTCCCCAAGCAAAACTGAACTCAGTAAAAATAACCACAGGTTTATGGAGTGAGGTGCCGATAAATAAAATACGGACAAGAAGCATCACATCTATCAATACACAAGTCATTCTAGACATCAACTTCCTCTTATATAATCAAACTTGAAAAAAGTAGAGGAAATCACAATAAAGGTGCAAAAAGGAAATCATAATTGGTAAAGGGAAACTCCGTTCTTGGTCAGAGAACAATTAACAGTGTACTTATCTTTCGATCAGAGTCTTTATATTAGAGCTTTTATTTCAGAGTTTATCCTGCTCAATTATAACAGTTTCTTTGCAAACATTGGTAACTTTCAAAGTGTTAGTCAAACAGATAAAATAATTTTTACAAAACAAGGAAGAATAAAGAACATGATTGAGTAAATCAACATACAGATGGATGGATCACAACAAATCAAATGCTTGCTTAAGACAGAAAGGAGTATGTTTACTAACTCAACATAAAGGTAAAAGATAGGCCCTTCGCAGAGGGAAGAATGGATCACTCATGTGCTAGAGCTTTTATTTTGTTAAACAAAGGTATAAAATGGTCGATACTCCTCCCAAACTTTCTTACACAAACCATGGCTAACCGAATCCTCGGATGCGTGCCAACAATCACATACCATGGAGGAGTGTCTAATTTTTAGAGAGGTGTATGCTTATGTTAACAAATGGCAAACAGAAAATACAGTACGTCACAAGCCAACTAGACTTCACAAGAGCGGCTCCCATTGAGGGATGCAACTGGTATAGAAGGTCATCCCTCTTTCTCTTTTGTTTACACAATTATGTTTTGACTGATAAATCAGGGGCAAAAAATAGTGAAGATAATTTGTATTAGTATTTGGGGCTGGGAACCCCGCTGCCAGCTCTTCTGGCATTTGGATAAGAGGATTAAGCCACTAGTCCAGGTGTGTAAAGTCCAATAAACAAGTGAGATAAAGATTCTCTATTTGCGTCCTCATGAGCTAAAACATGGGCACAAAACAGGTGTAATTTTAAGGTTTTAAAGGTAACACACAAGAAATTTACTTGGAGTGGCGGTTAAATACCACATATAGGTAGGTATGGTGGACACAAATGGCATGGTATTGGGGCTCAAGGTTTGGATGCACGAGAAGCATTCCCTCTCAGTGCAGTTTTTTGGCTAGCAAAGTTGGGTAGCAAGCATAAGAGTTGAGGGAAAACAAACAAATACACATATGATAAAACCAATCATCCAATCTTCCTTGAAGGTACAAACAATCTTACTTGAGAATACTAAGCTTATGAGCTAACAAGAAATAAAGATCATGGAATGATATATCTACATGCAACTCCCTCTTTTCTACTTAAGTCTCAACGTATTGTTGCTACTGACCAATGCTAAGTTTTCCAAAACCAACTAGATTAACTTAAAGCTCCAACATTGATACCAATACTAATAACAAGATCAACCATATAACAAGACTTTGCAAACTAAAATAAAGTGTAGAAATTGGATGATGAAACATCTCATTAATATCTCATTACGGCAACTCAAACCAAGGGATACAATGATAACCAACTAAAGAGTGATACTTCCATACTGCAAACCAAACTATATGATATTTTCTCTACTCATGATATGACTCTACTAAAAGGTAAAAAGGTGAAAGATAAAGGTGTGATATCGCGACACTCCCCCGAGCTTGGAACAAGCCAAGAGGATGCCAATACCAATGACGAATTAATTCTTCGGTGGTGGTGATGATGCACTTTTCTCAGGCAAGGCATGAAAATGCTTTAGCATATCACGAAACCCGTCGTTCTCCTCTTGAAGAATCTCTACCTCCGTCCTTAAAGCTCGATAACGTTCACATAACTCATCTGCAACTCGAAGAGATTCCTCTACTCCAGGGATGGGGCTGAGGCCCGGAACTGATGGTCTTGGTCCCTTCATGCTACAAGAAGAAACACCTCTTGATGATGTCCTCTTTGCTTTTATCTTGAAGCCATGATCCAAGTTCTTGCACTTGGGACCTTGGAGATCATCTTCCATTGGCTCCTTCCCCTTGTTGTTGTTGGCGGAGGCCATTGTGCTTATAAAACTGAAAACAGATCTGGCAGAAACAGCTCAAAACAAAAACACGAGGAGAAAACGATACACGGACCTCAGGGGGTCCGGGGGGTTAAATATGAGAGAAACATACGTAAAAAATGAAATTCTAGGTCGAAAACGAGTCAGAGACAGGCTCCGGGGGTCCCACACCATAGCTAGGCGCGACCAAGGGTGGCCCCGCGCACAGGCATGGTATGGTGCCCTCGGGCACCATCCCCTACTCTTCTTCGGCTCGATATTTTTCATATTTTTCAAAAATCAATAATTTATAACTTGGAAAGTAAGCCGCGAACTTTTTCTTAACAGAACTGTTACCTATTCCAGAACAGACTCTACAGATTCTGGAATCTTCCCTCTAATGAACTTCTCTGGAGTAATTACGGGCCTCTTTGATTCATAGGATAGGAAAAGTATAGGAATAGGTAAAACATAGGATTGCAATGTCATGACCACTTCAATCCTATAGGATTTGGTATGCACCAAAGTTTGTTTGATTCCATCAAAGGAATTGTAAAAAGAGGTTGGAGTGGATGTTAGATTTCTTATAGGAAGTAGTACAAAATTCCTATGGGAAAAAATCCTATAGGATCCTATCCTACAAATCAAATGGTCAAGAAAGGAAAATTTCCTGTAGGATCAAATCCTCCAAAAATCCTACACAATTCCTTTGAATCAAAAGGAGCCTACTTGAATAACATCAACATCTTCATCATAAGAATCCCCAGAAATATAATGTTTGAGTCTTTGCCCATTTATCACTTGTGTAGTGTTATCTTTGAGGGAAGCCATTTAGATTGCACCCGAACGATACACTTCTTCAATAACATAAGGGCCTTTCCAGCTCGATAGTAATTTTCCTGCAAAAAATCTAAGACGAGACTGATACAATAGAACTTTCTCACCAACATGAAACTCTCTTTTAAGAATTCTCCTATCATGCCATTGTTTAACTTTCTGTTTAAAGAGGCTATCATTTTCATAAGGTTCACATCTCCATTCATCTAGATGATTCAAATCAAGCATTCTTTTCTTACCAGCAAGTTTAAAATATTTATGAAGTTCTTTCACTGCCCAATAAACTTTGTGTTCTAATTCTAAATGCAAGTGACAAGCTTTTCCATAAACCATTTTATAAGGAGACATACCGATAGGATTTTTGTAAGCAGTTCTATAAGCCCATCAAGCATCATTCAACTTATCATACCAATTCTTCCTAGATTTATTAGGAGTCTTTTGCAAGATAGATTTAATTTCTCTATTTTATAATTCTACTTGCGCATTGGTTTGAGGATGATAAGCTGAGGAAATTCTATGATTAACATCATATTTAGCAAGGCTTTTTCTAAAACCACCATGAATAAAATGAGAACCTCCATCAGTCATAAGATACCTAGGCACACCAAACCTAGGGAAGATAACATCTGTAAGCATTTTTAAAGAGGTCTCACCATAAACACGTTTTGTAGGTATAGCTTCTACCAACTTAGTAACATAATCAACAACAACAAGAATATGAGTGTAACCATTCGAAGAAGGAAACAGACCCATAAAGTCAAATCCCCATCAATCAAAAGGTTCAATAACAAGAGAATAACTCATAGGCATTTCATTATGTCTAGAAATATTACCAACTCTTTGACATTCATCACAAGATAAAATAAGTTTATGTGCATCTTTAAAGACAGTAGGCCAATAGAAACCTGATTGTAAAACATTCTATGCGGTTCTATCTCCAGCGTGATGTCCTCCATAAGAACTACCATGGAACTTTTTTAATATTTCATGTTGTTCATGATTTGGAACACATCTTCTTATAATACCATCTACTCCTTCTTTATATAAATGTGGGTCATCCCAAAAATAATGCCTCAAATCATAAAATAATTTTATTCTTTGTTGAGCTGTAAATGTTGGAGGTAAATACTTTGAAATGATAAAGTTAGCATAATAAGCATACCATGGACTATCTTGGGATTTTACCTTTATTGCAGCCAACTGTTCATTTAAAAAACTATTCATGTATAAAGAGCAAATGATCACCGGGATGGACAGTTCCATCTCCATAATAGATGTTATCCATAACACGTCCAACAATTTTTATAGATATTTTATAAGGATCTAATTCAGCAGATAACGGGTCACCTACTACTATAGCAGTAATGGTATAAGTACCCCTAAACAGATAACAAAAAGTATTCTTCATAATGAAATAAAGCACCAGACATAAATAAAAAAAACACTCACAGTAAAAGTTTCTCTTACCAATTGCACTTACCCATAGCACTTCACTCCCCGGCAACGGCGCCGGAAAATAGTCTTGATAACCCAAAAGTATAGGGGGTGTATCATAGTACTTTCGATAAATAAGAGTGTCGAAACCAACGAGGAGCAGAACGTGTTGACAAGCAGGTTGGATAGACAATTCACTATAAACACTAGCAAACGGGTTTTTGGCTGTTTTTGATATAGAAGATAAATAAAGTGCGAGTAAATAAAAGACACTAAATATAATAGCAGCGAGTGGCCCAATCCTTGTGAGAACAAAGGACAAGCCGGTTGTTCTACTTATGATTACCAAACATTCCCGAGGACACATGGGATTTCGTCAAGTGTTGTCGCTTCATACGGTTGGTTAATATTTATTGGTTCGTGAAGTTTTGTGTGGGTGAACCTATGATAATGCACCGCCCAATTAGGACTAATACATACTTGTGATTATACCCATCGTAAGCATCCGCAAATACAAGAAAATAATTAAGATAAATCTAACCACAACCTTAAAACTCCGGGATCCTGCACCCCCTCGTGCATTGGTTTCCTAACGGGGGTTTAGGTTTCTGTCACTCCGGCAACCCCACAATTAGTAGCCAAATACACAATGCATCCTCTTAGGCCCATAAAGGTGAAGTATCATGTAGTCGACGTTCACATGACACCACTAGAAGAATAGCACCACAACTTAAATACCGAACCAATAGATATTACTTCAACATAACTCAACTACTAACATCATGACTTCTCCCATGTCCTCAAGAACTAAACGAACTACTCAAAAGACATCATATGAATCATAATTATAGGTGATATAATGGATAATAACAATATGGTCATAAAGTGTAAACACCGATAAATCTCACAAGCATCAACTACTAACAAGTAATCCACACCGGGAGAGAGATCTAATGTAAAACAACGATAGAGACCCCTAATCATTAGAACTGAATGAAGGTGGATGATGAGGGTGATGGTACTGGTGGTGATGATTATGACGATGATGATCTTGATGATGCTTGGAGCGATGACGGTGACGATGGCAATGATTCCATCTCTCCGTCGGAGAGCTTTTCTCTCTCTGTTGTTTTCCGCCCCCGAGGCGGCGGCGAAATATTTCTTCGATTATGTTTTGGGGCTTAGGGTTCTCTAGGGGTCAAGTACGCGAAAGGGGGCACCCAGGAGTGGGCCAGGGGGCCAGACCACCCCGAGGCGCGGCCAGAACGGGGGGGAGGGGGGAGTGCCGCCTGCTGGTGTGGGCCCCAGGTGGCCCCTCTGGGTGCCCTTCTGGCTGACTTCCTCCTCGAGACTTCTAAGACTCCTCCGGTATCCCCCCTCTTCTTCTGATCTTATGAAATAGGGTATCTCGACAGTGCTTTTTTCATCAGACTTCTGGTCCCGGTGTTTATTCTCCAAAAAATATAAAACATGCAAAATAACATAAGTGATGCATCATAACATAAAATATATCGATGAATAACAAAAAATAACAATATAAATAGTGATGCAAAATGGACGTATCACCCGGGCACCTCATATCATTTTGTCTTGTGTGAAAAGAAGTGGTATCGCTCTAATAAACATTTCACCGAACACCTTTAGTGCATATGAAGAAAAAATTTAGCACAAACCACACCACCTCCCACCAGAAAAGAATAAGAGAGAGGGGGAGGGGCTGCCATATATATAGGGCTAGCCCAATAGTCCCGGTTTGAGATACAAACCGGGACTAAAGACGGGCACAGGCCGCAGCGGGCCTCATACCCCTTTAGTCCTGGTTTGTATCTCAAATCGGGACTAAAGGGACCTAGCGGGCCGGGACTAAAGGGTTCCATGGGCTGCGATGATTTCGGGGCGATGTGTCTGGACCTTTAGTCCCGGCTCGGGTCACGGCTGAGACTAATGGCCCGGACGAAAGGGCCCTTTTCCACTAGTGGTCGTATATTATTGAACGTATCTCCAAGGTCGTCATTTACTCTCACCTTCAGTTCAGATTGGGCCTCACCCATCAAGTCCAACTAAACCTAATTAAATTCTGAAATTGTCATGGCCCATAAATGAATAATCAAGTGGTGAGAGTAAGACTGTAGTTTACTCCCACATTGCTAGTTTGGAGAGAGTGGCACGACCTTATAAGGTGAGTCATTCTAGCTCATGTATGAGTTGGTGTGACTAGAGGAGAGGAGTGTCACACACGCGCTCCTCCTCCGCCGACCGTCTTTCCACGCCTCGTCACGACACGGGTTGCGGAAATGAGTTAAGAGTGTTTATTTTGCTGGTTGGGAAAAATTAACGAGTCATTAATTTGGTAATTTACGGACGCATTAATTCCTAAGCGTTTATGTTTCCTCGGTATGTATATACGTGCGGACGCCAACCTAGCCGCCACTTCGTCATATGGTGTCGCACTGTTTCAAAACCTTGCGCCGCCAATCAAGTCTTCTCCATCCCTCCTTCCAGCATGCACCGCAAGAAGGGACAACATGCCTCCAGAACCCGCCTCTTATGATCCTGTACGGGAGAGTGGCGATCAGCTTTTTGGGGAGCCGCGGTCACGTGACCGCTGACGGCGACTACTTCTCAACCGGCGACTACTTCCCGAATTTCGGGAACCTCTTCATCGACGATATGGGCGACAACGACAACACCGCAGCTACCGCCGCTGCAGCACACGTATTTCTCTCTCACCTCCTATGTCTAATTTTTGCCTACATCGGATCTATTTGTCTAGTGTATTCATATTTGCATGCAGTTTAATTGCTACTGTCATGATTTACATAATCATATTTCGGATTAAATCATATGCTAAATTGCTAATATTTTCAACAATCGAACGCATCTCCAAGGTCGTCATTTACTCTCACCTTCAGGCCAGAATGGATATCACAGTTTCTAAGCATGTTTCAAAGGCCCTAGCCATAGATTGATGTTCCTTCATTCTGATTAATGTGGTAATCAGCCGAGGAACCTTCTCTCTGTTTGTCTCCGTCTCCTAGCGGAAGTTGGCTGCTGATTTGCAAAATCGAGCTGCACTACGTCTCACGGTTCTGCTGGAATTAGAGTACAGCCAAGCAACTAATAGATGATAGAATTGGGGTTTATTTTTCACTACAGGCAAGCTTGGTCTCACGGTGGAAACATAATTTAAGTGTCTCACCGTGGAAACATAATTTAAGTGTGTATGTGAACATCGATGGAAATTAGTTGTACAGGACAACAAAAACTGAAGTTGTGTGAAAAAAAAGCTAGGCCATATGAACCATTGACAACCAAGGAAGCTACATGTTCGAATTTTCAGTTATGTCGCTCAAATGCTAAGCTAAGCACATAAATTTCAAAAACAAAAAAATATATTGGAAAACACCTCGGTTCTTAGAGCATATCATGCTAGTACTAACATTTGTAAAAATTGTGCATGCCTACAAATTGCAGAGTAGAAAACATTATATCGCATAACTGCTGATCAACGACAGTCGAAAAACTGATAAAGTAAAAAAGATCATCCGAAAACTATTTGAGTTGTCGAACAAGAGGCAGCGCAAGTCCCATCCTCTATGTCTGTTAGGCTTAGCATGGCGCCTTTGTCTTCCTCGCACCATTGCCAATCATGTCACGGCGGCCACCATCTCCCAGTCCCAGAGATAGTGAAACATGTTGTCCTTATAAAATGCCCTACATAAAACTGACATGTAGGTGGCGAGCCATCTGCAGCAGGGTTTCGATGCAAGCATGGTTTTGATGCGGTAATACTAGCTTGATCTTAGTCTTAATGAATACCAGATAGGATCCTTAATTAATCATTCGCTTTGGCTACTAGTGGAGTTAAATCGTTCGATATGTAGCAACTACACCAAACTTTGTTCTTTCTAATTCCTTGGTTGGGCTGAAATGAACCTGGTCATGTCCTGTAGCCAACCACATATATAGGATAGATTAAGTAATCTTACCTTGTGATGTAATATCTCTTTGTAATGTTGGTTTACCGTTTCTGTAGAACATTTTATAAGGACAACATGTTTCACTATCTCTTTGTTGTCTTGTTGTAATATGGTTATGCTGTTTTTTTTTCTCTACTGCCGGTCACAAACCTGAGCTGAGTAGTACCTACATATTGTTTTGTATCATGCTTCAGGATGACTTACCAACATGATAAAAATATAATTTATGTCCAATCAGTGACTGACTCCTTAGAACCGAATGTCGGTATCTACTCATCACATTGATGGTGTATCTCCATGATATTTACCGACAGCCTCCCTCTCATTTTGATTTTGACTATACAAATGTTTTCAGTAGGTTTGTGCATTTGAAGCTCACCGATTCATCATTTATGGATCTACCTTTTGTGTTCTTGAAGTTCCATAACAAATTCAGATCTCTGCCTACGTACATTCACTGTGATTACTAATCACATGTGTCTTGAAAACAAAGAGTGATGTTATGGTTTAGCTTTATTAGTAAAAATCTGGTTGTGTTTTTCTGATTTCCTCTTGTAGTTCTCAGGAAAAGAAAAAGTAGCGAGCGATCATGTAGAGCGATAGTTCTTTCTTACTCGGCGTCGCAGTGGTAGAGGTATGTCTTCTGACTATTGTGATGAAGGGAAGTCTTGGAAGACGATTTGGAAGATAAATGCACCAAACAAAATGAAAACTCATCTACGATGTTTGCGCGTGATTGTCTTCCTAGTGGCTCAAATGAGACATCGTCACATAGCTTCAAGTGATGTTTGTATTCCAGCCAGATCTGAGCCATATTTCACCACATCTTCTAGATTTTGTACTAAAACGGGCGAAATCGTTCGATAAACGGGAGGAGCAATTGGATGGGTGGGCAGGAACTCGACCACTGTCGGCCATAGCATTGCCAAAACAGGCGGGAGGTAGGACCATACGACCATGCTTGAGACCATGGCAAAAAAAAAACGGCTAGTGGAGAAAACCAAGGGAGACTGACAGAGCTCTACAAGATTCGTGGCAAGACTTAGATAGATGACTGAAGATGTGATGAATTCCATTTTAAGTTAGCTTAAATATAGAATGAGCGTAAATATATCTTTGGATAATTAACCCTCGCGTCGCCCCTGAGGCGGCTCGGGGGGCGCCGCCACCCTAGGCCCCCTCCCTTTAGTCTCCCTCCCCTCGTCGTCGCCTGAGGCTCCGCCGGGCTCTCCCTGCTCTGCGCCCGTGATGGCGGCGGCGAGGCGTTCCTCCGCGCCAGGACAAACGGCTCGTGCAGCGCTGGAGGTGGCGTGCCTCGTCGTCGTCGTGTTATCGCCGGGCGCGGCTTCTGGGTGATGTGGTGGCGGGGATCTGCAGCTGACGACCGGCGGCGCCCCCGTGCGACGGTGGTGCGGCGTCTGGGCGGTGTGGCGGCATTGGTCGACGGCGCCCCTCCGTGCGACGGTGGTGCAGCGACCACCGTCTACCCTGGGCGGCGTGGCGGCGGGGATCGACGATGCCCCTCCGTGCGAGCTCCCCGAGGCGCTACCGCTACGGTGCGAGCGTGTCTTCGCGGCACGCGGGTGGGCAACTCGCCGAGTCGAAGATGACGCGGCCGACGTAGTCGTCGCGGCCGATCTTACCTCGAGGGCGTTGGAGTCCACTTCGAAGACCCGAGGTTGCCGACCGCGTCCCTCCGTGGGTCGTTGTCGACGTCCTTCGTCGCGCCGGTGTTCGCGGTTGGCGGATCCTAAAGGCGGTCGATCCGGCACTCTCGACGTGGATGAAGCGTGATGGTTTCTGGGTGAAAACCTTGTCTCCGATCTTGCTCGGAGTAGGTGATGGAGGCATCTTGAGTGTCTTCCCCTTCATGAAGGCATCATCGAGGAAGCCCCGCGGCTCTTCCCGTCACCTCCGGGGGAAACCCTGGATCCATGGATCGGATGATGGCGGCGCTTCTACGTTGTTACCTCCTTGGGGGTATCATTCTTGGAGGAGAGCGTCGGTCGAAGGGACCAAAGGATGAGTACGGTAGTGGATGCTGGTTCCACGGTGGTCTACGCGGCATCGACAACGTCGTCACGTTACCTTACTTCGGTCCGCTCCGGGGGGAATCCTAAATCTAGGATCCCGGATTGGATGATGGTGACACCGTCGGTGTCGCTTCTCCCTCTTGGGGGCATCGTTTTGGAGCGGTGGCTGGAGGGTCCTAAAGAGGCAGCGGTGTCTCTTCTACTGCATCGACGACGGCGGTTCTCGGCAGCTTGGTGCTGTGGGGTCTCGGTGTTAGACGCGGAATGTTGGACGCGCGCTGGGTGGTAGTGTTGTCTGGTGCCATGGTGGTATCGATGGCAGGTCTGACATGGTGGACGCTTGGATCGCTGTCCTGAAGATGGGTGAGCGGAAGACGGCGGCAGCTACACTCCGAGCGTGTATGTCGGTACGCGCTGCGGTGTGCTGGACCGATTTGGCCCCTTGTCCGCTATCGGGCGGCATGGTGAGGCCTTCGGTTTTTGGATGATGCGCGTTGGCGGGTTCTCAGAGTATCGGCTCTGGGATTGTCCACCCCCTTCATCAGTTTTGGTAGTGAGCTTGGTTTGGTGGATTCAGGGCTAGTTGTTTGTGGTATCTACTTGTAAGACATGGTGTTTTTTGTTCTATCATTTAATAAAAACCGGCTGTGTGCATCATTTTGATGCAGAGGCTGGGGGCAGACCTCCATTTCTAATAGAAAAAAGGGCTAAACACATTTTGCACCCTTGTGATGCAACCAATACACATATCTTTTATTTTGCACCAAAATCAATACAAATACTTGACATTTGTAAGAAATGAATTAAACCGGATCTAATACGCATAGAACCGTGCATTCAACACCAAAATGAAGATAAGTAAATACATGAAAGCTTTTCACCACAGGATTAAAGAAAAGAAAACACAATCAATCAACATTAAAAATCGAACCATGAAAAAGTAGGAAGAATATATGAGCCAGCTTCGCAGCTACACTCCACGTCGAAAAGAGATTGAACCGGCCCTTGTACAGTCTGACGCCACATGACGGCTATGGAGGTGTGCAGGTGCTTTCCACAACCTTCTCAGCAGCCTTCCCGATGTCGATGCTGCCGATGTTTTTGACGATGGCTTCTATGTCGGATACGATCTTTTGGACGATTTGCCCGAGGTCGATGGCGTTATTGACGTTGGCGATTTCCTTCAAGATGGATTCCAGTTCGCGCTTTAACTTGGCGTTGGTGTCAGCAGCCTCAGCGCAGTGACATATGGGCTGGCCGGGGAACTGCAGCAGCGCTCTTCTAGCCAATGAGTGGGGCACGATGGCACTGGTTAGAACGAGGAGGAGGAGAAGGACGGTACGCGTAGCCATGACTACGGCTTGCTGGCAGTATGAGTATCAGGTGGATCGAGGTGATTGCTTGTGCGATGGTGTCTTGGGGTGTCTCCTTTATATACATAGAAAAGCATGGCTATGCGATGATCTTTGTATATCCATTGTTTAGTTGGTGTATCTCCAGCTTCTGGTTTGTATTATTCGATTTCTGATATGTATCTTCAGTTTCTGATTTGATTCTCCGCCCTATGAAGAGAAGATGTGCCGCATTAACATATCTCTGGTGTGCTGGCTGATAACTATGCCGATTCAGTGCTAGGTGGCTGTTGATCCTTGAGGAAAAAGAAATCAAATGCAAATGCTTAGTGGTCTACACGAACGCAAGACCAACGTGCTTAGTGGCAACACCGTGGTGTGCGACCAACAACACGACATGCCGCGCTTGCTGGGGCAAGGTCCGCGTGTTCCTTATTTTATTTTATTTTTCCGAAAACAAGGTCCGCCGTCTCCGCCATTTCCGCCGTCCCCGCGCCGCCCCCTCCTCCTGGCCGCCCCACAGCCTCCTACTCGGTGTCTACTACACCAACTACGCCGCCGCCCCCGATTCCCAGAGCCTTCGCCTCCGCCTCCGCCTCCGCCCGGTGCTTCCCCCGCCCACCCCGGATCCAGAGAGCGCCACCTACCAGGATGCCTCCGTCGACCTCCGGAAGGAGCTGGACTTGCAGGACCCCGACAGATCTCGACTAGGACCTGCTCTTCTCCGGCCAGGGCTGCTGATCTCCTCCGACCAGGGCAGCAGCTGCTGCTGATTGAACCCATGCTTGGTGAGTTCCCCCAGCGCATCCTCCCTTGTCGTCCCTCATGCTGCGCAAAACCCCAGCTTAAGCTTAACTTAGCTGCTTCATGCTTGGGTGTGCTCGTACTACAGCCCTACACCAGGCAGGAAGGATGGGCCATTAGCAAGAGGGTACAGTTGGGATTTCCCACAGTATCGATCACATACGAACTAGACGAACACACGCGCGAAATAACTTTTTGCCAAGGGCACGTATCGCGCCCTCTAGTTTTCTTTATTTCCTCTCAATCTCATCGGTACAAACTGGCTTACAATATGTGTGCATATATATGCACGGCTGCAGACCAAACCGACTAGAAAACTCACCTAAACCTACATGGACACAAACTCCCGATACAAATCATACTAGTACTATTGCGTTAACTAGCTAGCTAGTACTAGTTAACCGACTCAACTAGTATTCAGACTCGTACACAACTCATGGCAAGCTTGCCAAATAAACAATAGCTATTTCCTAATTAGACTCACATGGATTGGGGCAAGATTATGCTAACAATCTCTCCCTAATCTTGACTTGGTCTTTTGTGCTTCTCTGATGTTGACTTCTTGCAAATCTGCGTCTTATCTAAATCTCGCACCACGACAAGTTTAATTAGCTCTCCCCAATTTCAACTTGGCGAATTTTACGGACCAACTCAAACATGATATGGACTACCCAGCCACGCTAGAAACCTTGTGGTAAAACACCACCCGTGGATCGCTCCATCCACCTAGCTGTGATACATGCCGACACCTCGTGGACTAGACCATCCACTCCAGCCTCATGTAGAGCCATGGCCTCATTGAAGAGACTCACCTTCTCTGGTTTACCGCTCCCTCACACTTGAACTTGATCCTCTCGTCGAGACATGTAGATTTGGTTGAGGCGCGCTGACAGCCACACGCCATCTTGTTTTTGCGCCTTCGTCCATGGTGATAAATCACACCGGACAGTCCCTCAACCGCGACGCTTCAGCTGCAACAGATCCTCACAGAGACAAGCACTTGGACCCACCGACGACTCACTTGACACGACGCCGACCACACATGCAAACGTGCACACACTTTGACTCATCTAAACACCCGGTTGACGATCTTGACGAGACTCCCGGCACCGCACCTCAGCACCACCGCTCCCTCAACGATCATCCACCTCCACCGTCTTGCCGACGACAACTCTTGCCGCCGCCTCCGTATCGCTCTGCCGAACAACAATCGCCTGCCGTCTTCCTCGTCGCTTCAACGAACGACGATCGCCCGCCCCGAGGCGCTAGTACGGGTCGCCTCCCCGGGGCAAGCGAGTCCTCAAATCTTCGACCTCGCTCTGATACCAACTGTTGGGATTTCCCACAGGATCGATCACATACGAACTAGACGAATACACGCGCGAAATAACTTTTTGCCAAGTGTTAGCGAATAGGACCAAGTCTTCTAGCTGTTAAGGTTTTACCTAGTCCTACGCTTATCCAGGCACACGTAGGAGTTCAGTTAGGAGTTTGTTAGCACAACGGCTACACCCTGTACATTGTCTATATATTCAGCTATGATCAATATACTCAGTGTGTTGGATCAACTCTCGCTTCTCTCGTTTACATGGTATCAGTCGCCCACCGATCCTAGATCCGTGCGCACAACCCCTTCTTCCGCTGCCCCTCTGCCATGTCTTCGACTGACGCCACCAGCCCGGTCGCCGCGGCCTCTGCTGCCGCCACGACCACGCCAGCCCCGGCTGTCCCTGCGTCTGCACCGCCCGCTCCACCGGCCCTCAGCGCGCCCCAGACGGCCGCCCCCATCGGGCTCGCCGCCGCTGCAGCGTTCGGCACCCAGGTCACCTCCTCGGCTCCTCTTCTGCCGTCCACGGTGGCTGGATCGGGCGTCCTCACGCCCCTGGCCCTGCCCGGACTGCCTTCCGGCGGCCTCTTCCACGCCGACGCGTCCACATCGACCGCCGTCGCCCACGCGCCGGCCCGATCCGGAGTCACCGCGGCCTCTCTTCAGCACATCCGCATCAAGGAGCACGTGCCCGCCGTCCTCGACCTCCGTCGCTCCAACTACGGCCGCTGGCGCATCTTCTTCGACAAGGTGTTCGGCAAGCACGGCCTCCTCGACCACATCTCCCCCGGCGCCGACGCGCACGTCTTCGACGAGGAATGGATGAAGGTCGACTACACGCTCGTGTCCTGGCTCTACACCACCATCAGCGAGGAGATCCTCGACATCATCCTCGCGCCGCACGACACCGCCTACGAGATCTGGGTCAAGATCAAGAGCCTCTTCCTCGACAACCTCATGACCCAGGCGGTCTACATGGAAGAGGAGTTTCGCTCCCTTCAGCAGGGCGACATGACGGTCTCCGAGTACTGCTCCCGCCTGAAAATCCTCTCCGACAACCTGCGCGACGTCGGCATTGAGGTTTCCGACCAATCCCTCTTCTTCAACATGCTGCGAGGTCTCGGCCCGGGCCTTGGCCACGCCATTCCCGTGCTCACCATGCAGACGCCCCTGCCCTCCTTCATGCGCGCCCGCTCCTACCTGCTCCTCGAGGAGTACCGCCAGGAGCAGTCCGCGCGTCGTCAGGCCGCCACCGCCCTCTTCGCCGCGCCCAACGGCGGTGCTCCCCCACCGCCACCTCCTGCTCCAGGCGCCACCCAAGGCACCTCCGGCAAGAAGGGCAAGAAAAAGAAGGCCGCCACCGGTGGCTCCACGTCCTATGGAGGATCGCCTGCATCCGGCGCCGCTCCTCGCTCTGCGCCTACGCCCCCTGTCAACCCCTGGTCTGGCACCTTTCAGGCGTGGCAGCAGAACCCGCGCGGCGGCCCCGGTGTCTTCGCTCCGCGTCCGCCCATGGCGCCCACCGCGCCACATGCGTACAACGTCGGCATCCCTCCGCCCACGCCCACGCCAGGTCTGCACCAGCCGCCATCTCCGTCCGGCGCGTCGACTTCGCCGGCCTACGCCCTCGACCCCAACTTCGTCGCCGCCATGCACCAACTCGCGCCACCCAGCTCCTCGTCCGGTGGCGGTGACTGGTTCCTCGACACGGGCGCCTCCGCGCATATGACGAACCATCCTGGTATGCTCTCTCATTTGCACTCTCGCGTCCCTTCCTCACATGTCATCGTCGGTGACGGATCGGCCCTTCCGATCACGGCCACCGGTGCTGCCACCATTCAAACACCTTCTCGCGATCTCCACTTGCGCAATGTCATTGTTTCTCCATCTCTTATTAAGAATTTGCTCTCTGTTCGTGCACTCGCCCGTGATAATTCTCTTGCCGTTGAATTTGACCCCGCTGGTTTTTCTGTTAAGGACCTGCACACCAGGGAGGTGATTCTTCGCAGTGACAGCACTGGAGATCTCTACCCGCTTCGCTCTCCATCCTCCACTGATCGTCGCCCTGTCGCCTGCATCGCCACCTCTGTCGATCTCTGGCATCAACGCCTCGGTCATCTTGGACGCGAGCCACTGAATAAAATCCTTAGCACTTTTGATTTCACATGTAATAAAGACACGGATTACAGTTCATCCTGCTCCGCTTGTCGATTAGGAAAGCATGTACGATTTCCCTATACACCTTCTTCCACAATAGCATCATTTCCGTTTCAATTGATCCACTGTGATGTATGGACGTCCCCTATTGTTAGCTCATCCGGATTCAAATACTACTTGGTAATTCTTGATGATTTCTCTCACTTTGTTTGGACGTTTCCTCTATTACGCAAGTCTGATGTGTTCCCCACCCTGCTCTCTTTTCACGCGTTCGTCTCCACGCAATTTCGCGCGCCCATAGTCTCTCTGCAGACCGACAATGGCCGCGAGTTCGACAGCATTGCGACACGCACGTTCTATGCCAAGCATGGCATCCACCTGCGCCTGTCCTGCCCCTACTCTTCTCCGCAGAACGGGCGCGCCGAGCGCGTGCTACGCACCATCAACGACGGCCTTCGTGCTCTTCTCCTTCACGCCGCCGTGCCACCGAAGTTCTGGCCCGAGGCCCTCGCCACGTCCACGCACCTGCTAAACTTACGACCCTGTCGTCCTCGTCAGATGCGCACGCCCTACGAACTGCTGTTCGGCATCGCACCGGACTACTCCAACCTGCGCGTCTTTGGCTGTCTGTGCTTTCCAAACACTACCGCCACCGCGCCCCACAAGCTTGCTCCTCGCTCCCTTCCTTGCATCTTCATGGGATACTCTACTGATCACCGTGGCTATCGCTGTTTCGATCCGGCCTCTCGTCGAATCCTAACATCCCGCAATGTCCACTTCGACGAACATGTGTTTCCCTTTAAGCAGGTTTCTTCTCCGAGCAACGCACCGGCCTCTGCATCCCGCGACGACGACGCACCACCACTCGACCCGGCGATCATCGCTCACGGCCCAGCTGTGGTCCCCACGGCCACGCGCCCCGCCGTCGTCCAGCGACCTGGCTACATCGCCCCTGCTGCCCCAACGCCTCGCCTGACGCATGCGCACGCACCGGTGACATCATCGACACCAGCGCGCGCCCACTCGACGCCCTCTCCCCGTTCCGCAACTGGGTCTGGCGCGCCCGCGCCACCGTCTCCACGTTCGGCATCATCTCCAACGGCATCGACACGCTCTTCGTCAGGACCCTCGTCGCCCTGCACCCCACCTCATCGGATCACGGCCTCGCGACCGGCCGCTCCCACACACCCCATGCTCACCCGCGCGCGCAATGGCATCCTCAAGCCCCGCGTGCTCATGGACCTTGCAGCCACTGTCACTCCCTCGCCTATCCCCTCGTCTGCCCGCGCTGCGCTCCGTGATCCAGCGTGGTACGCCGCCATGGCGGAAGAGTTCCGCGCCCTCACTGCCAACAAGACTTGGCGCCTCGTCCCTCGACCACGCGGCGCGAATCTTGTCACCGGCAAGTGGATATTCCGTCATAAGCATCGCTCGGATGGCACATTGGAGCGCCACAAAGCGCGCTGGGTCGTCCGCGGCTTCACCCAGCGCCCTGGCATCGATTACGCGGAGACGTTCTCTCCGGTGGTCAAATCTGCCACGGTGCGCACCGTTCTTCACCTCGCCGCGTCTCGCCAATGGCCAGTGCACCAACTGGACGTCAAGAACGCCTTCTTGCACGGCGTCCTCTCCGAGTGCGTCTACGCCCAACAACCCACCGGCTTCATCGACCCGGCGTTTCCCGACCATGTCTGCCTGCTCGATCGGTCCCTCTACGGACTGAAACAGGCCCCACGCGCCTGGTACAACAGATTCGCCGCATACCTGCAGCAGCTCGGGTTCGCCAAGACAGCTTCTGATCCGTCGCTGTTCGTGCTTCGCCAAGGAACAGCCGCTGCGTACCTGCTCCTCTACGTCGATGATATCGTGCTCACGGCCTCGTCCATGCCTCTTCTTCGACGTATCATCGCTCAACTCCACACCGAATTCGCCATGAAAGATCTTGGACCTCTCCAATTCTTCCTTGGCATCAGTGTTCAGCGCACCCCCGATGGCTTCTTTCTGTCGCAGGAACAGTACGCCGAGGATCTCCTTGATCGTGCTGCCATGCGCAACTGCAAGGATGCCAGTACACCCGTTGACACCAAGCCAAAGGCCTCCGCCACGGACGGTGTCCCCTACCACGACGCCTCGGGCTACCGCTCCATTGTTGGGGCGCTGCAGTACCTGACGATGACGCGACCTGACCTTGCTTATGCAGTTCATCAAGTCTGTCTGCATATGCACGCGCCAAGGAACACGCACTGGACGCTGGTGAAACGAATCCTTCGTTACATTCGCGGCACTGCTTCCTACGGCCTGCACATCCGCCGATCATCCACGACGGACCTCACCGTCTACTCCGACGCGGACTGGGCTGGGTGCCCAGACACACGCCGCTCTACGTCCGGATACTGTGTCTACATCGGCGACTCCCTCGTATCCTGGTCCTCCAAACGGCAGGTGACCGTCTCCCGCTCCAGCGCCGAGGCGGAGTATCGCGCCGTCGCCAACGCGGTGGCTGAATGCACCTGGCTCCGGCAACTCCTTGGCGAGCTTCACTGCGACGTTTCTCGAGCAACCGCGGTCTTCTGCGACAATGTCTCCGCGGTATACTTGGCGGCCAACCCAGTGCATCACAAACGGACTAAGCACATCGAACTCGATGTTCACTTTGTCCGGGAGAAAGTTGCTCTGGGCCATGTTCGTGTCACTCACGTCCCGACGACACAACAATTAGCTGATATAATGACAAAGGGCTTACCGCAAGCGCCTTTCTCCTCACTTCGATCCAGCCTCAACATCTTACCACCCGATGCTGTGGCTGCGGGGGGGTGTTAGCGAATAGGACCAAGTCTTCTAGCTGTTAAGGTTTTACCTAGTCCTACGCTTATCCAGGCACACGTAGGAGTTCAGTTAGGAGTTTGTTAGCACAACGGCTACACCCTGTACATTGTCTATATATTCAGCTATGATCAATATACTCAGTGTGTTGGATCAACTCTCGCTTCTCTCGTTTACACCAAGGGCACGTACCGCGCCCTCTAGTTTTCTTTATTTCCTCTCAATCTCATCGGTACAAACTGGCTTACAATACGTGTGCATATATATGCACGGCTGCAGACCAAACCGACTAGAAAACTCACCTAAACCTACATGGACACAAACTCCCGATACAAATCATACTAGTACTATTGCGTTAACTAGCTAGCTAGTACTAGTTAACCGACTCAACTAGTATTCAGACTCGTACACAACTCATGGCAAGCTTGCCAAATAAACAATAGCTATTTCCTAATTACTCACATGGATTAGGGCAAGATTATGCTAACAGGTACCAACACCAGGGACAGCGACAACGGCTAGGTGCCCTCTCTTCTTGTGCTCGCCAACAACACTTCCATATTTTGCTGCACTTCCATGTTTCACTCGTGCTGGTGCTGGTTCGGGGGCATCTCACGTTTCTGTTTTCCTGATTCATGCTGCGGGTTGTGTGTCCTAGAATACTTCAACTCTTGCCGAGATCTTCTTCTGGTAGCCCTCCTCTTACAGATGTGTGCTCTGTGCTAAAAATACCAACTATATATGATTGCAGATTGAATTGCAATGATAACAATGAGCACTAAGCATTTGTATTTTCTTTTGGTAAGAATTTTCGACGCAGACCAGTCTCTAGTACAGAGTTCTGCTGTGAGAGGTTATTTCTCAATCTGAGTTGCTCCATGTATTTTATCAACAACATCATTGAAGCACTTGAGAAAGTCGACAATCCTACCATTCGCTGGAGGTAATTTATTTTCCTAAATTTTCTTTGCAGGGTTAACATTTTTTTTTTTTTGAAACGGGAACAGTGTCCCGGCCTCTGCATTGGGTTTGGTATTGTATATTATTGAACGCATCTCCAAGGTCGTCATTTACTTCCACCTTCAGTTCAGACTAGGAAGCATAGGCGCGGCGGCACGCCGCGCTCGTGGGCTTATCTGATCGGTTTTAGTTGCTTCTGAGTGTATACTTGACGTTTTGCAGAGTGGCATATTTAGAAGGATAATACTGTAGTGTATACTTGCCGTTTTGCTTGCAAGGATAATACTCATACGCATACAGCTTGTTGCTTTTTTTTTGCACTGGTTGAGACCTGTTATGATGCGCAGTAGAGCAAATATAGGTATTTAAAAATTGATATATATTAAATGCAAGAATTCGTCTGGGTACTCAGTAGAAATAAGGAAAGCTAGATAATGTAATCAATGATATTAAGAATATTGCTACATCTTTTTTTGAGGTTAAAATTGCTATATCTTTATAGCACACACTAACCAAGTGTGGCCTTGCGTCCCAGGATCCCTTTTTATTTGCGTTTATTATTGTGAACTTAGATGGTTGGAGATTACTTAGGGCACCTCATGCTTCAACACCAGCAGAAACTTTGAATTCTAGTCTTGCCAACAGTTTAGCATCCTATATGGTAAATAATGCATTTTGAAATCAACTGTTCTCTAGTATCAAAATTTTAGTTACCATTTGTCTACCCTTGCCCGATTATGGCCTCCGACACAAGATAAATAAAGCTGATTATTTCTTCTTAAAAGTCCATATTGTACTTCTGAAGTGAGGAGTATATTTAGCAAAATCATCAACTATAATTTTTGTATCCAATCGACACTCACTTTAGTCAGGTCCTAACTGAAAAAAAATACAGGTGTCCCTTAAATTTCTCACTCAAGAGGAACATGCCTGCAAATCGGAGACAGAAGTCAGGTGACATAAAATGAGATAATTTTGTATTCGAAACAGAGTAAAAGAATTCCACTCGATTACTTGCTGCATGGACTAACTGCTCGGCTCCTTGCTACTGGTAGAGATAGTATACATTATCATTACTGGCAAATATAGATATCTATTCATTAGTTCAAATGGAAAACCTACAACACTTTAAAAAAATCTATACAACACACATAAACATGATTGGAAGAGACACGGCAGTGCAACCCAAAAAAGAAAGATATATAGCATGCTTACTTGCAGGCATGCAATTTATACCGAGTCACAGAGCGCAACATATGAACACAGTGCAAGAAAGTATGAATTGCTTGCAACTCTCGTCTTTCATCTGCTTGCTTACATGCCCTACGTCCAGGAACAATTGACATGTCCATATTAGTAACTATCGAGTCTTTCATATGCTTGCTTACATACTCTACATTCCAGAAGAATCAATATCCATGTTAGTTGGCAGCAAAGGTTTCACTGTTCATTCCAGTGTTTACCTCTGGTATCAAATGGTATTGCCGTTTTTCATATCCTGAATGAAGGAGATTACAGTTTAAAAACAATTTTGGGTTGAAAAATATATAAGCATCAAATATAGCTGACTACCACTGCAACAGAACAATCTGAATAAATCGCAAAACACATGCAAGCCAAGCATTGACACGGTAGGTGAACTGCCTATGTTATTGCTCATGTACAAAGAATATTTTCGTTTTCAACGGTTGTAGTGTAATAATGCTTATATTGAATTATATTTTACCAATGACTTTGAGTGGGATTAGGAAACCGAAAAAATCTGGCAGCTAGGTAAATTTATTGAAATTTGAGTCCTAATATCAGATGCAGAGTACAGTCAACGGAAGTCACACAAGATTACATTTTTGTAACTCAAATCAAAATTTCAGGACCTGATATTGAGGTATTTGCTTCTTCGCGGTCATTGTGTAAACAAAAAATTGTGCATGCTTGACTTGGCCTGGGTGGCGAAAACAAACTTGTTGTTGGTGCGCCGTGTGAGGAATAGCCTCATCATTCTGTTGGCAGCCAGATACCACCATGGCAAGTTGATGAACACCTCATATCATGATCGAGTCAAACTTATGATCTCATTCTGTTGAATTTTGTGCAATCAACTACAAATTGGTAGGAGTATACTAATAGTCCCAGTCATATTAGCAATGCGTATATTATGAACAAAAGAGAAATCCCCAATTTGCACAATGATTACCGACGACCATTCCAAAAAACACCGGTCAACTCAAACCGCTACCTCCATATCAGGGAAGGCGGTGTCAGCGTCGAGGGGCGACTTGATGCCGAAGTACTTGCGCCATAGACTTGAGCATCGGCATCACCTCCTTCACTTTGACCTCTCGCTCGGAGCAACTTGAGTTGCACCGCGTCCATGCGCCCGTCATAGGCGAAGCGATAAAACTCCATGTCCGCAGAAGGCAGAACCTTCCTAGCAAAGACCTCGAGAAGGCGAGGTAATCAGAAGAAACTGAAGATAACGTGAAACAACAAAAAAGATTTGTTATCAGTCCCAGAAGTAAGATTTTTCCTGCAAGAGGCCAATATTATGTTGCGTAATCACAATCATCTTCTAAACTCCATAATACCAAGAAAATAATATGAAGCTGAATTATAAATCAACCATGTGGCTGCATTGGTAAGTGCTAAAGAATCAGTGATTTATGTGTGACCGAAACGTACTATACATGGTAGCGTTGAATATAATGGGCATATTGGATTCAGGTACACGAAATAGTTGAGCAGCCATTTGATGGTCACAACAAATGGAGTTTTGCAAGTTGGAATTACAGTAGATAAAGATGATAAGCTGGTATGTCCATTTAAATTAGACTGCTATATGGTAATGATAATATGATTAAAATAGAACCTAGTAATTAATCAATGGGATTCAGAAACAAATTAGAGCGTCTCCATTCATAGTAGACCTGATGGTTCAGAAAAATAGGTATCTTTGTTCATAGGGTAAATAATTTGGGGACATTCAGTCATCGAGTTGATTAATACCAAGAAAATAATATGAAGCTGAATTGAACTCATGAACAAAGTTAGAGCAACTCCAACGGCCGCGCTAAAACAGGTCCGCGCGGTAAAAACCGCTAATATGCCGCACGCGGGTGAATATAACGCTCCAGCAGACGCTGCAAAATCTCGTGCGCGGTTTTTTTGGACCAACGCGCGGGATCTGGGGAGGCATATTTTGGGCTTCGGCTGCTGCGCGCTGGGCAAAAGCAAACCGCGCGGGAGGAACCAACCGCCGATCGGAATACTCTGCGCGCCGCTGCTCCGCCCCACCTCGCGCCGGCAAAATTCCGGCGATGGAGGCCTCCGGAACCCCTCCCTCCGTACTCCCACGTTCCCGCCGCGCTCGCCGCTGACGCCGTCGCGTCCTCCGCTACCGTGAACCCTAGCGCGCCCGCAGCCGATTCCGCCCCACCGGAAGCTCCAGCGCCGCAATCGCTCAGGGCCTCTTCATCGTGCCGCAGATGAGCACAAGGAACGTCGTGCGCCAGCCGGTGTGGCCAAAGACGGGTGTTCCGAAGCGCGCGCCCACTGGTGGTGCCGCTGCAGCGGCGGGCCAAAAGAGGTCGAAGGGGACGACCGGCGGCGCGCTTGCAGCAGGCGCTCCAGGGCGCGTGAACAAAACAGCCCAGCCGCTCCGCGCGCACCAGCGACTGCAGCAGCGCCGCCCGAGGCGCCGACTACAGCTGCGACGTCCGATGCGTCCAACATGTTCGACCAAATGCCAACAAGGTACAAACATGATTTTTTTTTCTTCCTTTGGCTTGATTTTTTTCTTCCTTTGGCCTTACCAAACATATGCGTATTGTAGTGTTGATGATGACACATACTTGGAAACTATGAATGTTAGCTCCAACTATTCATTTAAGAAAGAATTTGAAATGGACGAAGAAGGTGAGGGAATGATTGACCCGTAAAGAATTGGAGGGAGGTCGTCCAATTACACCGCGAATAAAGACATTCTTCTATGCAAGGCATACTTGAAAGTGGGTATGGATGCCACCGTTGGCACAGACCAAACGAGGGACACGTATTGGTTTAGGATGAAGGAGTACTTCGACAAGCACACCACGAGTAGAAATGAGCGCTCCGATAGATCTCTTCGGTCCCGTTAGTCACTCGTAAACACGGATTGCTAAAAGTGGTCGGCGGCTATGGCGCAAGTGGATAGCATGAACCCAAGTGGCATCAACGATAGAGATAGGGTAAGACACATTTGCCTCTTTATACGTTCCAATTGCCTCTCATTGCTCAACATGACTACTTGTTTTTTTTTGGTTAATGTAGCTCAACATGGCACAAAATTTGCTTATAGGAGTTGGCAAGAAGAATAAGAAGGGTAAAGAGGTCAAAGGCATGTCATTTGGGTTGGCCCATTGTTTCATGGAACTAGAGAATTAAGAAAATGGAAGACCCGCGATTTGAAAGTGAAAGAGAAGAAAGCACACAAGAACACCGTTGAGGCTATCGTTGATGACGATGAAGCATCAAGTGAGGAGGTGAAGATGAGTCCTACTCCTAACTTGGTTGCATACTCCAAGCCCAGGAGAACCATGGGAAACAAGAAAGCAAAAGAAAATAAGAAGAAGGGTGGAGATGATGACATCAAGGAGTGTTTGGAGGCTCTTGTCTCGGCAAGAAAGGAAGCGCAAGAGGAGAGGAAGGTGGAGAATATCCAAGTGAGCGCGGCCGAGGAGAGGAGGATCGCCGCGGTGGAGAGGAGGGCCGAGGCCGAAGAGCGCAAGATTCTATTGGAGGAGAAGAAAGTGGCAATGGAAGAAGAAGCTCGCTAGCGGAGATGGAGAGAAACCTCTTCTTTATGGACACTTCCAAATTTGATGACAAGAAAAAGGAGTACGTCAACCTTTGTCGCGAGCAAGTGTTGCAAAAAAAGGGGATGATGAGTGGCATGGGAGGATATGGAGCCATGGGTGGCGTTGGAGGCATGGGTGCTATGGGTGGCATGTGTGCTATAGGTGGCATGAATTTCGGAGCCCTCATGGGAGGGATGGGTGCACCCAACATGAAAAAAGTCAGAAAGGGACGTGAGTAGTCTCAGCAACCGGATGTAAAAGGTAACCTGTATTGTCAACGCAATAAAAAAGCGAAAAGAAAAATGGATGACATCTAGGCGGCACGTGGAGGCATGGGAGAGGGCAGGGAAAGAAAGGAATTGGTATCCACAGTAGCCTAAGATCGCGAGAATTGTTCCTAATTTTATATAGTGTATTATTGGCAACTTGTGATCACCGGCCAGAATGAATATCACAGTTTCTAAGCAGATTTCAAACGGTCCTGGCCATAGATTGATGTTCCTTCATTCTGATTGATGCGGTAATCAGCCGGAACCTTTTCTCTGTTTGTCTCCGTCTCCTAGAGGAAGTTGGCTGCTGATTTGCAAGATCAAACTGCACTAGGTCTCACGGTTCTGCTCAAATTAGACTACAGCCAACTCCCTCCGTACATAAATAGATGATAGAATTGGGGTTTACTTTTCACTGCAGGCAAACTACCTAGGTCTTACATACGGTGGAAACATAATATAAGTGTCTCACATACGGTGGAAACATAATTTAAGTGTGTACGTAAACATCGATGGAGATTAGTTGTACAGGACAACAAAAACTGAAGTTGTGTGAAAAACATGGCCATATGAACCATTGACAACCAATGAAGCTACATGTTTGAATTTTTCAGTTATGTCGCTCAAATGCTAAGCTAAGCACATAAATTTCAAAAACAAAAAAATTATATTGGAAAACACCTCGGTTCTCACTAGTAGAAAACAGGGCATTGAGCCAAGCACAATGGAACCGGATGTGATACAAACCGGTTCAAAAGAGTCTGTCCCCTGGGCCCCACCCATGCAGCAAATGGCCGCAAGGCCTTTAGGACCGGTTTGTAACACAAACCGGTCCTAAAGGCCTTGCGGGTCATTTGCTGCAGGGAGGGGGGCCCAGGGGCAGACCCTTTAGAACCGGTTTGTATCACAAACCGGTGTTACAGGTTTTCTCATTTTTTGCAGCTACTGTGGGTCCCGCTGTCATATCGTTTAGAACCGGTTTGTAACACAAACCGGTCCTAAAGCCCTCCCCTAAACCCTACATATATACCACCCCGAGCTCAGCTCCATTTTTTTCCAGCTCTAGCTCAACTCCATTTTTTCTCTCTCCTTCCTCTTGTGAGGTCTAATCCATCCCCATTTTCTCCACCATTTGTCAAGATTGTTGGTACCCATCGGTTCTACGGTTAGCATCAACGTTCCCTCTTCCGGCATTGCAAGTTTTGCTCGTTTTCTTGCTCATTTCATTTTTGTAGTGCTAGCTAGGTGTTTGATGAAATGCCTAGCTAAGCTAGAATTTGTTATTCATTTTGTTATGTATACAAATTGATGCAATTTGAGCTCAAAATTAATTATGATTTTTGCTTCTTTTAGTGTCGCGCGCCTTGTCCCCTTCCTCACTACCGTCGATCGCCCCATCACCGACACAACATTGGTGAGCCTATTGTTTTTATTTACCAAAACAAATTTTGATTTGTATGATTTACGTATTTACTTGTATATAATTTTCTAGAGCCATGGTTTTGATATCCGTCCCCGTTGGCCCTCGTCCAGTCTATGATTCGGATGTGGTATATTATCTTTTTTCACTACATATTTTCATTTCCTGATTATACGACAATTACTTACGCCGACCAACTTGACATAGATATTTTTATATAGGAGGTAGTGGAACCGGAAATGCCAATCGACCCTATTGTTGAGAAGTTATACTTAGTTGAACAAGAAAATATTGGCTTGAAAGAAAGATTGAAAAAAACTGAAGAAAGGTTGGAAAAAACTGAAAGAGAGAAGATGACCTTGGAAAAGGTTCTTGCCGGTGTCGTCGATAGTCACAAGAGCGAGATGGACGCAATGCGCCTGAAGATTAGAAAGATTAGGAAATATGCAATTAGTAAATAGGCTTGGTATCATTATGTCGTCGAGTCAATTGTTACCTTTGTTGCGATTTTGATCGCATTTGTTATTGTTTTTAAATGCATTAATTAGAGAGAGTTTTTATGGATGGTTTCAGTGTGTATTTTTCTGAGAACTATATATGTATGGTCACTATACGCTAGTTTGGTATTAACGTGTGATGAACTTTTTGTATTAATTAATTAATTTAGTCATGATGATTTAGCATAATGGTTGTTGATAAATTTATATAATGCAGATGAACCGGCAATGGATGTACAGTGATCGACGTCGTCCCGAATTCCTTAATGGCATGCACAGTTTTCTCAATGTGGCTGAGAAAAACAGGCAGAATGGATTTATTTTTTGTCCATGTAAAAAATGCCATAATAAGAGGAATTTCCCTAGCTCAAGAACCATACACACCCACCTGTTGCAAGAAGGCTTCATGCCGAGTTATTTTTGTTGGACCAAGCACGGAGAAAGAGGGGTTATAATGGAAGACAATGAAGAAGAAGAGGATAATGATAATTATCCTATGTTCGATGAACACGGTGATACTGAAATAGGGGCAGACGAGTCTGAACTTGAGGACATTGTTGATGAGTCTGATGATGATCTTCGTCAGGTCATTCGTGAAGAACAGATAAACTGCGCAAGTGAAAACGAGAGGTTGAAGTTGGAGCGCATGTTAGAAGACCACAAAAAAATTTTGTACCCAACTTGCGAAGATGGCCAGAAAAAACTGGGCACCACCCTTGAATTGCTGCAATGGAAGGCAGAGAATGGATTATCTGACAAGGGATTTGAAAACCTGCTGAAAATAATGAAGAAGATGCTTCCAAGAAATAACGTGCTGCCCTGCAGTACATACGAAGCAAAGAAGGTTGTCTGCCCTCTAGGATTGGAAGTGCATAAGATACATGCATGCATCAATGACTGCATCCTCTACCGCGGCCAGCACGAGAATTTAAATGCCTGCTCGGTATGCGGTGCATTTCGGTATAAGATCAGGCGAGATGACCCTGGTGATGTTGAGGGCGACGATCGCCCCAGGAAGAGGGTTGCTGCCAAGGTGATGTGGCATGCTCCTATAATACCACGGTTGAAACGTTTGTTACGAAACAAAGAGCATGCCAAGTTGTTGCGATGGCACAAAGAAGACCGTAAGGAAGACGATATGCTGAGACACCCCGCTGATGGGTCGCAGTGGAGAAACATCGACGATAAGTACGAGGACTTTGCACATGACGCAAGAAACTTAAGGTTTGGTCTGAGTACAGATGGCCTGAATCCATTTGGGGAGCAGAGTAGCAGTCATAGCACCTGGCCCGTGACTCTATGTATCTATAACCTTCCTCCTTGGTTATGCATGAAGCGTAAGTTCATTATGATGCCAGTGCTTATCCCAGGCCCGTCGCAACCCGGCAACAACATTGATGTGTACCTGAGGCCACTGGTTGATGAACTTTTAGAGTTGTGGGCTGACGAAGGTGTACGTGTGTGGGACGAGTACAAACAAGAGGAATTTGACCTACGAGGGTTGCTGTTTGTTACCATCAATGATTGGCCCGCTCTTAGTAACATCTCAGGACAGTCAAACAAGGGATACAGCGCATGCACACACTGTTTAGGCGAGACAGAAAGTATACATATAGGCAAGAATGTGTACCCGGGGCATCGTCGATTTCTTCCAGACAGGCATCCCGTAAGAAAGAAAGGAAAGCATTTCAAAGGCGAGGCAGATACACGGAGGAAGCCAACCCTCCCTAAAGGTACTGATATATATGACATGGTCAAAGATATAAAAGTAATCTTTGGAAAGGGTCCTGGCGCACAATCTGTTCCAAATGACGCCGACAACCACGTAGCCATGTGGAAGAAGAAATCTATATTCTGGGAACTACCCTCTTGGAAATTCCTAGAGGTTCGCTCTGCGATCGACGTGATGCACGTGACGAAAAATATTTGCGTGAACCTGCTAAACTTATTGGGCGTGCATGGGAAGAAGTCGAGATACACCAAAAGCACGGCTGCACCACCAACGTATGCACGAACGAGACGACCTGATGAATCCAGAGAATTTCAAAGGTCCTGCCAGCTACGCTCTTACCAAGGAAGAGAAGGAGATCTTTTTCCAAGTCCTGAGTAGTATCAAGGTCCCGTCTGGCTACTCGTCGAACATAAAAGGAATACTAAACCTGGAAGAGAAAAAGTTCCAAAACCTTAAGTCTCATGACTGCCACGTGATCATGACCCAGTTACTTCCGATTGCATTGAGGGGGCTTCTGCCAGAAAACGTGCGAGTACCCATTGTGAAGCTATGTGCATTCCTCAATGCAATTTCTCAGAAGGCAATCGATCCAGCAACTCTACCAAGTTTACAGAAGGACGTGGTCCAATGTCTTGTCAGCTTCGAGTTGGTGTTCCCACCAACCTTTTTCAATATTATGACGCACCTCATATTTCACCTAGTCCAAGAGATTTCCGTTCTCGGTCCTGTATTCTTACACAATATGTTCCCCTTTGAGAGGTTCATGGGAGTCTTGAAGAATTATGTTAGAAACCGTGCTAGATCAGAAGGAAGCATGGTCAAGGGCTATGGAACAGAGGAGGTCATTGAGTTTTGTGTTGACTTTATTCCTGACCTGAACCCGATCGGGGTTCCTCAGTCGCGCCATGAGGGGAGACTGCGTGGAAAAGGCACGCTAGGAAAGAAATCAACAACATGTATGGACGAGCAATCTTTCAGTCAAGCACACTACACAGTTCTAGTTAATTCCAGCTTGGCGGCTCCATATATCCAGGAACACACGGATATTTTACGCTCGGAATATCCGGAGCACCCTGAAGATTTCATTGCTAAAGAACACATCTGGCGGGCAGTTTGTACTAAGACCTTTAGCACCGGTTGCTAACACAAACCGGTGCTAAAGGCCTGTAGTGGGCGCGCAGTCTGGGTGTGGCCCCAACTACAGGCCTTTAGCACCGGTTTGTGTTAGCAACCGGTGCTAAAGACCCTTTAGCACCGGTTGTTAACACAAACCGGTGCTAAAGGCCTGTAGTGGGGATATATCTCTAGGACTTCTGAAAATTTGGCTCATTTCCCTTCGCGCGTCTTCTCCTATACCACGTACGGCGAAGCCCTGCTCCGGCGCCGCGCCTCCGTCCGCCTCGTCGCCGTCCGCCTCGCCTCCGTCCGCCGCGCCTCCGTCGGCCTCACCTCCGTCCGCTCTCTGTCTCCGTCGCCGTCGATCCCCCGCGCGGCCCCGCGTCCGTCGCGCCTCCGCGGTCGCCGTCCGCCTCCGTCGCGCCGTCGCCGTCCGCCTCCGTCGCGCCTCCGTCTCGCCTCCGCCTCCGCCGCCCCGCCTCTCGCCCCTCGATCGCCGTCGCCGGCCTAGCTAGGTAAGTTTTATTTCGGTTTTTTTCAATTTTGTTTTAGTGTTAGAATTTTTAGAGTTAGTGTTAGTGTTTAGTGTTAGAAATTTTTAGAGTTAGTGTTAGATTGTTTTTAGAGTTAGTGTTAGTGTTAGAAATTTTTAGATTTAGTGTTAGATTTTTTTAGAGTTATTAGTGTTAGTGTTAGAATTTAGTGTTAGAAATTTTTAGAGTTAGTGTTAGATTTTTTTAGTGCTTTATTTTGTTTTTACAATTTTGTTTAGTGTTAGATCTTTGTGTTAGAATGTTGTGTTAGAAAATTTCACTAAGTTAGTGTTAGAAAATTTCAGAAAGTTAGAATATATATATAATTTCAGTAAGTTAAAATTTTTCACTAAGTTACCATATTGTTCCTGTTTAACTTTCATCTTATTTCTGTTATATTTCTCAATTTACTATTTTTTACTAAGTTAGAAACACTAAGGTATTTTACTTAATTATGGAATATTTACTTAGTCCGGGCAGGTTTTTAGTTCATGTCTTTGTTGGACCCGCCGGGGGATGTCCGGGACTGGGCCCCGCCAGGCTGGCATTGGGAGCTCCTTAGTACCGGGGCACGCGGCTTGGTGAGAAATCCGGGTGACGTGGTCGACCCGGATATTCTTTGGTGGCCATCGCGTGGGCCACGCTCGGTGCGGAGAGAGCCGGCCCCTGAGGAGGTGGTACAACAGCGTATCAGGGAGGAGGACGAGCACGTCCGTCGCTACATGTACTTGCTCGATAGCCAGTATAGCAGCAGTTGGTCGATTATTCGGAGGGTTCCTTACCACGTGAGCTATGACCCTATGAGGGTTCCTTATCTATGGATGCGTAGCACCCGTGACTCAGCACCCCGCGGCTTAGGACCCGGTCGGAGTTAATTATTTTGAGAGATGTCACGATCGAGACTATGTATAAGTGATATTATTCGATCGTGATGTATTAGGGTTTAAAAAATCAACCCGAGCTATGTAACTCTTGGTGTGTCCAGAACTATTATTTCATTAATATGTCCAGAACTATTATTTTATTACTGTCCGATGAAATAATTTCGCCAAGTGCCCGATGAAAATTTCGCTAAGTGTTCTTCATTTTATAAATTTTACTAGCAGGTGTTGAGCTATGGATCCCCAAGAACCTGCACATGATCCGCACGCCGATAGACTCGCGGGAATGGGTGAGGCGGAGAAGGAAAGATTAATGTGCGAGATGATTTTTAATAATGCAACGGCCATATATCGTGATGACGACGGTGGACAAGCGTTTAGCAATGAATTTTTGAACGACTCCGGCGACGGAGATCAGAATATAGAAGATGTAGTAGATGATGACGACGACAACGTCGAGGATGAAGAAGTGCCCTCCAGAACAAACTCTGCCAATGTATATCTCAAGTCACTGTTCACGCAACAATTAATTTGTATTGCACTTACTAACGAATCATTATTTTCCCGTTTAGGCGCCCTCCGGAACAGCTAGCGCAAGTACTGAGACAAAGTCCAAACGAGGCCCGGCCGCAAGGTTCTCGATCGATACAGTTGCTGCTGATGGCAAACCACTGTAGCCCCCAGAAACTTATCGCAAATTCGTAAATCAGTGCGGAGTTGTTGTAAGAGACCTGGTCCCGATCAACTTAATAGAATGGAATAAGCCGAAGACCGGGGCCAACGTTGGAGCTAGTTATGTCGATGAAAGATTGAAAAAAATTCTTTGCGAAACGCTATGGCTAAATTTCAGCGTAGCGAGCGATAAGAAGAAGAAAGTCGAGCAGTGGGCTTTGAAGAACATGGCCACACAATTCCAGAGGTGGAAGAAAGAACTGTGGAAGAAATATAAGGACGAAGATCCAGTTTTCACTGGGAATCTAGTGAAGATAAGAGACGCTTGGGATGATTTTAAGGCGTACAAGAAATCGGGTGTCTTTGCATCCCGATCGGCCACAAATTCGGAGAATGCGAAAAAGAAGAAATATCACCATATTTTGGGGTCAGGTGGCTACATGGCTGCCCTGCCTAGGTGGCGAAGCTATGAAGCTGCGCTTGTGAAAAGAGGTATCATTCCACAGACACATGACTGGCCCGATAGGTCCAAATTCTGGTTGTTCGCGCATGGGGCAACATTGGACGCTGAGACTGGGATGATTGTTGCTCAGGGACCATGGTCGGAAAAAATAACAAAAGTCGTAGCAGACCTAGAGAAGGCAATAGAAGCTGTTCGAAAAGGAACTTTTGTTCCCGATAGAGAGAACGACGAGCTGACGAGGGCACTCGGGAACCCCGAAAAGTGGGGACGAACACGAGGCTTTGGAGCGGATACCCCGTGGAGCCAAGGGTTTGCAGCGGACATTGCCACTTACAGAAGCCGTGATAGAAGCAAGAAAAAGACGAGTGAACGGATATCGACATTAGAACAAAAGGTGGATTTTCTCTTGAAGAAAGGGGGACACCCTCTACCTGACACTGAAGAGGAGGTAGAACATCGTCCTGCACCTGATCAGCTGCAAATAGAAGACAATCATGTAGCAGATGCCGTCCCATCTCAGCATAGAAGCAGCGTTGGTTCCACGCACATGCAGCTAGAAGACGGTCGGGCAGTCGAACCGTCGGCGCCTCACTACCCCGTGGATGATATCACGGAGAAGACAAACTGTGAGATACATATGCCAATGGGGAATGTCGAAGTTGCGTATCAACAAATCCCTCGGATGATCCGGTAGGGTTTCGAGTAGAGGAACGATGTACGCGCTGGTGACCTCGACGGCTAACAAGGAGAAAGATTTACCCAGGTTCGGGGCCCTCGTAGAGGTAAAACCCTTACTCCTGCTTGTCTGATCTGTATTATGACGAAATAGTCGATCTGTTTACAATGGCGATGCCATGGCGAGGCGTACGGGGTATCCCATGTATTGCCTAGTCTAGTTGTGGCTTGTATCTTCCTCTCTCTAGATTGGATCGGGATTAGTTGTTCCCTCATTGGATGTCCCCATTCGCTCCTCCCTCCTCGCTTTATATATGCAGCCAGGAGGGGGTTACATGAGTCCTAGTAGATTACGTATAGGAGTTCTTGTCTTGACCCGCAAGTCTTGCGGGTGGGCTTCACGTGGGCCTTCTAGAATACTCCAAGGGCTCCTCTTGTTGGGCCTTAACCTTGGGCCTGAGACGGGGTGTCCTTACCCGCAGCGTCCAGGATCCATATCTTCGTCAGTAGCCCCCGAGTGTTTATTCGACTGAGAATAGTCGGGTAAGCACTCAAAGTCCGTTCTTGATTTCTTCGATTGGTCATTCAATCGCCTGTTTTTGAGGGTGTATACCCTGTGCGTGAAGCGCTTCTGTACTCGAGCATCGAGTGTTAAATGTGCCTTGTGTTGGCTGTTTTCGTAGAAGGATGTGGCTCAGTCGCTTGGCTCTCCCGAAAGATCAGGGCCAATTAATTGCATCTAGGGCAAACACGGTTCTGGCCTACACGAGTTCGAGACCTCCGACTCGAATTCGGCGAGGTGATCATTGCGACTGGGCCGTGGAGGTCTTACCGAGTCGAACTCAACCTAAAGGGGTACCCGGCGCGTCCGCTAGGATTTTTCTTCGTGTTGTTGACACGGAAAGTTTACCGGAGGACGCAGCTTGAGTGCGATTCCAGGCCCAAAAGAGAGATCCTTGGGTCTTACCTTCGTACTCGAAAGAATACGGCATCCGGATGTGCCTAGTCGGCTGAACAATCCAGGTTTATGATGTGCAAACATCATGTGAATGAATAGCAGGTTCTGCCTACTCGAGTAGTTTTACACTACTTCGGAGATTACGGTGTCGAGCTTGGGTTCGATGATTTCTTCTAGATGTACAATCAACGTGCCCTCGACAAGTCTATCCTCAGCTGCTACTGTTTGTAAGTGATTTATTTGTGTAATTTAATTATTTAGTTAAGCTCGCGTTCGTTGCCCGTATAATTATCACTCACGACATTCTTTTTGTACGCTACTATGCAGAATGAAGATTCGTGAATGCAGACTGGCAGGAATCTGGGACTTTGGGTTCATTGACCCGTATTCGTATCATCAAAACACAGTAGAAAGGTTCAACAAGGATACACCGGATGATTTGCTAAGGTTTTTGAAGCGACAAAGTACCAAAAAAGAAATACTTTGGCCCTACGGATTCAAGTGAGTGTTACTGTCTTGTAGACATTCCATTTTGCTTACCTGATGTTAAGTGTAATTGATGAGTATGCATGACTGCGTGTGTACACGTGCGCAGCGGTCACTTCATATTGTTCATCATTAGAATCGATAAAGGACAAGTTGAAGTCTGGGACTCGTTAACCTGGGACGCTGACACATGGAAGACCGCGCGTCAGATGCTTCAAAAGTATATATATATCGGCCTCTTTCGTTCATCGGCCTCTTTTTCGTTCATTCCCTGATATCAAGTATGTAATAATTAACTCTTCTATTCATTTTTCTTTTGTCGCCCAGGGTTTGGCAAATGTTCATCAAGGAAGAACCCGGTACATGGGCAGACATTCTCCACTTTCAGATTAACAAAGTAAGTAGTACTACGTACCCTGATTTAAATACCATTACCATTCTCTTGATTATTATTAATTTGACTGAATTATGTTTCTCGTATATAGAAAGTCCCGCAACAACCACAGGGAACTGATTATTGTGGGTACTACGTTTGCGAGTTCATTCACAGGACGATCAATGAGAAATCCCGTACTAGGAGAAATCTAGAGGTACGTAACCGGATCTTCACAACTTTATTTATGTTGCCATTAATTATGTTTAGTTTTGTTCATAACTTAATTGTTTTCATCTACTTCTTTTCAAGATGGCACGAAAGCGGGCGCAGCTCAAACCAATCGACCGTTGCAAGGCTATTGCAGAGGAATTGGCAGGATTTCTTCTCACGCAAGTCATAGCAGAAGACGGAGAATTTTTCCATCCTATGAACCAATTATAGCCAGCTCCATTCTCTATGCAAGTATACAGCTATTCAAAACGAACTTCAGATTATGTAATTCTCGGTCGATTACTTCGTGTTACATGTATATATATATATGTACTTTTATTTGGTGCATCAACATTTAACCGCAAACACGGAATCGGAAACACTTAACCGCAAACACGGAATCGGTGTTTCCGGATACGTATTTCCGATTACGTGTTTTCTGAAAATACGTATTGCCTTCTTTAGAAACGGAAACACGTAAACGGAAACCCTGAAAATACGGAACACGCCCTAAACCCTAAACCCTAAACCCTAAATACGGAATTGGAAATCCTGAAAAGAAAAGAAAAAAAAAGAGAAAAAAAAAGCTTTAGGACCGGTTGGTGTTACCAACCGGTTCTAAAGGTCCTCCGCCTGCGCGCGCTCTTCGGCGTCCACGTGGAGGCCTTTAGAACCGGTTGGTGACTGACTGGTTCTAAAGGGGGGGCCTTTAGTCCCGTATACGTAGCACCGGGACTGTATCCGAGTCCAAAGGCTCTTACAAACCGGTGCTACTGGCCTGTTCTCCACCAGTGTCTTAGCGTATATCATGCTAGTACGAACAATTGTAAAAACTATGCATGCCTACAAATTGCAGAGTAGCCAAACAGTATATCACATAAACTGCTGATCAACGACAGTCGAAAAACGGATACAGTAAAAAAGGATCATCCGAAAACTATTCGAGTTGTCGAACAAGCGGCGGCACAAGTTCCATCCTCTATGTCTCTTAGCACGGCGCCTCTGTCTTCCTCGCTCCATTGCCAATCATGTCGCGGCGCCACCATCTCCCAGTCCCAGAGCCCCTTGTCCCGGACGACCCCGTGCCTGAGCAACACTACCTCCCGTAGCACGGTGCACGTGCGCCTGACAAACCTCACGAAGTCCACCTGCCTTGGTGTTCACTTGAAGCCGCCTATCACCAATTCTCCCAACCGCCGGTGCTTGAACTCCGAGGACGGCCACCATTGGATCAGCATACTAGCCATCGAGCCAACGTGGTCGGGTGTGGCGACGTGAACGTGCAGCGTCTCGAGGAAAGGCGCCGCGTCCAGGAGGTAACACGTCCACATAATGTCCCAGGACAGCGGCATGTCGGCCACGAGAAGCCTCCTTAGCTTTCCCAATGGTGGCATGTCGTCCAGAGGCGGTAAGACCCACATCTCAGTGCCGGTAAACCGGAGGACGAGGTCCTCCAAGCCCGTGAGGCCACTCAGGAAGCCGCTGAGATGGTACGTCTTCGTGACGTTCGGGTCCTCGTCGTACGTGAGGTTGAGGCGCGCCAGGCGTTCGGGCCCATCTTCAGCTCAAGCGGAGCGCCCACGCATGCGAGCCTCTCCAGCCTCGACAGGGCGTGCAGGTCTATCGTCCTGAGCCTGGCGCCGCTGCTGGGCTCGATGTATAGCTCCATGATCCTCAAGTCCGGAGCGTCTACTGTGATGGACCTCCTGTGGAAACCGCAGGATTTGAGGTGCAGCACCTCCAGCGCCGGGCACTCGCGGTCGTCATGTGCTTTCCGACGGTGCGCGGACGTCACACGACTCCTCGGTTAACTCCGGCAATACGAGCACGTAATAAGCTAAGCAAGCACACACACCTCAAGGTAACCACGGCCTGAAGGATCGATCGATCTATGCTTTTGCTAGCTAATTCACGTACAAGGCAATATGGAAAATCAATACGCTGGAACACGATATTGGCCAGAGGCTCCTCTCGAGCCTTGCTATGTTTATTTCTTTCTCTGGTAACGATTACAGGGGGTCATACACACGTATATAAAGCAACATGCTAAGCTATCCTAGTAGGATTAGGAGTCCGGTCCCTATACTACTCGGAGCCCTGCACTGCACGTATACAACTCCTACGTACCGGCATCGTACGTGTTTATTTCCAATATTCACCCCCTAAACACGACGTGCCCTTCACTTCGACCTGGGTCCCAAATACGCCAATTACTTTGCGTAGGTGTTACCCTCGGTATTGCTTTCACCACTTCAGCCTTCATCATCGACATTGCTTTCGTCGTTTCTCGAGGCACTCTCACCGTCTTTTCTGCCGCCGGTTTGTTCATAGCTCCACACCAACAATCCTTTTTGTTGATGTCTCCAAACGTAACCTTTTCTTCGGTGCTTTGGAAGAAATCTTCGGTGTACTTTATAGGCTCCACATCTGAAATAATTAGCTTGAACAAATGTAGCCGTGTAAAATACACCTCGTCCTCTTCTTGTCGCTCTTCTGCCCGCAACGCTGGCCTTGCTTGACGTGGACACTCCTCCGTGTTCGCTTCTTCTGATTCCGCCGGTTCCTTGATAAGCAAACTTTCCTTTTCGTGCTTCATCTTCACCGGATTGTCAATCATCGGAAGTTGTACCTTCTTCAGAAAGTAGTCCAACATGCTTCGCTGGCGTGCTGGCGTCGGTCCTAGTCGTCTCAGCTCCACTTCACTTGGAGGTGGTGCGACATAGTCTTCTGCGCCCGACATTGCGCTTCTTACTCCTGGAGTGCCGCCTTTTCTTTCGGTAACTACTACATGCGACACGACGTTGCGTCGCTCTCCATGGACTTCTGGCGCCATGTACGCCCCTTCTTTACCTTGTGACGTGTCAGTGCACCGCACTCCGTGCAGTTCTGACGCCACGTACGCCTTCATACCAGTACCTTCGGTATGATTCTTCGAATCACCCCCATGTTAGTACCTTCGACACGAGTTTCCGAAGTTTGATTGCAAACTTCCTTTTCCACAAGCGTGCCATTTTCTTTAGCCACCGCCCGAGGAGCTGGATCATACTCTTCCACAAGTTCGCACATCAAGAACATCGCACTATCATCTCCTTCCTGGGCCATGAGAGCCCTTTGCTTTGGTGGTTTCGGACAATCAGACTTGAAGTGACCGAGCTCGCGACAGTTATGACACCTTACTTTCTTTATGTCAAACTTCCTCCTTGGCGGATCATCTTCTACCTCTTGATCATCGTCCTCCTCCGTCTCATCGTCTTTCTCTTCATCATCCTCTAGCTCAGCGATGTACTTTTTCGTTGTGCACTTATTATCCTTCTTTTTCCTGCTAGTAGATCCTCCTTGCTGTCCTTTCGAAAGAGCCATCCATTGCTTCTTCGTGAGCATCAAGTGCTCGCTTTGGGTCGGATCGCCGAAGGTGAGCCGAACCCTCTCATCATGTGCCTTGAATCTTCCAGCGAGATCATCTACCGTCAGAGTATTCAAATCAACACACTGCTCGATCGACCTAACGATCTACATATAGCGCGCCGGTGCGGCACGCAAGAACCTTCCGACGTTCTTGATCTCATCCATCTTCTCGCCATATCCCGTTATTGCGTTGACAAGGGTGACGAAACGGGAGGCAAACTGATCGACCGTCTCGCATTCCTCCGTCTTCAAATCCTCATAGTTCTTCATTAGGCTTTGAAGATGCGCTTCCTTCATCCGGGATGTCCTTGATGGATGACCTTGATCGTCTCCCACGCATCCTTCGCCGATTTCTTTCCGACGAGGTGTTGCATCACGTCTCTTGGCACGACGGAATAGAGCACCGTTAGCGCCTGGCGATCCTTCCGGTACTTCGCGCCACCTTTGACGTAATCATCGCCGCCTGGCTCGACGGCCTCCTAGATCTCCTGAGCTTCCATGGCCACCTCCATGTTGATGGCCCACAGCCCATTGTCCTTGCGATCAAGGCGGGGGTATAACGCCGCCCCCACCGTCTCCATCACCAGTCCCGAGTTCTCGCCTTGCTTCACCATCGTCATGATCTCCTAGTACTTTCAGAAAATCACGGACGATCAACACGGGCTCTGATACCAATTGTTGGAATTGGGCCGATCTTCACGTCGCGGTCGTCGTGTGCTTTCCGACGGTGCGTGGACGTCGCACGACTCCTCGGTTAACTCCGGCAATACGAGCACGTAATAAGCTAAGCAAGCACACACACCTCAAGCTAACCACAGCCTGATGGATCGATCGATCTATGCTTTTGCTAGCTAATTCACGCACAAGGCAATATGGAAAGTCAATACGCTGGAACACGATATTGGCCAGAGGCTCCTCTCGAGTCTTGCTATTTTTATTTCTTTCTCTGGTAACGATTACAGGTGGTCATACACACGTATATAAAGCAACATGCTAAGCTATCCTAGTAGGATTAGGAGTCCGGTCCCTATACTACTCGGAGCCCTGCACTTCACGTATACAACTCCTACGTACCGGCATCGTACGTGTTTATTTCCAACATGCACGTCCGGATGACTTTCCGGTAGACGACGCTGCTAGGCGTCCACATCGGCATGTCCTGCAGGACGAGCACAGCGTTCCGCGCGCTCGCGCGCGGCGATGGCATGTTCTCGTCAAACTGGAACACGTGCGGGGCGCAGTTGCTGAGCTTCAGGCTCTTCAAGCTCACATCCTCGGGCCCGTTAGGGATATGGGTGTCCAAGTAACCGTGGGGAAAGTTGTACCTCGGGATGATCCACGCCCGACGTTTGTGGGGTTCGAGCACGACGACCTCCAGGTCCTCTGCTCCCCAGCCGCCGACGACTTCCGTGGGATTTGCCAGTAATCGTCAGCAACATGATCTAGTTATGATGCAATTCTACAATGTGATTTGCATCAACGCCGAAATTAGGGCATACCGTCGGCAGAGGAATGGAAGAATTGAGAAATCAAGTTTATATATGTTCAATCCTCTAATTAGAACATCTGTAATTGAATTACAGCTTCTGATTTGAGACCCTCTAATTAGGTCGTCGTACTACATGATACTTTGCATGAGTCAAGGAGGAAAAAATGGACGGTGTGTTGTTCAAAATAGATTTTGAAAAAGCCTATGACAAAATTAACCGGTCATTCCTCCAGCAAACCTTACGAATGATATGATTCACACCACAGTGGTGTGACTGAGTAGCGAGATTGTTCAGGGTGGAAGTATGGAGATTCGAGTAAATGACGATATTAGTCCTTTTTTCATACACTAAAATTATTGTCTCCTATCATTTATTAAATTAGTTGCTGATATGTTGGCGGTTCATATTGCAAGGGCAAAGGCGGACAATCAAGTGGGTGGTTTAGTGCCTCACCTAGTCGATGGGGGGGTCTCTATAATCGAGTATGTACTATTTTGTTTCTAGAGCACGATATGGAGAAGCTTGATACCTTCAATCCGGATTACCAGATTGTAGTATTGTAAACTTTTTCCCTTGAGACCCAAAATTTTATCGAACCGGGAAATATGTGCTTGATGAGATCGGTGTGAATCCACAGAAAGCTTGCTAAATCCTGTTTTAATCGGACCAATTCTTATATTGCAAAAGAGATTGTTATCAATAATAAAATAGGCATGTGCATAAGGTTTGACCTGCACCAGTGCATTAGTAGTATGGAATAAATAAGATAAGTTAAAACTGTTTAGTATAATTAAAACATATGCATCCGTAATCCACTATGCCTTCGAGAACGAGTGAACATCGAGTAATTCATCCAACCTAGTCCATGTATTCGTTCAATTTCGTGGGGTTGCCTCGGTTTTTAGTTCTAAAAAGAAACATGAAAGCATTAAGCACGGTAATGTCATTAGTAGTTCCCGAGAGATCCGCTTCCAGCAGTCTTACTGATCCACCTGTCATAGACGTTCCCGATCAATCTTTCACTTCACTCTCACTATATCTTTAGCTTGATCACACTTCGGGATCTTGGGTACCTGACAAGTCCTAGGGGCGAGGCACAAATAATAGAACACACACAAATAATATAAATGAACTCATTAAACTAATTTTCCCATTTAGATTGAGCACATAGCTCCAAGGTTAGGCATCAGCCCATTGTCTGAGAGGGACTACTCACACATCACGATCATATCAACAATAGAAAACATTGCAACGAAAATAGTACTTCAATTGAATAGATCGATAGTTCTTACAATGTAGCCAATCGCGAAGGGATCTAGATTACAAAATAGAAGTATGAGTATGACTAGGATGGTGGTGGAGATGTGGTGGAGTTGCGGTGGAGATGTGGCAGCACTCCGTGGTCTTGTGGAGAGGACGGCGGTGGAGAGGTAATGATGCACAACTCTTTTCTAGGGGTTGTTTCTTCTCCTTATATCGGACTACATCGAATGGACTAGGGTTTCGGGCGACTTACTTCACGAATTGGCTCTGGGTCCTGTTAACACTTTTAATTGGTTTGACCTGACGGTCCTTTCTAATAGAGGTACGGTGGGCAGTACGGTCGTCACTGACCGTATCGTGGCAGTTAAGTGTCCATTGAGGACAGAATTAATTGATTGTATGATCTTTATCTTTTCCTTTTTTAGCTCTGGTTTCCCTTAATTTCCTGTCTAATATCTGCAATAAAAATAATGACACGGAGATTTCCAAATAAATTGCACATTAGTGATTACTGGCAGGTCTAGAGTCATATCTCTATCATTTTTATGACAAAGATATGGTTTAAACATAGATAAACATGTGTCATTTTAGGACGCATCAAAGGTCGTGAATATGAAACTAATATTGTCTATCTTCGAGCAACTATATGGCCTAAAAATTAACTGTCATAAGAGTGTGATCTTTTTTTTTGGAAGGCTGGAGTAATGGCATATATTTCGATGTAATCTTGGTGTTTTTCCTTTTACGTATCTAGGAATTCCAATTCATTATCATAAGTTGTTGAATAAGGAGCGATAACCTATTGAGAACAGATTTGAAAAAAAAATTGAGTTCTTGGATAGGAAAGCTACTCTCATATGGAGATCGGCTTGTCCTCATTAACCCAGTATTGTCTAGCCTATGTATGTTCTTGTTGTCATTTTTTGAATTGCCTGTTGGGGTAAAGAAGCGACTACACTTATACAGATCTCGATTCTTTTGGCAGAGTGATCAATCAAAAAAGAAATATCGTCTTACCAAGTGGAATATTGTTTGTCGTCCCAAAGACCATGGAGGTCTTGGGATTGAGGTTCTGGTTGTTAAGAATAAACTTCTTCTTAGCAAGTGGTTATTTAAACTTCTATCAGAAGAGGGTGTGTGGCATGAGTTGCTCCACAATAAATATATTAGTGATAAGCCTTTGTCAAGTTGAACCTAAACCATCTGACTCCTTGTTTTGGAAGGGGGTTATGGGGGTCAAGAAAGATTTCTTTGATCGTGTAGCGTTTTTAATTGGTAATGGACTTTCTATTCGGTTTTGGGAGGATCCTTGGTTAGGAGCAACTCCGCTAGCTACGCAATATCTATCCCCGTGTAACATCGTGTGTGTAAAAAATGTAATGGTTGCTCATGTGCTTGGACATGCTCATCCCAATATTCAGTTAAATCGCTCATTGATAAGTAACAAGTGGGATGCATGGATCAGTTTGGTCGAGAGATTGATGACGATCTCTCTATTCAACGAGTCAGATTCATTTTCCTGGAAGTTAACACCATCGGATGTGTTTTCATTAAATCTTTATGCTGATATGACGAATGGGGATACTAGTTTTTTGCGGAAATGCCTATGGAAGCCCAAGGTGTCATTGAAGATTAAGATCTTTATGTGGTTCCTTTATGGTAAAGAGTTTCTGACCAAGCATAATCTTGCATAGCGGCGCTGGTTGGGGTGTAAGAAATGTGTGGCCTATGCTCCTTCTAGAGGACCAGCGTGGACGTTTGGATGCAGGATGTTCTCGGCTGATGGCGTTCGTTCGGACTATCTTCAGAGGAGTGGATGATTGCACACTAGATGGTTGCAATGAGTTGTCATTGGGAGCTAGTGTTATTTCGGCAGCTCATCTATATAGAGACGCTTTGTGATCGTTGTCGCTGAGATGTAATAATTTGAGGCTTGATACTGTACTTGTTTTGGAGTTGATATTCTTTTAATATAAAATCCATGTGCATCATTCTGATGTAGAGGCCGAGGAGTTTCCCGTTTCAAAAGGAAAAAATATGTGTTCAGCCCCGCCAACTACGGATCGAATATTCCACATAGGTGGGATATAGTTCTCAATAAATTACGGAGCGAACTAAGCGTTGTAGGAGCACTATTACAGCAAGATTATTTAAACTTTCAGACTTGACTGCGCGGTCCAAGGTAACTCGATGAGGAACCGTTTCTTTTCCTTTTTTTTTTTGAAATTTCGATGGGGAATACTAGTTGACTGGCTAAACTGCAGTCGTGTTGATTAACGCCGGTAGTAGTTTTTAGTTAACCAGATGAGGTGGTGATGATCGAGTTTAAATTAGAACAAATGACTAGTAGTGGCAAGTTACCTTGGACCGAGCCCACAGTCCATGCGTTGGGGCTCCCAATCCTTGGGGCCAACGTAACAGAAAATTCAACTCGCGGTATTGCGTCCGATTCACGTACGACAACCAAAGCACTCCGTCGGATTTTCCTTTAAAGTACAGTGCACCGTTGGATACCACGTCGGACATGGATCGGACAAGCAAGTGTCGTACACACAGTAGTTCCGCGGTACATATGTTTAATACGGAAAATTACGGGAACTGTTAATTAAGGTCCTATGGTAATATGCATGGTATACTATTTTTAGTCACTAGCGCATCTTTGTCTACGGGAAATCTTAATTACATTTATGTCTCAGCCATCGCTATCTCATGATCTTCTTTTGGTTCTCTGGTTCATCGATGATCATGGAACGAAAGGTGCATTGGCACTGATTTGCATAACTTGTGAGGGTGTGAGAGTTAGTGATAAGGTTTGTTGGAACCACAGCCCTTGTTAATGTCGATGTCCATTATAAGTTTACAAGCATAATGCCCGTGCCTTGCATTGAGTCTAAATAGAAATTTTAAAAATAGCCTTGTAAATCTGTAAAATTCTTTACTATATTTTGTACCACCCAAACATCAAATATCATTTTCTTTTGTTGTATACCCTTGAAATATAAAAGGTACAAATAGTTTTGCATCTGAATTTGATCTGACCACCAGAGAAGAACCAGCAACCATCTGAATTTCTGATATTAAGCTGTTTGTTCTGTAACATGTAGGACACTTGAAATTGCGTGAATGATACTCATATGTACTTCGCCAAATACATGACATACCCGCCAGGGGCGGACCATGACGGCGAAGTAAGACCAGGCCAATTTAGCAGGTACATCCAGATTTTATACACAAATCTTAAAATCTAGGTGACTAAATATAATGCTAAAAGCGAGTTTTTCTTGGAAAGACCGGGCCGTGGCCCGGTTTTGTCCCCAAGACAATGTGGACATACCTAAATAAACAGAGTGCGTATTTGTAGGAGCAAAGTTGTTGTCTAAACTAAGCCGATCTTCTTATCAATAGGTTGCACGTCTTTTTTAGTAAAAGGTATCGTAAAGTCAATTTTTTAATAAGCTACAACCATGTTAGTTTCAGAAATAATTCAAAATTAAGCAAAACTACCAGCGAGGCAGCATATTGGCTGAGTCGACATGAGAGACTTGACCCGGAATGGTAACGGCAAACTGAAGATTAGACAACCCCTCGATCGGTGATTTTTCTACCGTGTGTGTTTGGTCAGTTTTTGCACGGAGAGGGCTCAAGCAATGCAGTCATGTACGAAGAAACCTGAAAGTTCCATATATTTCCAGTTGAAATCTTCAGATCAACATCATCTCTAGCTCCCAACACCAGGAGCAAGCAACGTAACAAATAAGGGCCCTGGGCGCGGGAGGTCCAAGCCGGAGCAGAGTTGTGCTCCGTGTCGGAGCAGAGTTGCACTGTATTCAGGTTCAAAAGGGATGACCTGGCCGTTTATAGTTTGCCAGATGGCTGCCTCTTTTTTTTTGTTAGCAATTGACTTAGTATGAACCTACCAACCATGCATCATCACCTAGCTTTCTGGTGCTTTGCTAGTGATATACTCCATCTGTATCGTAATGTAAAATGTTTTAACGTTTTCTAAACTACACGTATATAGATGTGTTTTAGTGTAACATACACATGAATCTATATACTAAAACACGTCTAGATACATGTTGTCTAGAAAACGCTTAAACATATTATTATATTTCGATAAGGAGGCAGTAGAAAGCTAGCCTAAGCAAATAAATCCTTGTGTCAACAACAAAGATTGTCATTAGTGTCTAATGCGAGAGAAGCATGAGAAGAGGTAAACATGATTAAGTGGAGTGCTTGGCTAAGTCCGAGATGCCAACACCTCTTAAGGAAAAGTTAGAGGCCCTGGGTTAAGGAAATGTAATAATTAATATCTTGCCGAGTAAGATGTGTGCTCTGGTTTTTAGATATTTGATTTTTTTTTAAATCCATAACTTCTTGTGTTGGGTGCATTCACATGGTTTTCACATATCCCTAACTTTTTGATAAAAGGGATGTTTTATTATAAGCTACAGCAAAAAAAACCAAGAATGTGGCTAAGAAAAGGGAAAATAGCTCCTTCACGCAAAAAAAAAAAAACCAAGAATGTGGCGGAGAAAAGGGAAAATAGCTCCTTCACTTTTTGGAGTAGCCCAAAATACAAAGAAAGTTTGATGAAACATCTCGTATACATACTTAATATGTATAAGTAGTTGTAGTGCTTTACTTTAGACCTTTTTAGCCTAGAAGGTTTTTTTCTTTGAAAACAAGCACCCTCGTGGTTGGTAGCTGACTTTTCGAACATGTCGCTTATTTTGCCCACTATGAAAGTAGGAAGTCCTTTAGGATGTTGGATATGAGTGGCATTGCCCATTCTAAGATAATAACGATACTAAATTGAGTGAACAAATGATAATAATATTTATTTCACACTGGATACAATATTGCCAAAAAAAACCGCAAAAAAGAATCAACAAAGCATGCACGTACATTTGTGTACAAGCTTAATTAATTAATTTTTTTTGTAACTAGTAAAATGCCCGTGCGTTGCTACGGAGCATGAATGTTTTTATTAGGCACACTCTGTAACCGTGCGTATGTTATTTATACAAGCATGTTGTTAACTTTTGTATGATCTTTCAATCGCCATAATCTAATATGAAGGTCGGAAGCACAACCAAGCAAAAAGGGAATACTAACGCGGTATTGACTAATCTAGTAGATACTAAAATTTAAGTTATTGCATTTCGTAAAACAATATATTAAGAAACAAATGCAATTACCAAAAATAAAACATCGGAAAATGGCAGAATGTGGACGCAATCATATATCCCAAACTTGAGAAGACAAAAATAGATGTATGCTGAGTATGAACAGGGAAATTTAGAAAGTGACATGGGCATCAACTACAACACTATGAATGACTGAATCACCAATGCATCTATTGATGATATTGGAATGATGAGTAGCGTGGGTCCACCGGTACAACTATTGCTCATGTCAACATTATGTACACAAAAAAAACATCACTTGCTAGCATGTCTTCTCTCACCAACTCTCTCGATACTTCCCTCTCAATCAACGGGGCACAAAACCAGCAACATGTCACATGTATAGTCTACACACGGAGCAGCCCAGCCCCTTTCCTATGTTTCTCCACCTACAGTCCACCTTCCCCGAGCAACTCAGACGTGCTACGGCGCGGCTGCGGCTGCCCCTCTTCCCCACCTCTGTTTTCCCCAAGCGCGGCGATGACAACCCCTCTGATTTCCTCCGTGCGCAGGGATGATCCCTCCTTTGCTGCTCCACCGTGGGGCCAGCTACCGTCCAGGTCACCGCCACAATCTCCAAGCCCCCAACCGTCATCTCGGAGATCGGCTCATCCCCTTCCATGGACGCGCCTCATCCTCTTGTCCCCGCTCGACAGAGCCCATTCGTGGCGTCACGGCCTTACTTCCAGCCTCGGCAGCGACCCTCATGGTGGACATCTTAGAGCGTCGATTTTCCTCCGACCTCCTTCCATGCGGGACCCGTCCGTCTGGACGGTCTGCATTGGAGACTCCCACTTCCCGCGCCGCCCCCACGTAACATCGACACCCATCAACATGTCTTTACTGCTCTAGCTAGCCTCACCACCCCGCGCTAATATGTTAGGATCATGCGCACAACATCCACGACGACGCGGATGGAGTGGAACAAAATGGCTACCCGCACAACATAATTAACACGACATCCCTCAAACCAGGTAGTCAACTATCTATGATTTACGCTATCATCTCCTAATTACATTGTTTGAAGCTAACTACTCCCTCTGTTGTTGAATACAAGGTCACTATCAAAAAACAATTTGCATCTATATATATAAAGTGAAGAAGGATTAATTAGATTTTTAACTCGTACTATGGTGCTCATTAATGCAAATGCTACATACAACCATAGAGAAAGAGACATCACATAGATCATGTTTAATTAGCACGGAGCATAGGAGGCTTTTCACATAATTAATCGTGATATTTAATAATAGGCTTTGTTTTCTTGGTATCTAGGAATTGATAGTTTGGCCTTGTAAAAAAACGGAGGGAGTAGCATGTAAAAAACGAATAAGTTGCTAAACTTACCGAGAAGAAATTGATGCGTTTATAGGCTACTCAAATTTTCACCTCCGTAGTTGTTTTCATCTGTTGTGGTTTGCTATGAGTCATGTTGGGTTCAGAGCCGTAATAAGGAGTTTTGAGGAGAATGGTGTTGCCGTGGTTGTTTGCTAACCTGCATATTCTATATGTTACGAGAGATTAATTGTCTATTTTCATTTGAGGAAAGGGGATCTCCCATCTTAATTCTTAATTGAATCAATGTCAAGTCCTCGTGGTATTTGTGCCCCCCGGATGCTTCATTTATTGTTTGTATTTGACGGCAGTATCCTATAGAAAACCTTTATTGATTTTCAGGAATTTCAAATAATAACTACTCCACGTCTTCCGCCAGAGTGAGAAATCACATTTGTGCAGAGAGTAATTACATACTTCCGGTCACAAAATATGCAAGGAAATATGTATAGATGTTGCTTGTGTTGTAAGATGAAAAATTGTTTCAACATTAAGGAACTCTTTATATGAACATAACACCTCAAGTCTCTTCCCAACTTTATGACAATATTCATGCAAGTCAATAAGTAAATATGTAGAGAAAAAGAGCGCATATAATACTTTCCTGCCGAAATGAAAAATGTGATTCGAGTTAGTACATGTTCAACAAATAAATATAGTATGAAGTAGCAACATTAATTTTGTTTGACTCTTTTTAGCTATACATGAGCATATTTACTTTTTTTACTCTGAAAAGGTTTTTAGTCTATGGTAAAAATGACATACTCAAATATGTTTAGCATTGTCTTCTCTAAGTTTTATTTTACTCCTGACCTGGAGCGTTGAACAATAATCTTGTTGGTTCAGTTCCAGTCACATGTAGGTGCCATTTCAACATAAAGCTAACTAAGAGGATATCTTTTTAATTTGTCTCATCAACTAAGTGTATCTTTCTAGCATGGTAAAATAATATACCTTTCTGCACTACGGGAGACGAGTTCTTTCCCTTGTGCCAGAATCTTTGCCGTGTGCCATACATCGGGCACGGCAAACGTTCTCTTTGCCATGTGTCGCGCACAGAAATGACAAACACACGGCTTAGTACAAAGAAGTGCACACGGTAAAGAATGACACACGGCAAAGATCATAAAATACACACGGCAAAGAACGCGCACGGTAACGTTTACTGCCACGTGTCCGTTCCGTCCCGTTGCACAGCGGAGCCGTTACATCAGCTCTTTGCCGTGTCCATGCACACGACAAAGATATGTCCTTTACCGTGTGCGTGCACATGGCAAAAAATTGACATCGTATCCCCCTGTCTGGCCCACAGTCAGTTCTTTGCAACAGTACATCCTTTCTTCTGTGCATGCACACGACAAAGAACTTTTTTTATTTTTCTGCCAAAATAGCTTGTTAAATTTATAATTATAAAATATATTATTTATCAATTTATAATATATCCCCTTGTTTACCCTAACACAAGCATGACATTAGTTTGACTTTGCTACCGCCTTTCAACGTGTTGAACTTTTCTCCCTCTCGTTTAGGATTTCTCCGTAGAGGGCTCCGGAGCGTCAGAATGCCACCAAATCGTAGATGGTTCCATACCATGTGTGCTAGAGTGTCACATGTGTCTTGTATGCCCAAGATTCCATCACTCCATGTGTTATGGCCTCACCGGCGTCTTCCCGGACTATTTAGATCCCGAAACTCCCGGATCTAGCGGAACGGGGGGGACCTTGCCAATAGGTGGTCCCTACCACTATCTTGGGTGTTCCTTGGGCCGAACCTAACACAACCACGCAATTGGTTCCACTTTTCTACCCCTTCCAGCTCATGTAGAGAAGCCAGAACAGCAGTTCCGTGTATTTCTCCAGCGGGTCTAGTGTTTCACCGGAGGGGGCTACTGGATCCCAACACAAGCTAGGGGGTGCCATACCATGATATTATAGGTGTGGTGTGTGCTTTTGATGGAAAATATTGCACTCCGGGGTGTGGGCCGCTTCACCGGCATCCACTTCTCTCTATGGAGTTAACACGCGCTTATAGGGTGAAACTCCCGTATCGGACGAAACATCGGGAATCTTCCGAAGAGTTGTGTTCTATGATACGTCTCCAACGTATCTATAATTTCTAATGTTCCATGTTGATATTATGCCAATTGCTACATGTTTTCTCCCTTCTTTATAAATTTTACACGTTTTCCGGGACTAACCTATTAACAAGATGCCAAGTGCGAGTTCCCCGTTTTCTGCTGTTTTTTATTTCAGAAAAGTGATTCTAGAAATATTCTCGGAATTGGACCCCACGAATCCCGAAGTTCCTATTTTCCCCGGAAGCATCCAGAAGTATGAAGAGGAGTCGAAGACGGGCGCCAGGGGGCCCTCACAATAGCCAGGCGCCCCCCTTGGCCGCGCCTGGGGGTGGTGAGGCCATCCTGGTGGCCCACTGACATCACCCTTTCGCCTATTTATTCCACCCCGAAGGAAAACCCTACGTACCTGATCAAAAATCCCCGAAAAGTTCTGCAGCCGCCGTCGTCATCAACCCTAGATCAGGGGGTTCTGAAGCTGTCTCCCGGCACCCTGCTGGAGAGGAGATCATCACCGGAGGCCTCTTCATCACCATGCCTGCCTCCGGAGTGATGTGTGAGTAGTTAATCCTTGGACTACGGGTCCATAGTAGTAGCTAGATGGTTGTCTTCTCTTCCTATGCCTCAATGTTTAGATCTCGTGAGATGCCTAACATGATCGAGATTTTTCTTATGTAATTTTATGTGATTTGTTTGCTGGGATCCGATGAATTATTGAACTTATGCCAAGTTGATTATAGTCTTTATTGCATATGTTATTTGTGATCTTGCATGCTTTCCGTTGCTAGTGGTTTCTCTAGCCAAGTAGTTGCTAGTGACTCCAAGAGGGAGTATTTATGCTCGATAGTTGGGTTCATGCCTGCTTTTCGCCTGTGCTCGAGTGACAAAAACGTGACGGGGGAGTATGTGTTGTTTCCACTAGGGAGAAAACAGCGGTGTGAGTTCCCGCGTGCACAATCATTGCTTACATTACACACATTGCTTAATGCGACTATTTGTTGCTTGCAACTTAATACCTAAGGGGGTTCGGATGATAACCTGAGGGTGGATTATTAGTCATAGATGCAGTTTGATTATGGTCTATGTATATTTATGTAATGCCCGCACTAAATATCATAGTAGTCATCATGTCATGAATGTGCACTACCGTGCAACCTCTATTTGTCAATTGCCCAGCTGTAATTTGTTCACCCAACATGCTATTTTTTATGGAGAGACACCACTAGGGAACCTATGAACCCCGGTCCATTTTCCTACACTGTTAAAAAAACCACTACAATCCCCTGTTTTCTTTACTTACTGCAAGCATACACCATTTTCCACACTATACGTCTAATCTTAGTTTTCATCAATAACGATGAGATTGTCAACCTCACTGTACCGTTCGGACAAAGTATTTTGGTTGTGTTGTGTGCAGGTTCCGCGTTGTTGCTGACACCGGTGAGGCGCCATCACCACCGTAAGTGGCATCAACCTTCCGAAGATCCTCTTTCTCCTGCTGGATTCATAACCTTGGTTCTTAACTGAGGGTAATTCTTACCGCTGAACTCATCACACCCTCCTCTTGGGGTTGCCAACACGCCATCACAAGCATCAAGAATTTCTGGCGCTGTTGCCGGGGACTTAAAATTCATCATCATCAAGAAGTCTCCCCGTCAAGGCACCATCAAGGCGTAGCATTCTACCAATGTGTTTTGGCTTGATATGGCCTACCCTAACACAACCAAGCAACTAGTTCCACATTGCTACCCGTCCCGACGCCATTACCGCGTGTTTCCGTATAAGTCCGGTATTTCTCCAGCGGGTCTAGGGTTTCACCGGAGGGGGCTACGGAGCGCCTGGATCCCAACACAAGCTAGGGGTGCCATACCATGTTAGTATAGGTGTGTTGTGTGCTTTGGATGGCAAACATTGCACTCTGGGGTGTGGGCCACTTCACCGACAGAAGAGGCACAAGGAAGGGCTCGGGGAGAGGGAGAAGCCGGACATCTGCGACGAAGGAGATCGACGCGGTGTACCAGGAGTCCCTCTGGCTGGAGCAGAAGAGGATGGCACAAGAGGGAAGAGGCGGAGGTTCCATAACCGCCGGTACCTCGACTAGGACCGACGCTGGTAGGCCTCCAGCGAGGAGGAGACCGAGGACGGAGGAGGAGAGTGGTCGAGGGAAGGAGGTCAGGGTGGAGGAGCCAGAGAGGCACGAGCCGGAGAGGGAGGAGTCGGAGAGGGAGCAGCCGGAGGACTATCTCCCTTCAGCTGATGGCACAGAGGAGGAGGAGGAGGAGGAGGAGGTCACCAGGGGGGTGTACCTGCGGGGTCCGGTGTTGCTCCCAGAGGACGTGTCCCCCGCGTCTCGACCTTTGGTTCAGCCAGAAGGCACTGGGTAAGATTTATAGTAATTTTATTTTATTTCACGCTACTCTGTCTATTGTTTTACAATTCGTCTTGCATTTTTGTATCATATATCTATGGAAACATTGTAACTAATATTTTTTTGCTCTCTGATCTTACAAACAGGTTCAAGAAGCTCGGTCCGGGGCGTAGCGTGTCGCACGTGTTGGGTGGTCTTCTCAAGACCTACTACCCCGGGATGGTGTCACGCGGTGCTGGCACTCCAGAAGTGCCAGCTATTTGCTGGGAGGACTACAAGATAGGCGAGGACACCACCCACGGAACCAAGTACGAGGCCATGCTCCACGATTTATGGGTAAGTAATCTACCATATTTCCTGAACTACATCTCAGGGAATGAACTAACACCACATCTCTTGTTTAATTGTAGCGGTACTTTCGATGCGCTCAGGGGCAGGAGGAGCTGTCCCGAAAGATCCTCATCAAGAAGGGTGTCAAGGGGGTGACGGACATGCTGTACGAGGCTCGTGTCGCCGTCGAGGTCCGGATCGAGGCGGCGAAGGGTGTGTCCTGCCCAAGGAAGGACGTCATTGATAACCCACAAGTATAGGGGATCGCAACAGTCTTCGAGGGAAGTAAAACCCAAATTTATTGATTCGACACAAGGGGAGCCAAAGAATATTTGTGAGCCTTAACAAGTGAGTTGTCAATTCACCTGCACCTGAAAGTGCACTTGTTCGCAGTGGTTTATCAGTAGTAACAGTTTTATAGTAGCAGCAGTAGTGAAATAGTAGCAGCAGTAAAATGAAAACAGCATCAGTAGTGTTTGAAGTAAACAATGAGATTAAATACTGTAGGCATAGGGATAGATGAATGGGCATTATATAAATAATATAGTTCATATAATAATCAATACATGGGCATTGCAGATAAATAAGATAAAGAATCCAAGCACTAAGGAACCATAGGCATGTGTTCCGTAAATAGTCGTACGTGCTCGCAATGAGAACTTGCACAACATCTTTTGCCCTACCAGCCCGTTTTCAGCGGGGCCTCAAGGGAACTACTGGTAATTTAGGTGTTCCTTTTAATAGAACACCGGATCAAAGCATTAACACTCTGTGAACACATGTGATCCTCACATCACAGCCATCCCCTCCGGTTGTCCCAAATTTATTGACTCGACACAATAATTATCATCATGATTCAATAACATGTTCAGATCTGAGATCATGGCACTCTAGCTCAAAGTGCAAGGCATCCAGAATAACAAGTTGCAAAAATGTCAATAGCACTAATAGAGGATAGTAGGCACTATGACCTAACAATCACGGCATTATTACATGAACAATATCATCCAATCCCTACCATCCCCTTCAGCCTACAGCTGGGGAATTACTCACACATGGATGGAGGAAACATGGATGGTCGATGGAGAGGAGTTGGTGATGACGATGGAGATGATCTACTCCAATTCCCCGTCCCGGCATGGTTCCAGAACGGAGTTTCTGAACCCCAAAAAAGGATTCGCGATGGAGGCAGAGCTACGTACTTCTTTCTAGAAAACCATCGAACCCCTCGGGTTTTTAGGTTTCGGGGAATATGTAGTCGAAAGGGGAGTCCGAGGGGGTGCCCGAGGTGGGCTCACCATGCCCAGGCGCGGGCCTACCTTCGCCATCCTGGGGATGGTGAGGGCACCCTCTTTCCCCTCTCCGACTCATCTTCTGGCTCTGGGAGTCTTCGGGTAAAATATGGACTTTCCCTTCGTTTCTGGGTATTTTCCTAAAAGTTGATTTTTACGCAAAAACGAGACACCAAAGTAATTATGTTGAAAACAGCGTTAGTCTATGTTAGTTGTATTCAAAACACACAAGTTTAGAGGGAAAACATCAGCAAAGTGTTCGCAAAAGTAGATACGTTTTTGACGTATCAACTCCCCCAAGCTTAGCTTATTGCTTGTCCTCAAGCAATTCAGTTAACAACTGAGTGCGATAGAAGAACTTTTACGAACACATTTGCTTCATATGATGTAAAAATACTCACTATATGATCAAATACTTAATTATGCTCATGATAAGATAAATGCAAGATACTTTCAACAAATGGAAATAGAGTGCTTATTATCTTCCATACTAAACAAATGAGAGCGGTTCCGAATTAGGCAATTATATCATGCACATATATATAGCTTGACACTTCCCCCAACCTTTGCTTTCACAAACCATGGCTAACCGAATCCTCGGGTGCTTGTCAACTTTCACATACCATGGCGGAGTGACTATTTTTCATTATTTTTCTGTTATAGTGGTCTAACCAGCCCTTTGCAATATTAATGATGAGTAGATGAAGCATGCAAGTCAGGTGGGTACTTAATTTAGCATGGAAGATAACAAACACAATACTACTTCCTCATGAGATAAAACAGTGTCACAAAACGAGAAGTATTTCGAAGGTTTTAAAGGTAGAACATGCAAATTTACTTAGAATGGCAAGAAATACCATGCATAGGAATTTATAGTGGACTCTATGGAATAACTTGGTTTTCATGGATTTGGAGGCACGAGTAGAGCTCATACTCAGTGCAAGTGAAGGCTAGCAATAGAATGGGAAGCGACAATCAAGAGAGCAATAATTACCATAATCATGTTTGCGACAAAGTAAAATTAACTGAGGCATAAAATTGATACTAGAACTCTGAGGCAAAATAAATCATCGAGGCTTATTGAATTTTGGTTTTCAGTCTTAGCATGCGTGAGCATGTGCCAAGTCGATTCAAATGAAACAGTCAGAGGAGGCTACCACAATGTCATACCCTTCTACGAATAGAACAACGCGAACAAATATTTATACGACATGTCATTTACTATTAATAAATTGGAACAAAACATGAGACAACACGAACTATTAAGAAGCCATTAAATCACATATATCTCATACGAACAAACTAAGCATGCTCACATGGATGGGTATATGTACAAAAATAAAAACAAATAGAGTTCATACCATCCTCTCACCACAACTTGAATTGTCATATATCGTCATTTTTGTTCTTCACTTGTGGCTCAAATAATATATAATAAAAACCAAGCTCCAATGGAGTCACGGACGACTGTTGAACTCTACAGCAAACTTTACAAAACAAAAGAAGAACAAAAAATATTTTTGGGTTTAGCAATTAAAGCACGAGCAAAAGAGAACAAGCAAACAAAGCAAAAATATTTTTGGGTTTTTTGAAATGAAACAAGAACAAAAGAAAGCAAACAAACAAAAAAAAATATTTTTGGGTTTTTGAATATTAAACTACTACTAAAGGATAAAGCAAACCATCTAAAGAAACAAATAGAGAGAAAAAACAGAAAAAACAAAACAGCGATAACAAAAGAAAGAGAGAGAAACAGAAAATACGAATGTACAAAGAATCGACTGAATATATATATATATATATATATATATATATATATATATATATATATATGAGTGTGATGTCGGTATACCTCCCCCCAAGCTTAGGCTTTTGGCCTAAGTAGGGCTCAATCATAGCAATGGTATTGGCTTCACACTGGTGGATCATAGTGGGCATGCTCATAATCAGGCTCCCGCGAAGAAGAAAATGAAGGCGTGTAGTCATAATCCGAGGGCTGACGTGAACTCTCTGCAATGTCGGGTGGCTGCACATCATTTGCTGCGGCCTCCTTCTTGGCATCCTCTGCGCGCCGATATTCCTCAATGTACGCATCGAGTTATTCCTCCGTTAGTGACCATCCTTCTCTGTTATCAAGGTCAAATAAAGCACGTGTAGGCAAAGGGGCTACTCGCTCTCTAGTGGATCCCCACCATGATTTCTTTGGGAACGAAATATCATATGGCAAACTATATGTATCAGTCCCATAAGTAATAAAGTGATGTTGTAACATGGAATTAAGATCAAGCCTCTCTAAGGGAAACTAAACATCGAAGCGATGTGGCAACGCGCCATGAAAAGCTAATAAACGGGAGGCAATGAGACCTCCACAAACTCCTCCTTTATCACGGTTAGTGGCAAGGCGATAAGCAATTAAAGCTCCTAAATTATAAGTCCTATCATTCCTCAAGGCAGCTGACAAGAATGCTAAATCATGAGCAGATAATTTACTTGCTACCTTCCTAGCTAGAACACACTTTGAAATAAACAGGGCAAAATATCGAATGGATGGGAGATGTATATTACGAATTTTTCCATTCTCCTTCGTGAAGCTTCTCCCGTCGCATATTTCTGCATATAAATCCGTCAATGGCTTGGGATATCCCTTTATTTTCTTGCACGTTCCCCACTGCTCCACCTTAATTACTGCACAAAACATTCTAAAAGGAAAACTGACAGGTTTGTTATAAATTGTGTAATGCACCATGGGGTTAGGTGCATGCTAATAAAAATGAAAATCCTGCACCACAGACATAGCCAATTTCGCATATTGGCTTGGTTCATTATCAACGAAATGTGTCAATCCTGCATTAGATAGTAATGTTTTAAAATCATGCATAATTCCTGCAAAACTCATGAACCCTGGGCATGGGTAGACAGCCGGAAACACGCCCTCTTCGCGATGAACTCTCATAATCTCTGTTACCACTAACTCATGCTGGTTAAGTTGATATGCACTTGCCTCCATTTCTGGAATTTTTAACAAGCAACTTAAGAAAATTATTTGAATCAACTATATGGTAGCACCTACTATAAAGACTTGTATGAGTACTAAACATGCATCAAAACTAACTTAATCAAGCATCAAACAAGCATGCAAGCTCACATAACTTGTCACCTACGACAGCAAAATACGCAAGAAATACTCCACTAAAAAATATTCTACTTGGATCATCGGAGGAGTCACATACCTAAGAATAACTTCCCCAAATCTCGGCAGAAAAGATGGGCTGAGCAAGGAGATCAAAAATCGCGAGGAAAAGTAGCAAGAACTCGAGTTTGGATGAACTGGTTGAGTTTCTATGGGCAAGAGGAAGGTTTGGTTGGTGGGAGAGCAAAAGGGGGGCCACGGGGGCCCCTCACCATAGGCAGGCACGCCCCAGGGGCAGGCCACGCCTGGCCATGGTGAGCTGGCATGTGTTCCCCCTGGGGTCACCCCAGGTGTCTTTCTGCCCCTTTTTATGCAAAAACTTCGAATATAAACTTTTCGGGATTTTTCGAGAAACTTTATTTTTCGGACTTTTCCAGAATTTTAATTAATATTAATATCGCTGGAAAACGAAGATGGAATGATGGAAAACGTCAGCAAAACCAAACCTACAACAGTTCTAAGACACTTTACTAAACATATACCCACTGAAAATGGAGGAAAACATATGGAAAACATGATTGGGGATAGCGAAAACATGAGTAGACGATGGAAAATGAGCGAAAACGAGGTGAAAACGTGTGTGGGCATGAGTGAATATGGTGAAAACAATATGAAAACATGATATAATTTATGGAAGCACAGCGAAAACAAGCATATGAATGAGAAAACGTAACGAACACGTAGTGATAACATTGTTTCCTTCATTTAAAATCACTTTGTTAACTAGGTTGATCAGGTCTTGCTACCAAAATATTTTATATGAAATAAAACTTTGTTTCTCACTAAATATTTATGTTACCTCAACCTTGATTGATATAGTTCCAACCATTACGGTCTCATATTCCTTGGATGGCTTTGGAATAAGACAATAAAATTCTCAAATCATGATGGTCTCAATATTTTCAATTGAATTTAGACCATATTTCTTACCAATCTTCTTGGGAAAATAAACAGTGTGCTCTTTATCATTAACATTAAAAGTAACTTTCCTTGATTGCAATCAATAACAGCCCCTGAAGTATTAAGAAAAGGTCTTCCAAGAATAATAGACATATTATCATCTTCAGGCATTTCCAACACAACAAAGTCAGTTAATATCAGACAATTATTAGCAACTTGAACAGGAACATCCTCACATATACCCATAGGAATAGCAGTGGATTTATCAGCCATTTGCAAAGATATATCAGTTGGTATCAATTTTTCTAGGAGGAGTCTTCTATGGAGAGTAAAAGGCATGACACTAACTCCAGCTCCCAAATCACACAAAGCAGTTCTAACATAATTATTTTTAATAAAAGAAGGAATAGTTGGTATACCAGGATCTCCAAGCTTCTTAGGAACCTTGCCATTAAAAGAGTAATTAGCAAGCATAGTGGAAATTTCCTCATTAGGAATCTTCCTTTTGTTAGAGACAATATCTTTCATATATTTTGCATAAGGAGGCAATTTAATATCATTAGTTAAAGGAATTTGCATGAACAAAGGGTTGATACATTCAAAAAACTTGTTGTAATGTTCTTCATATTTTGATTTGTGTTTCTTATTAGGATAAGGCATTGGTTTTTGTACCCAAGGTTCTCTTCATAACCATGTTTATTACCAACAAAATATTCCTTAGTGTACTTTGTATTTTTAGTTTGCTTTTCAGGTTCATCTTCAATTTATTCTTCATCAGAAGCATTATTCTCTTCATTACCACTTTCAGTTTTAGCATCAGAGATAGATATACTATTAGGATCTTTAGCAATTTCAGAGGATTGTACAACAGTTTTATGTTTCTTCTTCTTTTTCTTCTTAGTGTGAATAACATTATTATTAGTTTGATGAGAATCTTGTTCAATTCTTTTAGGATGTCCCTCGGGATGTAAAGGATCTTGTGTAGCAATACCACTTCTAGTTCTTATTTCATAAGCATGTTTTTCTTTAGAAGCATTAACTGGCAAATCTTTTTGCACTTTACCAAGTTGATCAATTTGAGTTTGAACCATTTGAAAGTGTTTAACAAGCATTTTAACATCATTAGAGGTTCTTTCTATAATACCTTGCAAATTATCAATAGCTCTAGAGTTTTCCAATAGGTGATTAAAATTATCTTGCTTAATAACATAATTATCAAATTCATCTAAACATTGATCAGGAGGTTTATTATAGGGAATATCTCTACTATCAAAATGTTGGAGAGAGTGTACCTCAATTGTGCATGAGTGAGGGATTAGCTTACATAATTCATCTATAGGTGGAAGATTCTTCACATCTTCATATTTAATACCCCTCTCTTTAAGAGATTTCTTGGCTTCTCTCATCACTTCATCATTTAATTCAATCATTCACCTCTTCTTGGGTGTTGGCGTTGGTGTTGATCTTGGAGTAGGGGTCGGTTCAGGCTCAACCATAGTCCAATGATCATGATTTTGGATTATTTTAGCCATTAATTCCTCAGCTTCATCTGGAGTTCCTTGCCTAAAAACACAACCAACACAACTATCCAGGTATGTCCTAGATTCAACAGTTAGTCCATTAAATAATATATCAAGAAGTTCATTATTTTCTAGCTTATGCCCAGGTGTAGCCCTAACTAAAGTACATAACCTTGCCCAAGATACATGCAATTTCTCTCCTTCCAATTGCTTGAAATTAAATATATTTTGTAAAGCAGCATGTTGAGCACTAGCAGGAAAATATTTCTGAAAGAAAACATTAACCAAACCAATAGGACTATCAATAGATCCCAGAGACAAATTATTAAACCAAGTTTTACCTTCATCTTTTAATGAGAAAGGGAATATTTTAGCAACAAAGTAGCTACGTTTCTTACGATCATCAGAGAATAAACTACTCAAAGAAAGATCTTATTCATATGTTTCATATCACTTTCATTTCCAGTACCACAAAAAGGTTCTTTCTCAACAATAGATATATAAGATAAATCAAGAGGGAAATCATAATCCTTATCCCTAATATTAATGGGAGAAGTGGAAAACTTAGCATCAGGAGATAATTTATATTTAAACGACTTTCAATAATACTTATAACAACATCTCTATCCTTCATAGAATGTATTTCATCAATAAGATCATCATTAATTTCAATATAGGAATCATCAAAATCATCACTAGGATTCTCTCTAAGCTCGGGTGAAACAGCAGGTGTAACTAGATTTTTATCAAGATTTTCAGTGTTTGCAATATTTTTAGCTACAAAAACAGTAGCATCTAAGAAGGGACCAAGAGAACCATTCTCATCAAACACAGTAGAAGCATCATCAAAAGTATCAGAAGTATTTTCAGATTCAGCAGAAAGCACGTGTAGCATTAATGGTGCAGATCTTGCAATCGTTGGGAGACCCCAAGAGGAGGGTGTGATGAGCACAGCGATAGGAGTTTTCCCCTTAGTTAAGAACCAAGGTTATCAATAAAGTAGGATAAAGAGGACCTTCAGAAGGTTGATGCCACTGACGGTGGTGATGGCGCCTCACCGGTGTCAGCAACAACACGAAACCTGCACACTACACAACCAAAATAATTTGTCCCAACGGTACAGTTAGGTTGTCAATCTCACCGGTCTTGCTGAAAACAAAGATTAGACGTATAGTGTGGAAAATGGTGTATTTTTGCAGTAAGTAAAGAAAACAGGAAATCGTAGAGGTTTGTTTAACAGTGTAGCAAAATAGACTGGGATTCATAGGTTCACTAGTGGTGTCTCTCCATAAAAGATAGCATGCTGGGTGAACAAATTACAGCTGGGAAATTGACAAATAAAGGTTGCACCATAGTGCACATTCATGACATGATGACTACTATGATATTTTAGTGCGGGCATTACAATAATATACATAGACCATAATCCAACTGCATCTATTACTCATTGTTCCAAATATCATCCGATATGCCGATTTATCGCTTATCGGATGGTGACCGATAAGATAAATGAATATCGGAGGAGTTTATCATTCGGGCCATTTTATCGATCTTGCAAGCGATTTATCGGTCAATACGCCGATAAGTCACCCGTTATATCGGTTTTCCAACACTGGAACATGTGATTAATGAAATCCATCATAGACTTTTTATTATTATTGAATACAATATATCTATATATCATGATCTAGATTTTTGTAGTGCCGATATAATATATTTTATAGCATATTTTATTGCTACAAATTAGGATTTACAAGAAAAATGGCAGATAAATAGTCGACCGTTAAAATCGATTTATCGGCCGATAAGCCAATATATCTCTTATCATGGGCCGACCGATAAGTTAACGATAAGCGATATCCTGAACATTGCTATTACTAATAATCCACCCTCAGGTTATCATCCGAACCCCCTTAGGTATTAAGTTGCAAGCAACAGATAATTGCATTAAACAATGTGTATAAAGTAAGAAAAAGTTGTACATGCAGGCACTCACACTGATGTTTTCTCCCTAATGGCAACAACACATCCTCCCACGTCACGTTTCTGTCACTCGAGCACAGGAGAAAAGGAGGCATGAACCCACTATCTAGCATAAATACTCCCTCTTGGAGTCACTAGCAACTACTTGTCCAGAGAAACCACTAGCAACGGAAAGCATGTAAGATCACAAATAATATATGCAATAAAGACTATAATCAACTTGGCATAATTTTAGTATTCATCGGATCCCAGCAAACACAGCATATAGATTTACATAAGATCAATCTCGATCATGATAGGCAGCTCACGAGATCTAAACATGGAGGCATATGAGGAGAAGACAACCATCTAGCTACTGCTATGGACCTGTAGTCCAAGGATGAACTACTTACTCATCACTCCGGAGGCAGGCATGGTGATGGAGAGGCCTTCGGTGATGATTTCCTCTCTAGCAGGGTGCCGGGAGACAGCTTCAGAACCCCCTGATCTAGGGTTGCCGACGACGGCGGTTGCGGAACTTTTCAGGGATATTTGATCAGGTGCCTAGGGTTTTCCATCGCAGGGGAATATATAGGCGAAAGGGCAAAGACGGTGGATCCCTGGGGGCCCCACACCACCAGTTGGTGCGACTTGGGGGGAGGGCGCGCAACCCCATGGTGTGGCCCCCCTGGTGCCCATTTTCGACTCTTCTTAGGTCTTCTGGATGCTTCCGGGGAAAAGAGGCACTTCGGGCTTTGTTGGTCCCGGAAAAGGTGTAAAAAATGCTCTAAAGAAGTGAGAAAACATATAGCAATGGGCGTAATATTATCATGGAGCATCAGAAATTATGGATACGTTGGAGACGTATCAAGCATCCCAAGCTTAGTTCCTACTCGTCCTCGAGTAGGTAAACGATAAAGCACAATAACTTCTGAGGTGACATTCTACTAACATAAACTTGATCATTATGTAAAATCATATGTACGCTGAGATCATAGAACTTCAAACACAAACATGATAAATAGAACTTTAATAATAAAACATAGCAATCACTTTGCATCATGAAGAGTATCTTAAATAAAGGATCATGGATAATAATGCAAAGAAAGATAAACGTTTGTTTCCGGTATAGAGAAAGCATGGAAAAGTGGTATTTCACTAGTCCTTAAGAGTGGGACAAAACATAAATGCCAGGACACCTTCAAAATTCATGAGGAATACTAGAGAAAATAATTTAAGAACAAACGATATCACATCATGAATCAATTATTGATGTTTATGGGACAAATGCACATAGAACTCAGAATGGCAAAAATGCCTTCTCAACTGTGCATAAAGTTAGAAGATGGAGACTCAACATAAAAGTAAAAGAAAGACCCTTCGCGGAGGGAAGCAGGGATCACTCATGTACTAGAGCTTTTTATTTTATTAAACAAAGGTATTAAAAGCTTGACACTCCTCCCATCCATCTTTCACAAACCATGGCTAACCGAATCCTCGGGTGCCTGCCAACCGTCACATACCGTGGAGGACTGTCTATATTTTAGGAGAGGTGTATGTTAATGTCAACGAATGGTAAATAGAAAATAATGTACGTCACAAGCCAACTGGATTCACAAGAGCGGATCCCACATGAAGGACGCATCTGGGTAGAAGGTCATCCCTCTTTCTCTTTTGTTTACACAATTATGCTTTGACTGGTAAATCAGGGGCAAAAATAGTGAAGAGAATTTGTTTGCATTAATTTGGGGCTGGGCACCCCGTTGCCAGCTCTTCTATCATTTGGATAAGCATATGAAGCCACTAGTCCAGGGTGTGAAATCCAATCAACAAGTGAGATAAATATTCTCCATTAACGTCCTCATGAGCAAAAACAAGAACACAAAACAGGAGTAATTTTGAAAGTTTTAAAGGTAGCACGTTAGCAATTTACTTGCAGTGGGAGTGAAATACCACACGTAGGTAGGTATGGTGGACATAATGGGAAAAACTTTGGTTTTAAGGGCGTTAGGATGCACAAGTAGAGCTCACACTCAGTACAGGTGGAGGCTAGCAAAAGACTGTGAGCGACAAATCAAGAGAGCATAAGAGCCATAATCATGCATAGCGACATAAGCATCAATAATTAAAGCATAAGCGGTATCACAAGTTCAAAAACTAAGTGTTCATGGAGGCTATTCGTGACTGGTTCATAGTCATAAACATGGTGTGAGCATGCGCCAAGTCAACCAAAGAAAACATTCAAAAGAGAATACCATAAATTTATAATTTACTATGACAAGAACAACTCATGAATCTTTCAATGGCGTATTAAACACTCTCAGCTATTTGAGGATATTCACGCTACTCAATAGCCAAAAGGCTTTAAAACTGAAATAACATTTAGCATGGCATAAAAAAAAGTTCTAGCCACAGTCTATACAAGCTTCTCCTTGCACTATTATAAATTCTACTTCAAGCAGCAATTTGTTTTCCCAACAAGCACCATACAAGATATGTCTTAACAAAAAAAATACTCTTTATGATACAGCAAGCAAACATGATAGTACTCATATAACACTACTAAAACTGACATCCCTGATAAGAGATGCATGCAAAACAGGAGCTAAATAAATGCAGCAACCAGACAAAGATTAAGAATACAACGTATTCCCATGAAAAAGCGGAGCGTGTCACTCTCCAATAAAAGAATGCTGGGATCCAACCAAGCTTATTGAGAAAATAAAAAAAATCTGAAAGCAAAAAGAAAAGACGCTCCAAGTAAAGCACATAAGATGTGACCGAATAAAAATATAGTTTCACTAGAAGTGACCTGATAATTTGTCGATGAAGAAGGAGATTTCTTAGGCATCCCAAGCTTAGACGCTTGAGTCTTCTTGGAATTTTCTGGGATGTACCACCGTCTCGTCCCCAAGATTAAGAACTTCACTCCTCTTGATCACGTCATATCATCCTCTTCTCTTGGCCCTTGAAAACTTCTTTCACACCCAACTTCATCTTCATTAGCAACGTTACTGCAATCGAAATAATAAATTCACATGGTACAGTTTCAAAACAATCCTAACACTCAAAAAAACGTTAGCTACTGTCACAAATTCTTTAAAATCTCTTTTTCTCAAAAGAACACCAAAATAAAGAGATTAAGATGCAAATGCAATTATTGGCAGAAATCTGTCAGAACAGGACTGTAGGTAAAGAAGATTTTTTTCGAAAATCTTCTTTTTTTCTCAAATCAAAAAGTGGTCAACAAAGAAAAGTTGATTACACAGCCCGGGATTACGTACAAAAAATCTCATTTCATGTTTAATTTTTTGTGATTTTATACGATTTTAACCGTGGACAGCAGAAATCTGTTTCCTGCGCAGAAATTTTAAATATAGTCTCAACTTTCCACTAGAGGCTTTACTTGGCTCAACAAAAACACAAAAGAAAAGATATAGCAGGGTTGCTAAGGAAATATACAACACCCAGGTGCAAAGCACACAAAAGAAAACAATGGAAAACTGGTTGAAAACAGAGAAATAAAACAGGTTGTCTCCCGGTAGCGCTTTTCTTTAACACCTTTCAGCTAGGCATAGAAAGCAACTCAAGTATTTTCAAGTGAAGAAGCATCAACATCATAACTTTCTCTAATAATAGAGTCAAAAGTTAGCTTCATCCTATTTCTAGGAAAGTTTTCCATACCTTTCTTGAGGGGGAATTGATCCTTAATACTCCCCTCTTTCATATCAATAACAACACCAACAATTCTAAGAAAAGGTCTTCCCAAAACAATAGGACAAGAAGCATTGCATTCAATGTTCATAACAACAAAATCAACAGGGACAAGGTTATTGTTAACCATAATAATAACATCATCAATTCTACCAAGAGGTTTCTTCTTAGCATTATCATCAAGATGAACATCCAAATAACAGTGTTCCAACGGTGGTAGATCAAGCATATCATAAAGCTTTTTAGGCATAACAGAGATACTAGAACCAATATAACACAAAGCGTTGCAATCAAAATCATTTACTTTTATCTTAATGATAGGCTCCCAACCATCATCTAATTTCCTAGGGATAGATGTTTCAAGTTTCAACTTTTCTTCCCTAACTTTCATGAGAGCATTGGTAATATGTTTAGTAAAGGCCATATTCATGGCACTAGCATTGGGAATTCTAGCAAGATTTTGTAGAAACATAATAACTTCAGAGATATTGCAATCATCAAAATCAAAATTATTATCATCAAAAGTAATGGGACCATTATCTCCTACATCTTTAAAAAATTTCAGCACTTTTATTAAAAGCAATTTTAGCAATTTTAGGTAATTTAGCACGTTTCACAGAAGGGGTGAGGACTTTGTTAACACCAACTACTTTACCATTGATAGTAGGAGGTTTACTATCACTTTGAGCTTCAGTTTTACTAGTGGCTGTGATAGTGGAAACTCTAGCAATATTATTCTTTTTAGCCAATTCATCTTCTCTTTCCCACCTAGCACGTAATTCAGCCATCAACCTAACATTATTATCAATTCGAACTTGGATGGCATTCAAAGTTTTACTTTCTTTAACATCATGTGGCAAAACCTTCAGTTTTAGAAAATCAACATCAATAGCTAGGATGTCCACTTTAGAGGCAAGAACATCTATTTTACCAAGCTTTTCCTCAACAGATTTATTAAAAACAGTTTGTGTGCTAATAAATTCTCTAAGCATGTTTTCAAGATCAGAGTAGGGCTTTTATTGTTATTGTAGGAGTTTCCATAAGAATTACCATAACCATTATTAGGAGGATAGGGCTTATAATTGTTTCCACCAAAATTATTTCTATAAGCATTCTTGTTAAAATTATTATTTCTAATAAAGTTCACATCAACATGCTCTTCTTGAGCAACCAAAGAGGCTAAATTAACATTATTTGGATGAACTTGAGCTTTACCATTAACAAGCATAGACATAATAGCATCAAGCCTTACACTCAAGAGGAGGTTTCCTCACCAGAATTTACCTTCATACCTTGTGGAGCTCTCTCAGTGTGCCACTCTGAATAATTTATCATCATATCATCAAGAAGCTTTGTTGCATTGGCCAAAGTGATGGACATAAAGGTACCTCCAGCAGCTAAATCCAATAGGTTCCTTGAGAAGAAATTCAGTCCTACATAAAAAATTTGTATAATCATTCAAGTAGTCAGTCCATGAGTGGGACAATTCTTCACCATAGTTTTCATTCTCTCCCAAGCTTTAGCAACATGTTCATTATCAAATTGTTTAAAATTCATTATGTCACTTCTAAGGTATATAATCTTAGCAGGAGGATAATATTTTCCAATGAAAGCATCTTTACACTTAGTCCATGAATCAATAATATTTCTAGGCAAAGATAGCAAACCATTCTTTAGCTCTTCCTCTCAAAGAGAAAGGGAATAATTTCAATTTAATAATATCTCCATCCACATTTTATATTTTTGCATCTCACATAGTTCAACAAAATTATTAAGGTGAGCAGCAACATCATCAGTACTAAAACCTGCAAATTTCTCTTCCATAACAAGATTTAATAAAGCAGTTTTAATTTATAGAAAGCAGAAGTAGGAGCAGGTGGAGCAATAGGTGTGCAAATAAAATCATTGTTGTTTATGCTAGTGAAGTCACACAACTTAGTATTCTCAGAGGAACTCATTTTAGCAAAATAATAGAAAGCAAATAAATAACAGTTATAAAGTAAACTATTTTTTTTTGTTTTTGATATAGAGAAGCAAAAAAGACAAAAATAAAAAACAAGACAATAAAAAAAATAAAGATGTTGAGATTGAGAGACTGCCCTTTGCCAGAGACTTCTTTCTCCCCGGCAACCACGCCAGAAAAAAGTCCTTGATGGTGCAGATCTTGCACTCGTTGGGAGACCCCAAGAGGAGGGTGGGATGAGCACAAGGGTAGGAGTTTTCCCCTTAGTTAAGAACCAAGTTTATCATTCCAGTAGGAGAAAGAGGACCTTCGGAAGGTTGATGCCACCGACGGTAGTGATGGCGCCTCACCAGTGTCAGCAACAACACGGAACCTGCACACTACACAACCAAAATACTTTGTCCCAACGGTACAGTGAGGTTGTCAATCTCACCGGTCTTGCTAAAAACAAAGGTTAGATGTATAGTGTGGAAAATGGTGTATGCTTGCCGTAAGTAAAGATAACAGGAAATTGTAGAGGTTTGTTTAACAGTGTAGGAAAATAGTCCGGGGTTCATAGGTTCACTAGTGGTGTCTCTCCATAAAAGATAGCATGCTGGGTGAACAAATTACATCTGTGCAATTGACAAATAAAGGTTGCACCGTAGTGCACATTCATGACATGATGACTACTATGATATTTTAGTGTGGGCATTACAAAAATATACATAGACCGTAATCCAACTGCATCTATGACTAATAATCCACCCTCAGGTTATCATCCGAACCCCCTTAGGTATTAAGTTCCAAGCAACAGATAATTGCATTAAACAATATGTGTAAAGTAAGCAATGATTCTACACGTGGGCACTCACCGCTGTTTTCTCCCTAGTGGCAACAACACATCCTCCCCCGTCACGTTTCTATCACTCGAGAACAGGTGAAAAGGAGGCATGAACCCACTATCTAGCATAAATACTCCCTCTTGGAGTTACTAGCAACTACTTGGCCAGAGCAACCACTAGCAACAGAAAGCATGCAAGATCACAAATAACATATGCAATAAAGACTATAATCAACTTGGAATAAGTTTATTATTCATCGGATCCGAGCAAACACAGCATATAGATTTACATAGGATCAATCTCGATCATGATAGGCAACTCACGAGATCTAAACATGGAGGCATATGAGGAGAACACAACCATCTAGCTACTACTATGGACCCGTAGTCCAAGGATGAACTACCCACGCATCACTCCGGAGGTAGGCATGGTGATGGAGAGGCCTCCGGTGATGATTTCCTCTCCGGAAGGGTACCGGGAGACAGCTTCAGAACCCCCTGACCTAGGGTTGACGATGACGGCAGCTGGAGAACTTTTCGGGGATATTTTATCAGGTGCCTAGGGTTTTCCATCGGAGGGGAATATATAGGAGAAAGGGCAAAGGCGGTGGAGCCCTGGGGGCCCCACACCACCAGCCGGCGCGGCCAGGGGGTAGGGCGCGCCACCCCATGGTGTGGCCCTCTGGTGCCCGTCTTCGACTCTTCTTCGGTGTTCTGGATGCTTCCGGGGAAAATAGGTACGTCGGGCTTTGTGGGGTCCAATTCTGAGAATATTTTCAGAACAACTTTTCTGAAATAAAAAACAGCAGAAAACACGGAACTGGCACTTGGCATCTTGTTAATAGGTTAGTCCCGGAAAACGTGTAAAAATGCTCTAAAAGGGGAGAAAGCATGTAGCAATTGGAATAATATTATAATGGAGCATCAGAAATTATAGATATGTTGGAGACGTATCAAGCATGTGTTTGTGGTGGTGTAAGCAGCTTACTCATAACAGACGGTGAATCAAGAGCAACAGAGGTGTTCAAAGTTGTACCTTTTCTTTTAGTGGATGGTAATATAGGAAACTTTGCATCACGAGTCTTACCCATGATGAATGATTGGCAGCAGATAATAGTACTCTCCGGTGAGCTCGCAAATAAAGCTATGCTCCCCGGCAACTGCGCCAGAAAATAGTCTTGATAACCCACAAGTATAGGGGATCGCAACAGTCTTCGAGGGAAGTAAAACCCAAATTTATTGATTCGACACAAGGGGAGCCAAAGAATATTTGTGAGCCTTAAAAAGTGAGTTGTCAATTCACCTGCACCTGAAAGTGCACTTGTTCGCAGTGGTTTATCAGTAGTAACAGTTTTATAGTAGCAGCAGTAGTGAAATAGTAGCAGCAGTAAAATGAAAACAGCATCAGTAGTGTTTGAAGTAAACAATGAGATTAAATACTGTAGGCATAGGGATAGATGAACGGGCGTTGCATGGATAAGATAGTTCATATAATAATCAAGATATGGGCATTGCAGATAAATAAGATAAAGCATCCAAGCACTAAATAACCATAGGCATGTGTTCCGTAAATAGTCGTACGTGCTCGCAATGAGAACTTGCACAACATCTTTTGTCCTACCAGCCCGTTTTCAGCGGGGCCTCAAGGGAACTACTGGTAATTAAGGTGTTCCTTTTAATAGAACACCTAAGCAAAGCATTAATACTCCGTGAACACATGTGATCCTCACATCACAGCCATTCCCTCTGGTTGTCCCAATTTCTGTAACTTCGGGGCCTCGGTTTCCGTACAACGATATGTGTAAACAACTTGCAGGTATGATCAAGAAACAATAAGTATCATCGTGATTCAATAACATGTTCAGATCTGAGATCATGGCACTCGGGCCCAAAGTGACAAGCATTAAGCATAACAAGTTGCAACAATGTCAATAACACTAATAGAGGATAGTAGGCACTATGCCCTAACAATCACGGCATTATTACATGAACAATCTCATCCAATCCCTACCATCCCCTTCAGCCTACAGCTGGGGAATTACTCACACATGGATGGAGGAAACATGCATGGTCGATGGAGAGGAGTTGGTGATGATGATGGAGATGATCTCCTCCAATTCCCCGTCCCAGCAGGGTTCCAGAACGGAGTTTCTGAACCCCAAAAAAGTATTCGCGATGGCGGCGGAGCTACAGACTTCTTTCTGGAAAACGATCGAACCCCCTTGGGTTTTTATGTTTTGGGGCATATGTAGTCGAAAGGGGAGTCCGAGGTGGGCTCACCATGCCCAGGCGGGCCCACCTTGGCCACGCCTGGGGGTGGTGAGGGCACCCCTTTCCCCTCTCTGACTCATCTTCTGGCTCCGGGAGTCTTCGGGTAAAATATGGACTGTCCTTCCGTGTCTGGGTATTTTCCTAAAAGTTGATTTTCTGGCAAAAACGAGACACCAAAGTAATTCTGCTGAAAACAACGTTATTCCGTGTTAGTTGCATTCAAAACACACAAATTTTAGAGGGAAAACATCAGCAAAGTGTTCAGAGAAGTAGATACGTTTTTAACGTATCAGCCATCAAGAAGTACCCCGAGGAGTATAACTCAGTAAAATTGCTTCTTCTTATTCCTCACATACTTGCATGTCTAACACTTGTACTTTTTTTCATACATACTAAACTCGTACTTTTTTATGTAGGCGATGCCTACCTGGTGCGCGCACCACGCGGATGCATGGACGCAGCTGTCCCACATGTGGGACTCTGACGCGTGGAAGGCCAAGAACACTGCCGGTAGGAAGAACCAGCAGCTGGTGAAGTCATATCACCATCAGGGTAGCCGGTCTGTTTCGAGCTACGCCGAGATCTATGTAAGTGCAATTTCTTTCTGCAAGTTCTTCATGCATTCTTACTTATGGGCGGAACAAGATGTGCTCTTCTAACCATGTTATTTTCTATTGCAGGCGGATCACAATAAGGTGGAGGTGCCAAACACCTACAAGGCCTTCTTCATGTCGAAGGTGGCATCCTCTAAGCAGGTCAAGCCATATGATCCCAACCTCGGAGAAGAGGAGTATGGTAGGCCCACCTTTCTGCGCAAGGGCAACTACGACGACTCGTTCAAGGGCAGGGAGGGGGAGGACGCTGACTCGAGCTCCGTGGACTTGGACCCGTTCCTGGTCATGGTGTCTGGAGGAGGGAAGAGGCACGGACGGCCTTCTGTTGGAGAGAGAGCCTTCCCCGTGGATACCGAGAGCCTATCTGCCATCAATGCTCGGGCGACGAGCTCCAGCCTCCTGATCCAGACTCGCGACGAGCCTGCACGTGACTTAACTGCAGTTCGTTTTGTCACTCATTTTTTATTATTTTTGCATGTTTTCGTTCTAACTACTGAAAACCATGTCGCATGATTAGGAGTTGGCGGCGGTGAAAGCCAGGAATGATTTCCTGGAGGAGCAGCAGAGGTAGCACGCCGAGGAGTAGCGACGCCAGGCCGAGTTGCAGCAGCAGCAGATGGAGGAGCAGCGGCAGCAGATGGCAGCGATGCAGGCACGGATGACATGGCTAGCGGTGAGTTTCATTCACATTGCATAATAGCGGTAGTCTTCTCTTTTATTACTAACCCGGTTTCTAAAACATACTATGCAGTCGCAAATGCAGAGTATGCCGCAGCTGCGCTTACCGGAGCCGGACCGATGGTGATCTATCAACCACCAAACGCTATCGTAAGTTAACATTTCCTTCTAACTGGAGTCATTTCCTTCTAACTGGTGTCGTTTCCGTCTAACAGATCCTAACCATCTACTTATTTTGCTTGTAGGGTACTGGTGCCTCTGCCGTCGGGTCGAACACATCACCCATATCCACTGCTGCACCTCAGCGACGAGAGCAGACATGACGAGAGTGGTGAGTTAGCTATAAACCTTCTATACTCCGCGTCAAAACTTACTTTCATGTCTCACTTATACTTAGATCTATCTGTCAACTTGCAACTCGCCAGGTTGGCCGAATATTTCTCTTCACTGCCACCAAGTTAGCACGAGCTTAGCGGGTGTTGATGTGTACGCACGCTTCTATTCTTGTAGACAGTGTTGGGCCTCCAAGTGCAGAGGTTTGTAGAACAACATCAAGTTTCCCTTAAGTGGATCACCCAAGGTTTATCGAACTCAGGGAGGTAGAGGTCAAAGATATCCCTCTCAAGCAACCCTGCAATTAAGATACAGGAAGTCTCTTCTGTCCCCAACACACCAATATACTTGTAAGGTATATAGGTGCACTAGTTTGGCGAAGAGATAGTGAAATGTGAGTAATATGTATGGTTATAAGTAATAATAGCAATTTGAAATAAATATGGCAGCAAGCAAACATGTAGCAGAACAGGCGGAAAATGGTGTTTCAATGCTTGGAAGCAAGGCCTAGGGATCCTACTTTCACTAGTGGACACTCTCAACAAAGATCACATAATTGAATTAATAAATACCATCTCTTCACTATGCTACTCCAAACCACTCTCCGGTCGAATAACAACACCAATCCATGCGTAGGGCTTTAATAACACTCCTTAGATAAGAACTTTCCCAACTAAGTTACCCTCATGCTATCACCATGGGACCATATGGTTCCACGCAAACACCACAATTTCATAGGGCTATCCAACACAAAATATAAATATAATGCTAAACCACACGGTGCACACACTGTCACCTTTACACCGTGATCAAATTGTTTACGGAGATCTCATAAAAAAACCACTTGAGTAGCATAATAGATGAATAATAATATCTATGAATTCAAATAGATTACAAAGCTCACGATCACATATAGATCACAAAATGGGAGAGAGAGATGAACCACATAGCTACCGGTAGAGCCCTCGGCCTCGGGGGAGAACTACTCCCTCCTAATCATAGGAGACAGCAACGACGATGAAGATGGCGGTGGAGTCGATGGAGATGGTTCCGGGGGCACTTCCCCGTCCCGGCAGGGTGCCAGAACAGTGATCTGTCTCCCGAAACTTGTCGGCAGCGGCGGCGGAGCTACGGATGTATTTTGTGGAAAAGGTCGATTCTTTTAGGATTTTCGAGAGGAAGGCTTTAAATAGGCGAAAGGGAAAAGGCAGTGGAGCCCTGGGGGCCCCACACCACCCTCCGGCGCGGCCAAGCGAGGGCGCCGCCCTATGGTGTGGGCTCCCTGAGGCGCCCCTCCTGGTCTCTTCGGGACTCCGTGAAATCTTCGGGAATTCTAAGACTTCCGGGCTTCGAATTTTCCAATTCCGAGAACATTTCCAAAACAACTTTTCTGAAACTAAAAACAGCAGAAAACAGGGAACTAGCTCTGTAGCATCTTGTCAATAGGTTAGTCCGTAAAATCGATAAAAATGACATAAAGAAGGGAGAAAACATGTAGCAATTGGCATAATATCATCATGGAACATCAGAAATTATAGATACGCTGGAGACATATCAAGCACCCCCAAGCTTAGTTCCTACTCGTCCTCGAGTAGGTAAACGATAAAACAAAATAATTTGTGAGGTGACATGCTAAACTTGATCATCATAATGTAAAAGCATATGTACGCTGAGATCATAGAACTTTAAACACAAACATGATAAATAGAACTTTAATAATAGAGCATAGCAATCACTTATCAGCATGAGAAGTAACTCAAATAAAAGATCATGAATAACAATGCAACGAAAGATATATGTTTGTTTCAAGTATAAAGAAAGCATGACAAAGTGGTATTTCGCAGGTCCTTAAGAGTGGGACAAAACATAAATGCCAGGACACCTTCAAAGTTCATGAGGAAGACTAGAACAAATAGTTGGATAACAAGCAATAACACATCATGAATCAATTAATAGTGTTTCTGGGACAAATGCACATAAAACTCAGAATGGCAAAAATGCTCTCTCAACTGTGCATAAAGTTAGAAGATGGAGACTCAACATAAAAAAAAAGGCCCTTCGCGGAGGAAAGCAGGGATCAACTCATGTGCTAGAGCTTTTATTTTATTAAACAGAGGTATTAAAAACTTGACACTCCTCCCATCCATCTTGCACAAAGCATGGCTAACCAAATCCTTGGGTGCCTGCCAACAATCACATATCGTGAAGGAGTGTCTATATATTAAGAGAGGTGTATGTTAGTGTCAACGAATGGTAAACAGAAAATACAGTTCGTCACAAGCCAACTAGATTTCACAAGAGCGGCTCCCATATGAAGGACGCATCTGGGTAGAAGGTCATCCCTCTTTCTCTTTTGTTTACACAATTATGCTTTGGCTGATAAATCAGGGGGAAAATAGTGAAGAGAATTTGTTTACATTAATTTGGGGCTGGGCACCCCGCTGCCAGCTCTTCTATCAATTGGATAAGCATATGAAGCCACTACTACATGGTGTGAAATCCAATCAACAAGTGAGATATAGATTCTCTATTTACGTCCTCATAAGCAAGAACAGGAACAAAAAACATGAGTAATTTTGAAAGTTCTAAAGGTAGCACATGAGCAATTTACTTGGAGTGGCATTGAAATACCACATGTAGTTAGGTATGGGGACACAATGGGAAAACTTTGGTTTTAGGGAGTTGGATGCACGAGTAGAGCTCATACTCAGTACATGTGGAGGCTAGCAAAAGACGGGGAACGACAAATCAAGAGAGCATAAGAGCCATAATCATGCATAGCGACATAAACATCATTAATCAAAGCATAAGTGGTACCACAAGTTCAAAAACTAAATGATCATAGAGGCTATTAGTGACTGGTTCATAGTCATAAAAATGTTGTGAGCATGCGCCAAGTCAACCAAATAAAACATTCAAAGAGAATACCACAAATTTATGCTTCAATATGACAAGAACAACTCATGATTCTTTCAATGGCATATTAAACACTCTCAGCTATTTGAGTCTATTCATGCTACTTAATAACCAAAAGGCTTTAAAACTAAAATAACATCTAGCATAGCATGAAGCAGGTCTAGCCACAGCTTATACAAGCTTCTACGTGCACCGTTACAAATTCTACCTCAAGCAGCAGTTTCTTTTCCCAACAAGCACCATACAAAACATGATTTAACAAAAACTCTCCAAATGCTACACCAAGCAAACATGAGAGTACTCACATAACACTACTAAAACTAACAACTCTGAATAACAGATGCATGAAAACAAAGGCTAAACGCAGTACTAGCAAAAAGTGAACACTCAGAGAACAATAACAATGAAAGCTAGAGTGTTCTAAGCAATGAAAATGGAGCGTGTATCTCTCCCACACAAGTATGATAAGATCCAACTATAAACTACAGCAAATAAAACTAAACAAACTGAACACAAAAAAAACGCTCCAAGTAAAGCACATAAGATGTGACCGAATAAATATATTGTTTCACTAGAAGTGACCTGATAATTTGTCGATGAAGAAGGGGATGCCTTGGGAATCCCCATGCTTAGATGCTTGAGTCTTCTTGAAATTTGCTGGGATGTACCACTGGGGCATCCCCAAGCTTAGGCTCTTCACTCTTCTTGATCACGTCATATCATCCTCTTCTCTTAACCCTTGAAAACTTCCTTCACACCAAACTTCTCACAATCTTCATTAGCAACGTTAGTGCAATCGAAATAATAAATTCACATGGTTCAGTTTCAACATGAGACTAACACTCATAAACACATTAGCTACTGTCACAGTTTTTTTTAACTCTTTTTCTAAAAAGAACACCAAAAGAAAGAGATTAAGAGGCAAATGCAATTATTAGCAGAAATTTGTCAAAACAGAACATCAGGTAAAGATGATTTTTTGTCGAACATATTTTGTTGCTCAAATTAAAAAGTGTTCAACTAAGAAAATTTGCGTATATATCCTAGGATTACGCACAAAAAACTCAGGTCATTTTGAATTTTTTGTGATTTTATACGAATTTAACAGTGGACAGCAGAAATCTGTTTCCTGCGTAGAAATCCAAAATATAGTCTCAACTTTCCATTAGAGGCTTTACTTGGCTCAACAAAGACACAAAAGAAAAGATACATTGGGGTTGCTAAGGAAATAGAAAACACCCAGGTGCACAGAAAACAAAAATAAACGACGTAAAACGGGTTGAAAACAAAGAAATAAAACGGGTTGTCTCCCGGAAGCGTTTTTCTTTAAAGCCTTTCAGCTAGGCACAATGATTTTAAAAGATGCTCACATAAGAATAAGAGTTGAAAAACAATAAGAGAGCATCGGTAAGAAAATATAAAACACATTTAAGTTTAAGCCACTTCCTATGAAAAAGAATCTTGTAGAAAAACAAGTCAACGAAGCACAAAGTGACTAGCATAAGAAGACAAAATAAGTACAACTTCAATTCAATATAAAGAGAAGAAACTTGATATTTTTGAGATGCATAAAACCATGTTTCCCTCTCTCATAATAACCTTCAGTAGCATCATGAATGAAATTAACAATATAAGTATCACATAAAACATTCTTATCATGAGCCACATGCATAAAAGAATTAATACTCTCCACATAAGCATAGTCATTCTCGTTAATAGTAGTGAGACAAAATTCAACAAAACATCTATCATTATCATTCTCATCACCATAATCATCAAATATAGGAGGCATATTATAATCATAATTAATTTTCTCCTCAATAGTAGGTGGACTAAAAATATCATATTTATCATTGTAACCATCATATATAAGAGGCATATCATAATCACAATAAAACTTATACACAATAGTAGGTGGAACTAGAATACCACATTCATTATAATCATCATAGATCGGAGGCGAAGTATCGTCAAATAAAATTTCCTCCTCAAAACTTAGGGGACTAAAAATATCATATTCATCAAAACTAGCTTCCCCAAGCTTATACTTTTCCATAACATTAGAAAGAATGGTGTTCCAGGAATTAATACTAATAACATTGTTATTAGAATGCAAAATAAAGATCCATATGTTTTTTAATTTTCTCTTGAAACACTTCATGTCCTAACTCAAGATAAAGATTATAAAGCTCTCTCATATTTTTGTTGTTTTCCATTAAGTCTAACTAGTGAAAACAAGAAACAAAAATATTTAATTGCAGAATCTAACAGAAATAACTTTGAGCACTCACACCCGAGGATGTGAGAATGTTTTACCTTACCTCCCTGGCAACAGCGCCAGAAAAGAGCTTGATGTCTACGCACACTTCTATTCTTGTAGACAGTGTTGGGCCTCCAAGTGCAGAGGTTTGTAGAACAACAACAAGTTTCCCTTAAGTGGACCACCCAAGGTTTATCGAACTCAGGGAGGCAGAGGTCAAAGATATCCCTCTCAAGCAACCCTGCAATTAAGATACAAGAAGTCTCTTGTGTCCCCAACACATCCAATATACTTGTCAGGTATATAGGTGCACTAGTTCGGCGAAAAGATAGTGAAATGCGAGTAATATGGATGGTTACAAGTAATAATAGCAATCTTAAATAAATATAGTAGTAAGAAAACATATAGCAGAACGGGTGGAAAATGGCGTTTCAATGCTTGGAAACAAGGCCTAGGGATCCTACTTTCACTAGTGGACACTCTCAACAGTGATCACATAATTGAATTAATAAATACCATCTCTTCACTATGCTACTCCAAACCACTCTCTGGTCGAATAACAACACCAATCCATGCGTAGGGCTTTAACAGCACTCCTTAGAGTAAGCACTTTCCCAACTAAGTAACCCCCATCCTATCACGATGGGACCTAGATGGTTCCACGCAAACACCACAATTTCATAGGGCTATCCAACACAAAATATAAATATAATGCTAAACCACACGGTGCACACACTGTCACCTTTACACCGTGATCAAAGTGTTTACGGAGATCTTATAACAAAAACCACTTGAGTAGCATAATAGATGAAGAATAATATCTATGAATTCAACTAGATTACAAAGCTCACGATCACATATAGATCACACCATGGGAGAGAGATGAACCACATAGCTACCGGTAGAGCCCTCAGCCTCAGGGGAGAACTACTCTCTCCTCATCATAGGAGACAACAACGACGATGGAGATGGCGGTGGAGTCGATGGAGATGGTTCCAGGGGCACTTCCCCGTCCCGGCAGGGTGCCAGAACAGAGATTTGTCCCCCTAAACTTGTCGGCGGCGGCGGCGGAGCTACGGATGTATTTTGTGGAAAAGGTCGATTCTTTTAGGGTTTTCGGGAGGAAGGCTTTAAATAAGCGAAAGGGCAAAGGCGGTGGAGCCCTGGGGGCCCCACACCACCCCTCGGCGCGGCCAAGGGGGGGCGTGCCGCCCTATGGTGTGGGCCCCCTGTGGCCCCCCTGCGGGTCTCTTCGGAACTCCGTGGAACCTTCGAAAATTCTAAGACTTCCGGGCTTCGAATTTTCGAATTCCGAGAATATTTCCAGAACAACTTTTCTGAAACTAAAAACAGCAGAAAGTAGGGAACTGGATCTGTGGCATCTTGTCAATAGGTTAGTCCGGAAAATCGATAAAAATGACATAAAGAAGGGAGAAAACATGTAGCAATTGGCATAATATCATCATGAAACATCAGAAATTATAGATACGTTGGAGACGTATCAGATGTGCAATTTGTCATATCTATGTCAACAAACTGTCATTTTGCATTCAAATGTTTCCATTCTCGTGTCTATGTTTCTTTCTCTCGTGTTCTAGATGGATTGGAGCTCGGAAGGGACATCGATGGCATGAGGACTTCCCGGATGATCCCATTGTCATGCAACATCGATGTAATGATGAACTAGTTGTAAATAATGATGCTATGGATGATATTTGTGGTATTATGGATGATTTTGTGGTGTTTTGATGCATTTTCGATGCAATTTGTGTTGTTGGGATGAAAACTGTTGATGAAATTGATTATTGCATCTATTCTGTCATTTTGAACGGTAATGGTGAAGGAATTTTTTTTTTTGACCTCTTTGTCGTGTACAAGCACACGGTAAAGAATCTTTTCACTCTTTGTTGTGTGCTTGCACACGGCAAAGAGGCCACGTGGAGCCACCTGTAGCATCTGGCATTTTTGGCACCTTTTTGTCGTGTTCTTGCACACGGCAAAGACTGACAGGCGGGTCCCACCTGTTTCCGTTTCCGTTTGGTATCTGGCCAAGTGGTGGTGGGGCCTACTTGAAGTCTTTGTTGTGTGCCCCGATGAAATGCACACGGCAAAGAAGACGTCGCGGTGCAAAATGCTACTGTGTACTCGTTGCCGTGTGCGACACACGGCAAAGGCGTGCGCAGTTGGCACACGACAACGAGGTTTTCTCCCGTAGTGCTGGCATGATATCTTTCTTTGGCAAGGCATAACCAATGTAAGAAGGCATACAATGTAAGAAAGGTTGGCATGCAGGAAATGCTCACATATGTAAATTATTGCCATGATCTGAAAACTATTAACTCTTGGGGCAGGCGTGCTTTTTATTGAGAAGTAAATCATGGTTGGTCGTTAATTGGACGTGTATTAACGCTGATTCTCTAAAATTGAGTGTGCATGGTGATTGTTGCCTACAATTTAGCCCGTATTAAGTGCTGGGTTGGGGCCAATTGATAAATGTTGGATTGGCAAAAAGCAGGGTAGTGTAGGGGGGAAAACGTTTGGAGCATCCGGGAGAATTAATTGCCTACCTAAATAGGGATGATGTTGATTGCCTACAATTGAGGGGGTATTAACTGTTGGTTTGGGACAGATGCAGAGAAGAGATGTTGACGACATGATGCGCTTGGTGACGGTTGAAGGAACCAAATTCTTTTTTTAAGACAAAATTATCGCCATGATCTGAAAACTATTAACCCTTGGGGCAGGCGTGCTTTTTATTGAGAAGTAAATCATGGCTGGTCGTTAATTGGACGTGTATTAATGCTGATTCTCTAAAATTTAGTGTGCATGATGATTGTTGCCTACAATTGAGCCCGTATTAAGTGCTAGATTGGGGCCAATAGATAAATGTTGGATTGGCAAAAAACAAGGATGGTGGAAATAGTGTAGGGGGAAAAACGTTTGGAGCATCCGAGAGAATTAATTGCCTACCTAAATAGGGACGATGTTGATTGCCTACAATTGAGGGGTATTAATTGTTGGTTTGGAACAGATGCAAATAAGAGATGTTGACGACAGGATGTGCTTGGTGACGAAGGAACCAAATTCTTTTTTTAAGATATATAAGATATAAGATAAGATATAAGATAGGAGAGATACTCCTTTTTTTTAGAAAATAGAAGAGATACTCCTATTCAGTAGCTTTTCAAGGGTTTCTACGCCCCCGGAGCCGCCCTTGAGCGAGGGGCCCGAGAGTTGATTTCCCGACGTTGATAGCTGGTATGCCTTTTCGGACAAGTTCTGCCCACTCAGAAAGTAGGAAGTCCTTTACGATTTTAGTTTGAGTAAACAAATGATAATAATATTTATTTCACAGTGGATACAGTATTGCCTAAAAGCCGCAAAAAAGAATCAACAAAGCATGCACGTACATTTGTGTACGAGCTTAATTAATTACATATTTTTCTAATACTCATATCCAATAGCGCGCACGTGTCCACATCGCATACATGGTCCATTTCCACATTTGGCTGGCTCAGCTGGAGTAGGCATAGTACATCTTGATGTCGGACACGGAGAAGCCGTTGAAGTTGGAGCCAGAGGCGGTGGTGTAGGCGCCCATGTCGTCGAAGACGAGCCAGTCCCCCACGCTCATCTCCGGCAGCTGGTACCCGGTCACCACCGTGTCGAGGGAGTCGCACGTCGGCCCGAAGACCGTGGAGGTGTAGGTGTGCTCGCCGGCGCACGGCGCGGCGAGCGGCCTCGGGTGCGGCACGTAGTGGTCCATGGGGATGCAGCTGAGCGTGCCGTAGAGTCCGTCGTCGATCCAGTACTCGCGAACGTCGCCGCGCGTGCGCTTCCCGATGACGCGCGCCGCCATGGTGAAGGCCGTCTCGGCAAAGTACCTCCCGGGCTCGCCGATGACCTCCACGCAGGGCAGGTCGCCGAAGTAGCGGTCGAGCGCCGCGTTGATGACCGCGGCCGCCTCGTCGAACGCGGGGCCGGACATGAACCCGCCGCCGATGTCGAGCACGCGCATGGGCGGCATGCCGAGGGCGACGGCCTGGTCGAACACCGCGCGCGCGGCCTCGATGGCGCCTCGGTAGACATCCGTGTTGGAGGCGCCGCTGCCGACGTGGAAGGAGACGCCGGCGACGTTGAGCCCCGCGCGCTGCGCGGCGCGGAGGAGCGGGAGGACCTCGTCGTCGTGCGCGCCGTACTTGGTGCCGAGGTCGACCCGGACGTCGCCGCCTTCGGGGCCCTTGATGCGGAGGACGAGCTCGCAGCCCGGGTGGCAGCGCTTCACCTTGGCCACCTCCTCCTCGGAGTCGTAGGTGGCGAGGTTGACGCCGACGTCGGCCGCGTACTCGAGGTGCGCCTCGGGCTTGCACGGGTTGGCGTAGACGATGCTCCGGGGCTCGACGCCCAGCGCGAGCACGGCCTCGATCTCCCTGCGGCTGGCGCAGTCGAAGCCCGCGCCGAGGGCCGCGAGCGCGCCGAGGAGGGCGGGGTCCGGGTTGCACTTGACGGCGTAGCAGGGGCGCACGGAGGAGAGCGCGCGGCGCCAGGCGCGGTGCAGGTCGACGACGCGGGCGAGGTCGAAGACGTAGAAGGCGCTGCGGACGCCGCTGCCGGGGGCGGCGATGGTGCGCATGAGCGCGGACACGGCGTCCTTGTCCTTGAGCGCGTCAGACCGCCTGAAGGCGATGACCTTCTTGTCCTTGACGCCGGGCGCCACCAGCACCGCCTGCATCGGGCTGCTTCCAACCATCTCGGGGACGACGGTGACCGAGGAAAGTGATGATGCGAAGTGAGTATGGTCAGGTCACGCTTAAACAATGAGGATCGAAATGCAGGGAGGAGATCTCGGCGAATGCTTCTTGGCGTGTGTGCGGCTTGCTTGCAACGAACTCATCGTCTTATATAGCGCTGTGCCGGTTCCGGCCGGCTTGGTCGTGATGAGGCTGCCTAGAAGTGGCCGGGTTAGGTGGGGTCAGAGAGCAGGTAGTAGGTAAAGGAGCTCGCTGGGTAATGTAATCGGAATCGCCGTCTCCTTTTGCTGTTTCAAACGGCGTGGTGTGCGGCCCAACGACTAGGAGGACTTCGTCGCTTCTGCCGCCCGGCTCGTTCGAGGTCTCTTCCTTGGTTCATTGCTAGATAGATCCGCGATTCTTGGGTCCGGTCAAACAAAAGTGGAATATACATAAATTTTTTTTTGTGGAGGGCGTAGAAAAATGGAATATGTGCACGGTGTTCTTAATTGTCGGAGGGCGCTTTCAATTTGGGGTATGAAATATTATCCGCACCTTTTGAAGGTACTCCCTCCGTTTCTTTTTACTCCGCGTATTAGGACTGTCTTAAGTCAAACGTTCTAAACTTTGACCAGGTTTATGGAACTAAATATAAATATTTGAAATATCAAATGGGTATAATATGAAAATATATTTCATGACGAATCGTATGTTATTGACTTTGTATTGTTAATATTGATAGTTTTTCCTATAAAGCTGGCCAAACTTTAGAAAATTTGACTTTTGGAAATCCTAATACGCAGACTAAAAAGAAATAGAGTGAGTACGTGTTGTAGAAGGTGTTTTTGGGCCGGTAAACAAATGTTCATTGGATGGGTGTTGGGCCCTGGATCTCTTTGTTTTTTTTTCGAGGGTATGCAATTGCATACCTGATTTTTATAGAAGTCAGAGTTTAATTATAAGTAGACGACAACACCAACAAGCTATCGAACACACTCCACAGAACTCCTAACTGACTACTCGCGAAGTGAAGCTCATACTCGCATAGAGTTTCATTGGACGGATCTCTTTATTTTGGTAAACAAATGTTCATTGGACGGATCAGATAAATGGCCCAGACCTAGTAGCGCGTAGAGTTTCAGTCAAGACAGAACATTTAAAAAAAATCAAACACGTTTTTAAATGAGCGAATTTTCAAAATTAACAAGTTTTTAAATTGAACAATTTTTTATAAAAATATTTCTTCAAAATGATGAACAATTTTGAAAACAAACTTCTATTAAATGAACAAATTTTGAAAATGAACAAGTTTTTAAATTGAAGATTTTTTGAAGTTGAATAATTGTTTAGAATAATAATTTTTGAAACTGATGATTTTTTTTGAAAATGAACAATTTTAGAAAATAAGAATTTTTTAAAACGGTGAATAAATTTTGAAAATGAACAATTTTTTAAATTTTCAGTAAAAACAGAAAACAAAAAAGATGATTCAATGTTTTAAAAATATAAAAAATAAATTTTCAAATAAAGGAAAAAACTAATAATAAAAAGTAAAATAAAAATGAAAGCATAAAACGGAAAAGAAAAAACTGAAACTGAAAAGAAAAAAAAAGTAGACAGTAAAAAGATTTAAAAAGAAGATATGACATAAACATGTCGTAGCCTTGCGGCTTTGCTCCTAACACCTGAATGTAAGATCCGAGGTTCAAATCCCCTGTTTTGAACCCTATTTTATGATCATTTCTCAAAGCTAATGGGCTAGCCCGCTTAAAACTTGTATGCGGGCGAATCCGACTTACAGCTCGCAAAGAGCGATATCTAGTAATTGTGCTTTGTTGTTGACAATTTGGGTCTTCCATGTCATACGCCAAGTTTATTTATATTTGTTGAAAAGTTTATTTTTGGTTCTCTCCCCGATCCAAAATTATTGTCACTGGCTCTAAAGAAAATTGTACTAGGCTGGTAGTCCTCTCACTACGCTTAATTCGTACCGGAGGTAGTACATCAATGGCTTGGGTATAAAACATTTGATGTATTCCAGGCCATTTGGAGGACATAAAGAAAGATTTGCACCATGGGATGTACCATGTCATAGATTGATATCATACAATCGCTATAGCACTTGAAAAATGAGTTGTCAAATCCGCTGTTCGGCAAATCCCTCAGGTGACCCTATCGGGTTTCGAGTAGGAGAACCCATGGACGCTGGTGGCGATCGTCGGTTAGACAGGGGGCGAGATTTACCCAGGTTCGGGGCCCTCCTAGAGGTAAAACTCTTACTCCTGCCTCTGTCGATCTGTATTAATCGAGTAGATCGGTTACAATGGTGGTTGGTCGAATCGAGAGTATGATCTCGAGTTCAAGGTTTTGGTGTTGCGGTGTTGCTTGGTCCTCTTCCGGTGGCTCTCCTGGCCTTATATAGGTGGCCAGGTCTCAAACCCTACTCGGAGAGGACTTCGAACTCTAACCCTAGGTCGGTTACATATTTCCAAACTTAACCCGCAAGTCAGTGCGGGTGGGCTTTACGTGGGCCTTCTGGAATACTCCAAGGGCTCCTCTTCTTGGGCCTTAACCTTGGGCCTGAGATGGGTGTCCTTACCCGCAGGGTCCAGGATCCATGTCTTCGTCAGTAGCCCCCGAGCGTTTGCTCGAGTGAGATTCTTCCAGTCGAGTAGACGGTCAAATCTTTCTTGGTCTTTCTTTCCTGTGGATAACCAGTTTGGTTGTTTCCTGTTTAGAGGGCGCGTACCATGTATAATGAGTTTTCATACTCGAGTATCGAGCAATGCAAGTGCCTGTTTTTATGGCTTTTTATCGCAGAAGGATGTGGCGCAGTAGCTTGGCTCTCCCGAGAGATCAGGGCCAATTAATTGCGACTAGGGAAAAACATTTTTGGCCTACACAGATTCGAGACCTCCGACTCGAACCCGATAAGGTGATAGTTGCGACTAGTGGTCTTATCAAGTCGAACTTAACCTATGGGGGTACCCGGCGCGCCCGCTAGGATTTTTCTTCGTGTTGTTGACACGGAATCATGCCGGAGGACGCAGCTTTGAGTGCGATTCCAGGCCCTCAAGAGAGATCTTTCGGGTCTTAACTTCATATTCGAAGAATATGGCATCCGGATGTGCCTAGTCGGCCGAACAATCCAGGTTTTTATGATGTAAAAATATCATGCGAGTGAGAAAAGGCAGGTTCTGCCTACTCGAGTAATTTTTCGATTTTGTAGTTCTTTTATCCATACGAAAGAGTTTTTGTGTTAGGAGTTTTATGCCCATATGAAAGAGTTTTCATGTTTGGGAGATCGTGCCCATACGAAAGAGTTTTCGTGTGCAGGGTATTTTTCTCTGTTTTAAAGGAGTCTTGCTTCATGATTTGTTCATGAAAAAGTTGTTTCTATTCGAAGGAGTTTTGTTCATACGAAGTTATTTTCGCGTTTGAACTTTCCATTCGAAACTTTCTTTGTCTTGATGATGCACGCTATGACGTCATGACGCACTTTTCTCCTTCCGATGGGACGTGACGGAGTGAGAGCAGATGGGTTGGCCCACATGGTCAGCTTTTTGACTGGGAAACGAGACGTCGTTCCCGGTTTTCACGCCAACCGTGCAGTAAATGCGCATGATCTTCTGCTAAGATCGTGGCAGGAAACAACGTTCACCGCCTCCTCGTTTCGTCTTCACACGTGGTGGCGGCGATGGGCGCCACGTGGCGCATCGAGCGGCCAGTATCGATTTATTCCGTGTATAAGTACGGGTCCTTGTGATGCGGTAAAACTTTCCCAGCCTTCGTCTTCCAGTCCATCTTCTTCCTCGCGCTCATCTTCTTCCTTCCCTCAAGCTCGTGCTGACAGTCATGGCCGGCGGAAAGAAACATGGCTCTGTCGTTTCCGCATCTGGTGAAGCTTCGGCGCAACCAGCGCCGCGCTTGGGCGACTGGCGTTCGCCTAATACTACGGCGAAGAGCGTCAAGGAGATGCAGCGCGAGGGTTTGCTGCATGTGGAGTCCGAGAAGCGGGTGCGCCTCGGCAAGAAAGAGGAGGTACCCAACCCACAAGCGAACGAACGCGTGGTCTTCGCGGACCACGTGTCGCGCGGTCTTTCTTTTCCCCTCCATCCATTTCTCGTCGGGTTGTTGTATGTCTATGGCATACAGCTTCACGATCTTCCTCCGAACGCGGTGCAGCACATATCGTGCTTCATCGTGTTCTGCGAATGCTTCCTAGGCATTCGCCCACACTGGGGGCTCTGGAAGGCCCTTTTCAATGTTCGGATCTTCCGCGAGAAATCGCGGGTAGACTCCGAGCCCGGCGAGCCGCTACGCACGGGTGGCTTTGGGATCCAAGCGAAATCGGAGACCGGCTACTTCAGCATGTACTTCATCGACTCCGCCCAGGGATGGAGGAAAAAGAGGTTTTACGTCATCGACAACAGCTCGTATGGGATTAAGGAATTCCATCCGTTCGCCGTTTTGAAGAGGAGGAAGTCCTGGGCGCACAAGTTGTCGACCGAAGAAACCGAGGTCGTCGCGCCGCTACTCGCCAGGGTGGCCGCCCTTCGCGACCAGAGTGCTGGAGTCGTGTTAAATGGGCTGCACCTGGCGGGCATCTTCCTCAGGCGCAGGATCCAGCCTCTGCAGCTCAGACCTTCCCCGATATGGGAGTTCCAAGGCTCTGAAGATCCTAGCCGAGTGAGTCGCGAGGAGCTCTCGAACGTCGAGTTCGAGAAGAAGATCGCGGCTATCACTAGCCTGAAGGTGGGAGAGAAATTCCCCGACTGCACAGTTGCAGCCTTCGACGCATCGAGGCCTCCGCCAGCCGAGGTGAGTTTATTCTTCTTCTCCTCTTTTATTTTCTTGCTTGTTGTGAGTTCCAGTCGATTGAATTTTCTCTTGCTTTCTTCTGTCTTCTTCGTAGAGCTTATCCATGGCCAACTGCTACCCTCCAGTTTCTGGAAAGGAGGCCTCGGATTTATTGGCGAGTAACCTGGACGGCCCGGCCGATACCAGTGTTGCCGATGCTACTTCGAGTTCCGAGCACAATTCTTTGGATGGTGCAGAGGGCTCGAATGGCGGTCTCCTTCCCCACAAGCGCCGTCGAGTAGAGGATGATGAGGCTACCTCCAAAGACAACTCCTTGGAGGACTCGCCCGGGAAGGATCCCATCTCTACGACTCCGCTGCGCTCACTCGCCCCTTCTCCTTCGTTCCCAGTAATCCAAACCGCCTCGAATGCGGATATGCTGGATGAGGATGAAGATGATGAGTAAGTCTTTCTCCTCGTTCTTAGTCGAACGTTTTCCTTTGCATCTATGTTGACGCTTTGTATTTTGTTGAAGCCTGCAAACCATTAGTCCTCACAGGTACGCCTCTTCCCTTCCTCCCGAAAGGAAGAATAAAGCAGGAGCTGCGGATGAGACTCCTACTGCTGGCACTGTCCAGAATTCGCCCGCCGTAGCCCCCAATGTGGCGACTACGGAACATGGAGTCCCTAGTTCTGCTGCCGGAGCTTCAGATTCAAAAGAGGTGACGGGTAGCTCAGCAGATCCCCTCTCCCGTGCCAAGGGCCACGTAAATTCTGTTACTTGCCTTTAGTTTGTTATCGGGTGCACGACAGTGCTCCCGATGGGAGTAGCTCCCGAGGCTATAGTTGGTCGCATGTGATCGGCTACAGGCTCAAAGTCTGTCTTTTCCTTCTTCTTGGTTTTATCGGGTGCACGGCAGTGCTCCCGTTGGGAGTAGCCCCCGAGGCTCTACTCGATTGATTACAATCGGGTATAGGCTCCAATTTTTCTCTTCTAATTCTTCTATTTCTGTGTTCTTTGCAGTCGCTCGTTGACTCCCTTGCGGCGATTGGCCGCCGCGTTGTTTTTGCTGAGTCTGAGTGCGGGATCCTTCGGGCGGACCGTAGTCGACTCACCACAGAGAATGAGCTTCTTCGAGATGAGCTTAGCCTTCTTTTTCTGTTTGCATTTTTTCCATCAGTTCTTTGATTCTGATAAGTGTTGCCGTGCAGCTCAACTTGAGTTTTCGAAGACCGAGAAAGACAATGCTTCTACTCGGGTAACAGCTCTAGAGGCTGAGTTGGCGGCCGTTCGCCAGGATCTGGAATCCTCCCGCATGTCTTCGGCTGATCTTGAAGGGAAGCTTGCTTCTACCCAAGAGGCTTTGAAGAAGTTGGAGGAGACCAGCACCAAGGCGGATGCCGATCTTGTCGACTTTATTCGTCCCCTCGCCGAGCGCTTTGCGGGTAAGTTACTTTTGGCTTATAATTTGTCTTCTGCTGTCTTGAATCTTGACGTTCTTTTCTTTGTAGGTCTTCTGGGTATTTCTCTGGTAGTTCCTGGAGTCCAGCGGGTGGACGCGTTGACGGACTCGCTTGCCCAGCTCAGGTGGCATGCCGAAGGAGTTTTCTCCTTGGTCGGCAATGCCACTCAAGTGTTGACGCAGCTGCATGGTTGCCTTCTCGTCAATGCTGCATCTCCACCCGCGGTAGGTGATCTGCTAAAGATCTTCTCGGAGAGCAATCTCCTTGATGCCTACGCGGTCGCTCAATCGGAGTCTGGGGCGAAGACGGCCATCCAGTTCGCGCTGGCGCATGGAGTTAGCGGCTTGGAGGAGGCCTACTCGGATCTCCCAGTCGATCCTTCCACGGACAAAAAGGTAGGGCTTCGTCGATTTGGCGAGCCAGCCGCCGTCCTCGCTCGGAAGTTATCTGAGCTGTTTGCTCGACTTAAGGGAGGGACGACTGCCACGAGTGGGAGTACCACTGTAGCTTCTTAGTTTATTTCGTCTGTACTTTGCAACTTCGATTGTAATGAACCCTGGGATGTGCTCCCGTTTGTCCAATATTTTAATCGAGATGCTTTTGCTAAAATGCTTCCCGCGATTGTACGTGTGCTCCCGATGGGAGTAGCCCCCGAGCACCTGTCGAATAGGTGGTGAATATATCTCGAGTAGGGCACCTTATTCCTTTAATCTTCTTTGTACTTTTCAGGTATCCGAGGTGGCCGCAGAACCTTCAGGTGGACCTGCTGCCCCAACAGATCCGCTTGTCGCCGCTGTTGGGACTTTGGCAGGTCTTCGTGACCGTGTAACTGATGGTGAGCGCAGGCTGAAAGCGTTGCGCGGGGTAGCCGATGTGGCAAAGTCCAAGCAAAAACTGGCGACTGAACGCTAACAGTTTCTGATGGACAAGTTGGCTTCCGTCGCTAGGGACTTGCTGTGTAAGTAATATAGCCCCCGAGTCTTTTTAGTCTTGTTTCCTTGCCTAATCGTGCATGTTTGCTCTTCAGTTGTTAAACCGGATGATAGGGAGGAAAAACAGTGGGTAGAAAACCACATTCTTCAAGAAGCTGGCAGCTCAAGGCCTCATGCGAGTAACTTTTGGTCTGATCGCAGTCGAGGCTTTGTGTTGGCTACTTTGAAGTTCCGTGTCACCCAGGTAAAAGTTCTCGGGAGTTCTTTTCACGAGGTCTTGGTCGTGATGAACGCCGCGTTCTATCCGCTGCAAAGGGGTCCTGAAGAGTGGAGCCATCTCCTCAGACTTTTCGGGCAAGAGGGAGAGATTCGCGAGTGTGTACGTAATCAGATGACTTGCGGCGCGGTGGTGGCTCTCTCCTTTGTCCGGATATGGCATCCTGAGGTGAACTTTAACTCCGTAGCTAGGCTGCCAGATGTTCCAATCGATGATATTTCGCCGCATTATGACGTTGTTCGCCCTGCAGCGGAAGAAATCATTCGACTGACCTCCGATGAAGTAGATAGAGTGCTGGCGACTGAGAATGCTCGGCACCATGATTGATTGTTGGATGTGTACATCCTGTAATGCTTGTATAGTTTGTAAAAACTGTTGTAAGGTGTGGAACCCTGTATGTAAATATTTTCCAGTGACGCTGAGTTTTAGGCGTAGCCCCCGTGTGTTTATGGGGTGTATACCTGTAACTATTTAGCGTGTAAGGATGAATAATCTTCGAGTAAATATGGTTGAGAAAGCATGTATTTTATTGCGATGACTGAAAAGTCATGTATTCGAGCTACAAGAATGGCTAGTATAGCCTTATTGTTGTGAGAACAAGTAAATCTAGGGATAAAATTTGCGGAGGTGTGCGATATTCCAAGGATTGGAATAGATTCCTCCAGTCGATGGGTTCTTCAGCCTATAGGCTCCGCCTGGGATAACTTCGTGTATGATGAAGGGTCCTTCCCATGGTGGCTCAAGATTGTGTCCCTCCTTCTGCTTGAGCCGCAACACTAGATCTCCAACCGCGAATGCTCTGTGGCGTATGCGGCGACTATGATAGTTTCGCAGTGATTGTTGATATACTGCGGATCTTGCGAGCGCAATATCACGCATCTGATCGAGTGCATCTATATCTTCCGCGAGTGCCTTGTTGGAGGCTTCTTCGCTGTAAGCCACAACTCGTGGGCGCTGAATCTAACATCCTCGGGAAGGACTACTTCTGCCCCGTATACCATGAAAAATGGTGTGTAGTTTGTGGATCGGTTTGGAGTTGTGCGGAGGCTCCATAGTACGGAGGGTAGCTCTTCGGCCCAATATCCTGCTGCGGGGTGTAGACGATCGAGTAGACGTTTCTTGATGCCAGCTGAAACTAAACCGTTGGATCTTTCGACTTGTCCGTTCGTTTGCGGGTGGGCAACTGAAGCAAACTTGAAGTTGATGCCCTTTTCCTTGCAGAACTGTTGTGTTTCCTTTGCCGTGAAGTTTGTACCATTGTCTGTAATGATATCGTGTGGTACCCCAAATCTGCATACGATGGAATCGAGGAACTTGATGGCGCATTGGGCGCTAGCCGAAGTTACGGGCATGGTCTCGATCCATTTGGTAAATTTGTCGATTGCGACCAGCAAGTGTGTATATCCACCCGGCGTGGACTTGCGTAGTGGTCCTACCATGTCTAGACCCCAATTGCGCAAAGGGCCAAGCAATGGGTATCATGTGCAATTCCGTAGCAGGTGCATGTGGTCTTGGTGCGAATCGCTGGCAAGCGTTGCATCTTTCGACTAGCTCCTTTGCATCGGTGGCTGCCGTGAGCCAGTAGAATCCTGCTCGGAAGGCTTTTCCCATGATTGCTTTTTAGCTAGCGTGATGCCCACAGTCTCCTTGGTGGATGTCCTGGAGTAATTCTTTGCCATCTTCGGGTGCGATGCAGCGCTGAAGTATACCCGAGATGCTTTGCTTGTATAATTCTCCGTTGATTACCCGAAAGGATTTACTGCGTCTGATTATCTGTCGAGCCTCGCGAGGATCGGCCGGGAGCTGTCTGGTGGACAGGTAGTCGAGGTATTTCTGCGTCCAGACTGGCTCGACCAGAAAAACCTGTCGTGAAATGTTGTGAATAAGCTCAACGATGGCGACTTGCGGGCTGACCTCTGTTTCTGGTGTTGTGGGTGTTCCTGCAGCTTTTTTGACTTTGACGGAGCGCTTGGTCATCCGCTCGAAATTTATTCCTGGTGGTATGGGTGTGTTTGTGGAACCCATGTTTGCCAGTTTATCTGCTTCTTCGTTGCTGGATCTCGCAATGTGCTTCAGCTCGCATCCCTTGAAGCTTCCTTCGAGTAGGTTGTACATGTCGCGATATGCGACCATGTTTTCAGCAATTGCGTCGCATTCTTTCATTGTCTACTGCACGATGAGATTGGAGTCGCCGTAGATCATTAATCGGATGGCTCGCAGGCAACTGCCATCTTCATCCCATGCAATAGGGCTTCATATTCTGCGTCGTTGTTCGATGCCGGATCATCGGGTGGAAAATCCAATCGTAGGACGTATTGCAGCTTGTCTCCCCTAGGCGATATGAGAACGATTCCAGCTCCTGCTCCTTCGTTTCTTTTGGACCCGTCAAAGTACATTATCCAGTTGCTCGTGTACTCAGGCGGTCCGGGCGTTTGTAGCTCTGTCCACTCGCTTAGGAATTCCACGAGTACCTGAGATTTGATTGCATTTCGTCCTGTATAAATGATGTCCCAAGCACCCAGCTCGATGCTCCATTTGGCTATTCTTCCGGATGCCATAGGGTTGTTCATGATTGTCCCGAGTGACGCATCATTAACCACTGTGATGGCGTGTTCCTGGAAATAGTGCTTGAGCTTTCGGGCTGCAAGAACAACTCCATATGCGAGCTTCTAGTAATGAGGATATCGTTGCTTGCATGGTGAGAGCACTTCACTGATGTAATAGATCGGTCGTTGAACTCCGTATGCTTTGCCCTCCTCAGGTCGTTCGACTATGATTGCTGTGCTGATGACCTGGTTTGTGGCGGCTAGGTACAAGTAGAGTGGTTCCCTTTCTTGCGGTGTTGCAAGGACGCGCCTGCTTTGCAGCGATCGCTTCAAGTCTGCGAATGCTTGTTTAGCTTCTGGTGTCCACTCGAATTTGTCCGTCTTCTTCAACAGCTTGTAGAAGGGTAACGCTTGCTCTCCCAATCGTGCGATGAACCTGCTCAAGGCGGCTAGTCGCCCTGCGAGCTGCTGGACTCCGCGTAGATTGGTTGGCTCTTTCATAGTCAAGATTGCTTGTATTTTCTCTGGGTTGGCTTCGATGCCTCTGGCGGATACCAGGTACCCGAGAAGTTTTCCTGCTGGAACACCGAAGACGCATTTTGTTGGATTGAGCTTGATCCTGTATGCGTTGAGGGCGTCGAACGTTTCTCTAATTTCCTCGAGGAGTGTGTCCTCTACCCGAGTCTTGATGACGATATCGTCAACGTACACTTGTACGTTCTTGCCAATGAGCTTGGCGAGGCATTTTTGCATGCAGCGCTGATATGTTGCGCCTGCGTTCTTGAGCCCGAAGGGCATTGTCGTGTAGCAGTATACACCGTGTGGCGTGGTGAATGTTGTTTTTTCTTCGTCCTCATGTTTCATCCGGATCTGATTGTAGCGCGAATAGGCGTCCAGGAAGGAGAGGCGTTGACAGCCCGCCGTAGAGTCCACGATCTGGTCGATTCGCGGCAGGGGGAAGTTATCCTTAGGGCAGTGCTTGTTTAACGACGTGTAGTCGATGCATACCCGAAGGATGTCCGTGTTCTTCTTGGGGACCAGCACTGGGTTAGGTAACCAGGTGGATATCTTGATCTCCCTGATGAAATTTGCTGCTAGCAATCTGTTTACTTCTTCTCCAAGCGCTCTCTGCTTGGGTTCTGAAAATCGTCGAGTAGTCTGTTTCATGGGTTTGGCATCTGGAAAGACTTCGAGTGAGTGCTCGGCAAACTCCCTGGGTATTCCTGGCATATCTGAGGGCTGGCAGGCGAAAATTTCCCAGTACTCACGGAGGAGTTCGACGAGCGCGCTTTCCTATGCTTGCGAGAGGGTGGTTGAGACCATCGCTGTCTTCGCAGAATCTGTCGGGTGCACTTGATGCTTTCGGGTGTCACAGTTGGCGTTGAATTATAGCTCAGGCGCGTTTTTCTTCGTGAGGGGCATCACGGAGTGATCCGTGGTTTTTGCCAGCTCTTGAAGTTCTTCTTGCATCCCGAAAGATTTTGCGATCTCATTGAACTCAATGTCGCACTTGTTGGATTTCTGAAAATCTCCGTCGATGGTGATAACCCCGTATTCTCCGGGTAACTTGAGCTTCAGGTATGCATAATGTGGTACTGCCATGAATCTGGCGAACGCTGTTCGACCAAGAATGGCGTGGTACTGTGAAGGCCAGTCGACGACTTTGAAGTCGAGGAATTCTCTTCTGTAGTTGCTTTTAGTGCCCAGCACAACTTCTAGGTTGATTGTTCCGAGTGGTCGGATTGCCTTTCCCGGAACTATCCCGTGGAAGGATGTTTTCTATTCCGCAAGGCCGTCCAGATTCCTGTTCATCCGACGGAGTGTATCCGCGTAAATAATATTGATGCCACTGCCACCATCCATGAATACGCGGGCCAAGTCGTAGTTGCCAATCTGTGCTTGGATGACGAGGGCGGCGTGTCCTGGTCGATGGACTCGTGGTGGGTGGTCTTTCATCGAGAATGTGATCGGCTGGTCTGCCATCTTCAAGTACTCGGGCTTTGTTGGCGGGGTCTGCACAGCCATGCACAATTGCCTTGTGTTAGTCTTTTGAGCTCTGTGGGATGGACATACCTTCTGGATCATTGCGAGTTGCCCTGCCGGATTCGGGTATGCATTGGCCCCGGAGTTTTGTGCGGGTGGTGCTGGCAGTGCAGCCAATGCCATGTTTGGATTTGCTGGTGGAGGTAGGGGTTGTGGCGGCTGGAATCCTTGGTGACCTCCTCCTGGTAGTGGCGGGTAATTTGGAGCAACTGCTGATCGATTTTTCTTCGAGAAAGCCTCGTGGATGTCATGGAACTTTCGACAATCCTTGAGGAGGTGCGTTGCCTTGGTTTTGTCCGTGCGCTTATCTATAAACAGATGTAGCGAGCAGTAAGCATCAAGGTTTTCCTCGGGACTTTTTTCTTCAACCTTTGGTTTCCATTTGCGATTTCCGCGTCGCCCGGTATCGCGACTTCGCGTGAATTCTGCTGCTACCAATTCTTCTCGATCCTCGTGATCGTAGTATTTCCTTCTCTTTCTTCGGCCATGGCGATCTTCCTCGGGTGCGGGTGACGATGTTCTCTCGTTGCGTACTGCGTCTTCTCCGTTAGCCCATTTGTCGGCTATGTTCATCAGCTCCCCAATAGTTTTGGGTGCGGCTCTGCCTAGCTCCTCTCTGAAAGCAGTTCTACTGGCGCCTTTTGCGAATGCTTCAATCGCTACTTCTTCCAAGATGGTTCCCGCGGTGTTCCTGAGCGTGGTCCATCGCTGGATGTACTCGCGGGTGGATTCGCCGCTTTTCTGCTTGCAGGCTCACAATTCTTCGATGGTGGCCGGCCTCTTGTAAGTCGACTGGAAGTTTTTGCAGAAGTCACGGTGCAGGTCGTCCCATGACGCGTAACAAGATCTTGGCCTCCTTTCCAGCCAGCTGCGGGCTGCGCCGGTGAGATGTAGATTGAGATATTGCATAGCCGTGTTCTTTTTCCCACGCTGGCATTTTACTGCCGTGAGGTAATCGTTTAGCCACTGAGAAGGCTCGAGTGAGCCGTCATACTTTGTCACTTCCGTGCTGAGCTTGAATCTTTTGGGTAGAGGTGCTTCGCGAATGCTGCGGGCAAAACAGAGCGCTCCGCAAGTTTCGTCATCCAAAGAACCGGACGAAGAGCGTTCGCGATATCGCGATGCCCTTGCCTTGTCCACCTTATTTTGTGCGATGTCCGATCGCGCGTCGTATCCTGGTTGGTCGCGGTCGGTGTCCTTCCTCGGTTCCTTGCTTCATTTCCGCGAGCGGCTGCTGTGGTGTCTTGAGCTTTTGTCTCTCGGGCTGCCCTCGCTGCTGCTTCGACTGTCGTCGCGACGTCGAGCTTCTTTTCCTCGACCACGACGTGGCGATTTGTCCCTTCTTGGCGAAGAGCTCCTACGCCTGCGGGACTTCTCTCTTTCTTTCTCCTGTTTTTCCTTCTCCAGCTGCTCTGCGGCTTTCTTGCGGTCGTAGGAGGCGAGTCTTGCGGCTGCCAGTCCTAGCCCTTTGCGTACTTGTTTGTACTTCTCTACCCGAGGGTCGCTTTCTGTCGGCTGGTTCATTTGCATGTAAGTTGCTATGGCCAGGACCGCGGCGGCAGGGGTTTGCGGGTAGACATTCCCGTCATCATCGACTCGCATGAGAGAGGGAGTGATCGACCTGCTGGTCCCGCCCAAGGACTCAATATCCCTAGATGTTGATGCATATCCCTTCCTCGCGGGTCGGGTACCGACCGAGGGTGCTAGGGACTGCTCAGCTCGTCGTTGACTCGATTCATCCGCCGCTCTTCTTCGACGGGCGAGATCTATCCGCGCATCCTTGATGGTCGCGGCTGCTCTTACGAGATGATAATGGTAGGCAACCATATCCTCGTGTGGCGAATCTGCTGCGGGTGGCTTGCTCGTCCGCATAGCCTCCTTGGCGCGATCCCAAGCTTCTCGCGAGACGCCGATTATGGCGCGTTCTCCTGCACTATGTTCCGTTTCCGGGGGTTGCTCCGATCCTGCCATGCAGACTTGAGCCAGTCGTCGCCCATGCGTCCTAGGCGTAGATCGGAAGGTTCTTTGGAGTCTTGAAGGTTCCTCTGTCGAGAGGGTATGGTAGTCGTTGGCGTTGAAGCGGACGGACTCGCCGCTCTTCTCCAGATGACGGCGCGAGTCGACGGCTTCAAATTCAGATTCTGATTCTTCTGAGAAGTGGAGGATTCCGTCCCTGTTGGTCACGAACTTCAGGCTCCCGAACGTCAAGGTGACGCTCCTCTCCAGATCCTCGAATACCGGGCGTGATTCCGGCGAGTGAGGTGTGACCACGACAGATCCGATCCGTATAGGATTGTTCGGAGCCGTAGTCGATGGTTTCCAACGGGAGTTGGTTGTCGATGAAGCCGAAGATGCCGATGATCCAGCGCCCGCCGTCCCCACGGACGGCGCCAATTGTTGAATCCGCTGTTCGGCAAATCCCTCAGGTGACCCTATCGGGTTTCGAGTAGGAGAACCCATGGACGCTCGTGGCGATCGTCGGTTAGACAAGGGGCGAGATTTACCCAGGTTTGGGGCCCTCGTAGAGGTAAAACCCTTACTCCTGCCTCTGTCGATCTGTATTAATCGAGTAGATCGGTTACAATGGTGGTTGCTCGAATCGAGAGTATGATCTCAAGTTCAAGGTTTTGGTGTTGCGGTGTTGCTTGGTCCTCTTCCATTGGCTCTCCTGGCCTTATATAGGTGGCCATGTCTCAAACCCTACTCGGAGAGGACTTCGAACTCTAACCCTAGGTCGGTTACATATTTCCAAACTTAACCCGAAAGTTAGTGCGGGTGGGCTCTACGTGGGCCTTCTGGAATACTCCAAGGGCTCCTCTTCTTGGGCCTTAACCTTGGGCCTGAGACGGGGTGTCCTTACCCACAGGGTCCAGGATCCATGTCTTCGTCACGAGTCTTCAAAGAAAAATCTTTATGTGGGTGTGAATACACAAGCAAATAAGAGTTCATAATCTTGTCTCTAAGATTAGCATATGATTTTTTAGATGATCATATTTTTCTGGTCATGGATTTGGAAGAGAGTCTAGCAAAACATAAGAGTTTATTATTAGGATAACAATAGTACTAAAACAATTTAAGTGTATGTTGTTGCAAAAAGAGACTAAACAATCATTTTGTATTATAGAAAATGCATATGTTCACGTTGACTATAATTCCTATGCTGTGAGAATATCTAGTGACCGCATAATCAAAAGTTATACTTTGAATATCCACAACTGTCTTGCTGCAACTGTGGATTATAACGGTGATATATGGGTATGAACTAGAAAGTGTAATGAGACTGACATCGTTCGAGACTAGTAATTAACTCCACTAGACAATAAAGAGTTACATTCTTTGGGCCCTCTTAGTATCACTGATGACATATCATCTGGCCATACACAGTGTGATTTATCACATGGTCATCAGGGATATGGAAGAGAAAAGAGAACGATACCGTTAAACGAGTTTTATGTGTTATGATCAAAGAGTTTGATCAAACCAGATCACATAGTCTCACCTCGTGATATCATTGGTATCATGAATTTAATAGAATAATTGAAGTGAGTAACTTACAAGGTTCCCTCGTTCTTCGGGAACACAGAGGAACCATCATGGACGTCCACGGTCCCGCTGTTGGTTATTGTTTGGTAAGTACCCAAGCATGATTGTGTGTTATCGAGCCTTCCCTGAAGCCGTGCCAACCTTTTATTGAGAGTAATAATTGTTCTTATTGGTTTTATGAAAGTTCGATGTCATTACGATATCACAGAAACAAGTCCGATGTCAAGCATAGTGGTTTCGGGTAAGTTACTATAAGAGAGAAATTATGCTGGTGTTAGAAAAAAAATTATATGAGTTGTAACGAAGGACATGAGATGTCACTGGATGTTAGAAATTTGTTTATAATATCGTTAGATAGTATCGATGATTTAATATATAGGGGTAACGGGGTTCCGGAAGAGTTCCGGGGGACTTTTCATATATGGGGTTAATGCCAAAAGCGGGCAATTTTCCTCATGAGGGAAAACCCTAATTTTAGGAGATGCCAGCTGGGACCCATGGCCTCCATTTTCTTTCTCAGGACAGGGAGGGGGATTGGACTCCACATGGGAGTCCAATTCGAGTCCTCCTAGGAGACTTGGTGCGGCCAAGGGAGGGATAGGGAAACCGACCCTCCCTCCATGGAAGGTGTCCTCCTTGATCCCACTATATAATCCCCACTTCCTCCTCTTTGGAGAACACACAATTGTCTCTCAAGCCCCTCTCTCTCTCTCTCTCTAGTAGAATTAGAATATCTAACTAGAGATCCTCTACTTGAATTAGAGCCTATTCTAATCAGGTTTTGAGTTATACTCTTCTGATTAGACCTAGATATAATTGGCTCTTCTCTCTCATGGTTGAGAACTTCCTGATTCATAATAGAGCTAATCACAGTTGATTAGAGAAAACAATTAGCAACACCGGAAGGATGTCTATTTTTGTCGGTGCGAAGTCCTAGACAACGGGTTGACACGAGCGTATGCATACACACCATAAGTGGGATTAAACGTGGGATAAATACTTCACGACATCCTTTAACCTAGTCCTAGTTGTGAGGATCTACGACTGTTCAGATTTCTTCTACGACAATATCGAACCCGCTGCACGGTGAGTCGTGATCCGTATCCTCGCATGTATCCTCGCATGTATGGACATGCCTCGTTATCTGCATAGTGCCTCCGAGAGTGGCTTCAATCTTACTTATCCTAACTGACTTCATTTTTCCAATAGATGCTTGGAGGACTACGTAGGGCGACATTTTTAATTTTTCAGCATAGATCAACACATTTATGTCATCGAAATGATGGATAGTATGCGTTACATAAATCTCAAAGTTCAAAACTGTAGAATACATGACTTAAAAATTCAGACTTCATCTCATTTTCTTCGTTTCCTGTCTCCACAAGCACAAGTGGATAATCAAATATTCTCTTATTTATTAATTATATTTTTTATTCATACAATTTTAGTTTATAATTTCAAATACATAAATTAATCTTATATTTTAGCTATGAATTCATGGGTGACATAAAAAGTTGGTACATTCGCAAGAACAAAAAGAAAATCAGTATTCTGCCATGTTGTTCGGTCAACTAAACTAACCAAGACGGCTAGACAAAGGTGGAATGCAGAATACATGCAAATGAAGAAATGGTAGCAATATGGATTTGTAGACTAAATTGTTATGATTTAATAGTCATATTGTGTTCATAGAAAATAATTTAACTTTTCCATATACAAATGAATATATGTTCTTGGGAAGTTATAGAGCTCGACTTCATGTGATTGGAGTGGATAAACCAGCCATTCACACATGAAACTTAGGGTTTCCTAAGAGCAGCCACGATGTATGCCAATATTGCGATGCCAAATACAAAGTTTGGCTATAGGAGCTGTTCCACAACATTGTGTGCCGTTTTCGAAGCGATGCCAAATATCAATTTGTGGGAGCGAGAGCAACTAGTTGCGCCGATGCCAAATACACGAAACAAAATAAAAAAATCACATGCATAAAAAATCACATGCTCTTGCTTCACTTGCTTCTCACCAGCAATCAGCGCCATGCGAAGGAATATATTATCCAACCCGTCTCCAGGCTGGGGCATGCAAAGGACCGAAAAGAAGTAATGGTGGGTCCTACTCTGAATAAAATTTAGCACCCACACGTTGTAGAAGAAACGTAACTACAGCATCGCTGCTAAACAGATCTACGTGGCGAATTTGGCTTTTGGCCACACTGTGTGTAACATCCCAAGTATGAAAAACATCCATTAGAATGTTTGCTCTCTGTTATTTTATGTTTTGCATCATGACATCATGTTCATTGCATTTGTTTTGCTTTATTTTCCAATTGTTTTCCTCTGTTTTCCTTTGTTTTCCTTTGTTTTCTATTTGAATTTCAAACCAAATTTCAAACCTTTTGTTTCATACTTGTGATGTTACAATTTCCAAAATGAATATTCAAATCAAAACAATTATTTGTTTCCATTAAAGTTGTAATCTCAAAACTATTGATTTGTTTCTATAAAAAATTCATCTAATACCAAACCATTTTCAAATTCAATTAATTTCCAAAACAGCAACCATTTTTAATTTTATGGAAATTACAAAACAAATCTATCGTTTGTTCCAAATAAACTTGATTTTAAAAACTTTTAATTGCTTAAGTTCAATTATACAATTAATAGTAAATTCACTCAAACTTCAATTAAAAATACAATAGCACCATAATTCAAACTTTTTGAAAACAAAAGTTTACAAATGGTTGCTGTTGCTCTAAATAACTTATACAAATTTTTCCTAATTATTCTAAACCCTAAAAACCCTTCCTTTTTCCTTTTTCCTTTTCAGCAAAAAAATAAAAATAAAACAGAAACGAAAATTAAAAAGAAGAGAGGGAGAGTGGGCAGGCCCGCCCAGTTGGGCCAGCCCACCATCTCCCTCAGGCCCGTACCCCCTCTTTCTTCCTCCTCCTGTACGGCAGGCATCCATGGCAGCCACGTGGACAGAGAGGAGAAGGGACGGCCGGGAGCTCCTCCCCCTCCCCTTAAAACCCTAGCCCGAGGGCTCCCCTCTGCCCTACTCTCTCCCTCCACCTCTCTCCCTCTCCCCCGCCTCCATTTCCTCCTTCTTCCACCTCCCCCTCTGCCCTCTGCTTCTCTGAACCCAAACGCAACCCGAGCCCCACCTTCCTCCCTCTCCGGCGATCGCCGCCGATAGGACCCCCTCCGCGCAGGTTAGCGGCGGGAATGGGTTCCCCGTCGCGTCGTCGTCCTCCTCGACAACTCAGCGCGGGCGGGGAACAACCACATCGCCGCCGCCGTCGAGGTTTTCATCGCCGGCCACCTCCCTGCACCGCCACCGTCCCCTTCTCCTTCGCACCCTCACGGTGAGCCCGCCTCCCATTCTCTCTTTCTCCTCTCTGTACGCCGCGAGCACGCAGCACCACCCGCACACGCGCGCCACCACGGGCACCAGCTCCACGGCGAACAGCCACCGCGCGCAGTCGCAGTTCGCCGGCGGCCACCGCGCCTGTCGCTAGGTTCAGAAAACTGAACCTTTCAGTTTCAGTTAAAACAGCTCCTATCTGAACGTTATCCTCCCTCGCTACGCTTACCTGACAAGAACTCGCAGTGCACCCCAGTGGCAGCACACCCTTGCGCGCGAGCACCGCATCGCGGGTTCGATCCCCGCGGGAGGCATTTAGCCTCCCATTTTTTTCCCTTGCACGCGCACACGCTGGGCCCGCGCGGCAGTGGCCCTGGAGGCCATGTCGACCCTCAGCCACGCCACCTAGGCCAGGGCCCACTGGCAGTGGCCTATTCTAGGTCACTGCGCGGTGCAGTTAGTTTTTCTGCCCCAGTTTTCTTTATTTTAGGTCCCTGGCTTTTACAGTTTAGCCCCTGCCTCTAAAACTCAAATAACTTTTAAATTTGAACTCCAAATAATACAAATAAAATATGCTTACTGAACCAAATTAAATTCTCTACCTATTTAAACCATTTGTTTTCTGTTTTGAACATTTCAAATGCATTCAAATTTCAAATTCAAACAAATCATTTCAAATTTGGTTAAATGCATAACTAATTCAAACTTAATTCAAATAACACAAATAAAATATGTTTTCCATGCTAAACTAAACCCTCTTTCCAAATATAAACTTTGTTTCATGTTTTGAATAATTAAAATTGGTTAAATAATTTAAACCTTGTTTAATTCATTTAAAATTGCTAAATTCATAACTTGGTCAAATAAAATTCTTTTTGAACATATAAAATATGTTTTCAAACCAGAAAAGTATAACCTTTTCCAATATGAATTTCATTTAATGTTTTGCACAAATAATAATTCAACTAAATTCATACTTGAATTTAATTCGATTAAATATTTTTTAAACTTGTTTAATTCATAAGTAATTCATCTTAATTCCTTTTTCAATAAGTAAAACATGTATTCCACCTAAAATTTTGTGTATTTTCCAAATATGAATTTTGTTACCTATTTTGAACAATTAAAATTGGTGAAAACAACAAATGCTTGTGTAACACCTTTAAGAAACCAAAATTTCATAACTTAATAACTAAAATTCCAAACTTGGTAAACTTCCTTTCAAATTGTTTCTATTGTTGTTTTCTTTTTGTTTTCCTCATCCATGCATCATGATAATCCACTTTCACATGTTGTTTAGTTGTAGATCATTTAATCCAACCATAATTCATGGGCTTTCCATATGTAATCCAAATTGCATATGGGTCCATTTAAACATGTTATATTGTCAACTAGTTTATTCTGATGCATCAATTAAATTGACATGCATCATCCCATGTTTGTGCACTATGCCATGTTATTGATTGGTTGTCTCTCTGCATTGTTTGTTTGCTTCTTCTCGAATAGACGACGACGTTGAGACAGACGATACCTACGACACCCCTTCCAAGGTTCTAGCTCAGTACCAGGCTGCTGAGTTTGCAGGCAAGTATTCACTCACATGAACCAGTGTGTTCCTTTCCACATTGGATATCGATACTTTTCGTTGTCTATTCTGCTAGCCCTATGAATCGTTGCTTCTGTTACTAACCTATCACATGTTATCCTTTAACCCTGATATAGCCTCACCTCCACACCTATAACCCCGTTGCTTGTTGCCCGTGTCTTACTAGCATGCTTAGGGTTGTTTTGCGCGAGTCTGTTACCCGTTACTTTCTGTTACCATATTCTATTATGTTCTGGGGCTCGATGTTTAAACAATCAACCTGTTAATGTTTGAGGTAATAATAATTTGATGATAAGGCACCGGCAGGAGGCCCGGCGTGGTTTTGAGGCCTGCTAGTGTCGACCCTAATTAGGAAAAGGGTCTTGTCTACTAATCCCTGATGAGCGCACTAACCGCATGTGGGAAGCGTGTATGGGCGCCCCCCTCAATTTGATTCGATTCGCATCTCGTCCAAATCGCCTCATTTAGTTTGGGTTTTCCGTTTGCCGCACGCATATGCAGGTGCGAACCCTTGGTACCAGGGTGGAACTTTTGTAGTCGGCATTTAGGGAGACACGTTCTTAGAGTGCTATGAGGGTCCCCTTTTCTTCGTGGGGCTTGATTAGCCGTGCGCTCAATTGCACGGGGTTCTTTGGGCTTGATGCGAAGAAGAGTTGAGTTGTGTTGAGTGCCCCGCTTGGTGGAAGGGCCTTTCCAATCTGGCGGGTTATTCTTACGTGTACGGCCAAATTGGTGCACCCCTGCAGGGTAAAATCTTCTCGAGAAGCCGTGTTTTCCGCGGTTATGGATGACTTGGTGAAAGTACTGGCTAACAAGTACTCAGAACAACTTACACCTAACTAATGATAACCTGACTAGTAATAGTCTTATTGACACAATAACTTGAACCATCACTAATCCAACTGTGTGAGTTATCCTCGGATTGCTTCTTTGGATAAGGGGCGAGATTCAGGATGGGTTTGTTTGAGATTAGTTGGTAGGTTGGTTACGATACGCTATCTTACCTCCTTTCTGTTAGCCGGAAGTTATAGCAACTCTGTAGTTGGTTAGTGCAGCCAGCTGCCGCATCTTTTGTATCACCCTTTCTTCCGTTGAACCCAAAGCATTTGTGCTTGATGTTGTTGGGTACACTTTGGTGAGTTGTGAGTCTTGCTTGCCAGTACGTTTATGTACTGACCCTTTTGGGGCTGTGATTTACGCAGACTACGTTTCCGAGGATCCCCGTGATGGCTACTACGTGGAGTATGACGAGGCTGCTGACGAGTAGATAGTGGACCCGGGCAGGATCCGAGACTTCGTGGATGGGCTCCGTCTTTTCGTTTCCGGCCTCTTAGGCCTATTTGGATCTTGTCTGTACTCAGACACTTTGGATGCTTCCGCTGTGTTGTAATGATGAATTGTTGGGACATGTGTCCTCTGGATGATTGTATTTGCTATCTCTGCTCTAATGAGAGCTATTTGCAACTTATTTCAATCTTTTGTGTCTTAGAGATCTGTTGTGATATCAACTGTTCAAATGCCGTTGACGTACCATGTGTGTATGTTATGAAGTACGTCAATGGAAGTATCTGGATTTCTATGGGATGGTTTGCGCAGACGATGAATAGTAGAGAATGGTTGTCACACGTTTACGTGTTGGCCTACTCATATTGAGATGCGGGTGCCGGTATGCCACGTAAGCCATTTATCTACTGTTTAACGGACTGTGAGTATCCCCTAGAAGTCCGGGTGCGACAAATGGTATCAGAGCCTTTCTGCCTGTAGGATCCCTTTTACTTGTCGCAGTTGAGTCTAGAAACTATTTTGTAGCTATATAGGAAAAATGAAACGTGAGAGCAGGAATTCTGTTCTTTTATTTCTTTCCCCACCCACCCTCCCTTTTTCTGGTAAGGAAGTGCAACGTTGTTTTCCCTTCTCATCTAAACTTTCAAGTTAGGATTTCACGTATCCTGGTTTCTCTGGGATAGTTATATCTACTAGACCATAGGAATGGAGGTGGTTGTGACATGATTTATCATGTTGCCTACTCACGATTGAGAACGGAGGCGTGTAAGCCCCGGAAGCAGATCCTCTATTCCTTAAGCAGTAGATATTGATCCTTTAGAAGCCCGGATGGGTTTTCCGTAGTACCTCAGGAGTGTTTTGGCCTCGTGTTCCCGTTGTTTCTTCGATATCCTGTTCTTCTCAACATCCTTTCGTCCGTTGAAACCTTGTTGTTGCTTCCCATTTCAGTTCTTCTACCGGCGTCTAATCAATAACTCTGTTCCACCATTCTGGCCAGATAGTCTATTCTCCAAATGAATCAAGTTCCATTCAGCTATACACCCTCGATGCAAAACCTCTCCCTTTACTCGAAAATGTTCCGGTGGTTTGCGAATTCCCTGACGTCTTTTCAGAAGAGTTGCCAGGGATGCCTATCATCTTGAAATTCCAGAAAAACTATCCAAGGTGCACGATGTGTTTCACGTGACACAGCTCAAAAGGATTTTCGAAAGAAGTATCCGGACCTTTTTCTTTTCTCAGTAGGAATCTCGGGGCGCGATTCCTTCAAGGGGGGGGGGGGGGCGTTTTGTAACATCCCAAGTATGAAAAACATCCATTAGAATGTTTGCTCTCTGTTATTTTATGTTTTGCATCATGTCATCATGTTCATTGCATTTGTTTTGCTTTGTTTTCCAATTGTTTTCCTCTGTTTTCCTTTGTTTTCCTTTGTTTTCTATTTGAATTTCAAACCAAATTTCAAACCTTTTGTTTCATACTTGTGATGTTACAATTTCCAAAATGAATATTCAAATCAAAACAATTATTTGTTTCCATTAAAGTTGTAATCTCAAAACTATTGATTTGTTTCTATCAAAAATTCATCTAATGCCAAACCATTTTCAAATTCAATTAATTTCCAAAACAGCAACCATTTTTAATTTTATGGAAATTACAAAACAAATCTATCGTTTGTTCCAAATAAACTTGATTTTAAAAACTTTTAATTGCTTAAGTTCAATTATACAATTAATAGTAAATTCACTCAAACTTCAATTAAAAATACAACAGCATCATAATTCAAACTTTTTGAAAACAAAAGTTTACAAATGGTTGCTGTTACTATAAATAACTTATACAAATTTTTCCTAATTATTCTAAACCCTAAAAACCCTTCCTTCTTCTCTTTTCCTTTTCAGAAAAAAAATAAACATAAAACAGAAAAAAAAATTAAAAAGAAGAGAGGGAGAGTGGGCAGGCCAGCCCAGTTGGGCCAGCCCACCATCTCCCTCAGGCCCGTACCCCCCTCTTTCTTCCTCCTCCTGTACGGCAGGCCATCCATGGCAGCCACGTCGACAGAGAGGAGCAGGGACGGCCGGGAGCTCCTCCCCCTCCCCTTAAAATCCTAGCCCGAGGGCTCCCCTCTGCCCTACTCTCTCCCTCCACCTCTCTCCCTCTCCCCCGCCTCCATTTCCTCCTTCTTCCACCTCCCCCTCTGCCCTCTGCTTCTCTGAACCCAAACGCAACCCGAGCCCCACCTTCCTCCCTCTCCGGCGATCGCCGCCGATAGGACCCCCTCCGCGCAGGTTAGCGGCGGGAATGGGTTCCCTGTCGCGTCGCCGTCCTCCCCGACAACTCAGCGCGGGCGGGGAACAACCACATCGCCTCCGCCGTCGAGGTTTTCATCGCCGGCCACCTCCCTGCACCGCCACCGTCCCCTTCTCCTTCGCACCCTCACGGTGAGCCCGCCTCCCATTCTCTCTTTCTCCTCTCTGTACGCCGCGAGCACGCAGCACCACCCGCACACGCGCGCCACCACGGGCACCAGCTCCACGGCGAACAGCCACCGCGCGCAGTCGCAGTTCGCCGGCGGCCACCGCGCCTGTCGCTAGGTTCAGAAAACTGAACCTTTCAGTTTCAGTTAAAACAGCTCCTATCTGAACGTTATCCTCCCTCGCTACGCTTACCTGACAAGAACTCGCAGTGCACCCAGTGGCAGCACACCCTTGCGCGCGAGCACCGCATCGCGGGTTCGATCCCCGCGGGAGGCATTTAGCCTCCCATTTTTTTCCCTTGCACGCGCACACGCTGGGCCCGCGCGGCAGTGGCCCTGGAGGCCACGTCGACCCTCAACCACGCCACCTAGGCGCCACGGAGGCCAGGGCCCACTGGCAGTGGCCTATTCTAGGTCACTGTGCGGTGCAGTTAGTTTTTCTGCCCCATTTTTCTTTATTTTAGGTGCCTGACTTTTACAGTTTAGCCCCTGCCTCTAAAACTCAAATAACTTTTAAATTTCAACTCCAAATAATACAAATAAAATATGCTTACTGAACCAAATTAAATTCTCTACCTATTTAAACCATTTGTTTTCTGTTTTGAACATTTCAAATGCATTCAAATTTCAAATTCAAACAAATCATTTCAAATTTGGTTAAATGCATAACTAATTCAAACTTAATTCAAATAACACAAATAAAATATGTTTTCCATGCTAAACTAAACCCTCTTTCCAAATATAAACTTTGTTTCATGTTTTGAATAATTAAAATTGGTTAAATAATTTAAACCTTGTTTAATTCATTTAAAATTGCTAAATTCATAACTTGGTCAAATAAAATTCTTTTTGAACATATAAAATATGTTTTCAAACCAGAAAAGTATAACCTTTTCCAATATGAATTTCATTTAATGTTTTGCACAAATAATAATTCAAACTAAATTCATACTTGAATTTAATTCAATTAAATATTGTTTAAACTTGTTTAATTCATAAGTAATTCATCTTAATTCCTTTTTCAATAAGTAAAACATGTATTCCACCTAAAATTTTGTGTATTTTCCAAATATGAATTTTGTTACCTATTTTGAACAATTAAAATTGGTGAAAACAACAAATGCTTGTGTAACACCTTTAAGAAACCAAAATTTCATAACTTAATAACTAAAATTCCAAACTTGGTAAACTTCCTTTCAAATTGTTTCTATTGTTGTTTTCTTTTTGTTTTCCTCATCCATGCATCATGATAATCCACTTTCACATGTTGTTTAGTTGTAGATCATTTAATCCAACCATAATTCATGGGCTTTCCATATGTAATCCAAATTGCATATGGGTCCATTTAAACATGTTATATTGTCAACTAGTTTATTCTGATGCATCAATTAAATTGACATGCATCATCCCATGTTTGTGCACTATGCCATGTTATTGATTGGTTGTCTCTCTGCATTGTTTGTTTGCTTCTTCTCGAATAGTCGAAGACGTTGAGACAGACGATACCTACGACACCCCTTCCAAGGTTCTAGCTCAGTACCAGGCTGCTGAGTTTGCAGACAAGTATTCACTCACATGAACCAGTGTGTTCCTTTCCACATTGGATATCGATACTTTCCATTGTCTATTCTGCTAGCCCTATGAATCGCTGCTTCTGTTAAGAACCTATCACATGTTATCCTTTAACCCTGATAGCCTCACCTCCACACCTATAACCCCGTTGCTTGTTGCCCGTGTCTTACTAGCATGCTTAGGGTTGTTTTGCGCGAGTCTGTTACCCGTTACTTTCTGTTACCATATTCTATTATGTTCTGGGGCTCGATGTTTAAACAATCAACCTGTTAATGTTTGAGGTAATAATAATTTGATGATAAGGCACCGGCAGGAGGCCCGGCGTGGTTTTGAGGCCTGCTAGTGTCGACCCTAATTAGGAAAAGGGTCTTGTCTACTGATCCATGATGAGCGCACTAACCGCATGTGGGACGCGTGTATGGGCGCCCCCCTCAATTTGATTCGATTCGCATCTCGTCCAAATCGCCTCATTTAGTTCGGGTTTTCCATTTGCCGCATGCATATGCAGGTGCGAACCCTTGGTACCAGGGTGTAACTTTTGTAGTCGGCATTTAGGGAGACACGTTCTTGGAGTGCTATGAGGGTCCCCTTTTCTTCGTGGGGCTTGATTAGCCGTGCGCTCAATTGCACGGGGTTCTTTGGGCTTGATGCGAAGAAGAGTTGAGTTGTGTTGAGTGCCCCGCTTGGTGGAAGTGCCTTTCCAATCTGGCGGGTTATTCTTACGTGTACGGCCAAATTGGTGCACCCCTGCAGGGTAAAATCTTCTCGAGAAGCCGTGTTTTCCGCGGTTATGGATGACTTGGTGAAAGTACTGGCTAACAAGTACTCAGAACAACTTACACCTAACTAATGATAACCTGACTAGTAATAGTCTTATTGACACAATAACTTGAACCATCACTAATCCAACTGTGTGAGTTATCCTCGGATTGCTTCTTTGGATAAGGGGCGAGATTCAGGATGGGTTTGTTTGAGATTAGTTGGTAGGTTGGTTACGATACGCTATCTTACCTCCTTTCTGTTAGCCGGAAGTTATAGCAACTCTGTAGTTGGTTAGTGCAGCCAGCTGCCGCATCTTTTGTATCACCCTTTCTTCCGTTGAACCCAAAGCATTTGTGCTTGATGTTGTTGGGTACACTTTGGTGAGTTGTGAGTCTTGCTTGCCAGTACGTTTATGTACTGACCCTTTTGGGGCTGTGATTTACGCAGACTACGTTTCCGAGGATCCCCGTGATGGCTATTACGTGGAGTATGACGAGGCTGCTGACGAGTAGATAGTGGACCCGGGCAGGATCCGAGACTTCGTGGATGGGCTCCGTCTTTTCGTTTCCGGCCTCTTAGGCCAATTTGGATCTTGTCTGTACTCAGACACTTTGGATGCTTCCGCTGTGTTGTAATGATGAATTGTTGGGACATGTGTCCTCTGGATGATTCTATTTGCTATCTCTGCTCTAATGAGAGCTATTTGCAACTTATTTCAATCTTTTGTGTCTTAGAGATCTGTTGTGATATCAATTGTTCAAATGCCGTTGACGTACCATGTGTGTATGTTATGAAGTACGTCAATGGAAGTATCTGGATTTCTATGGGATGGTTTGCGCATACGATGAATAGTAGAGAATGGTTGTCACACGTTTACGTGTTGGGCTACTCATATTGAGATGCGGGTGCCGGTATGCCCCGTAAGCCATTTATCTACTGTTTAACGGACTGTGAGTATCCCCTAGAAGTCCGGGTGCGACACTGTGCATGCCCTAATCTCCATCAATGAAATGAATTATTTGTAAGGGGTGACGTCGCCCCTGCTCACATATATTATATTTCTGCGACTATATATATCTTAAAACAAACATAACTTCAAACTTTTAAGTCTATCAAACTCTATTTCTAATGTAGACTCCGAGGAACTAATAATTAATTATTTCAATTTTCATAATTATGTTCTATAGTATTTGTCTGGAACAGTCTTCAATAACAAACTTATATCTCTTAATTTTTCATCTTTTCTCTTTCTCTCCATGATCATAGTTTTTACGCCACGAGGATTTGCGGTGGCTCTAAATTAACATAGTAACCAAATATGTGGGCAACCAAGCTGCCCATGTTAAAGCACACGATGATACCTTAATAAGAAATGACAACTCACCATATATATTCATGTTAAGAGAGACATTAACAAGTACCATGGCTAACATCTCTTATGTGGCTTTCTCATAATTACTCTATAGTCTATCATACTTGGTAGTTCCACTTGGATGTACATGTACTTAAAAGGTACCATTCGATTTGTGCCAAGTGGAACTATCATTCATATAATAGAAAGAATCACTTGAGTCCAGATAATTCTTGAATATATACATGGAGATTTCCTCAAGTATCTCCCATGTTAAATATATAAGTTGAGATATTTACTATGAATAATGTAAGTAGTTATTCAAGAAACTATAGGGAAAATTAGGTAGCATTTGCATAAATCTTGAATATTTCATAATATTCGAATATACTACATTGCGCACTTTCATAAAGCATACTACTTCTTCTTGTTGTTCATCTTGTTCTGGATTATACACACCATCCAAGTTAGTGTCGAATAACGCTTCAAACGTAGTTTTGTCCTAGACAGGTTGTATTCACAAATAGAAAACCTCTCAATGTGCCTTTATGAGCCATAACGTTTCTTACATGACGAATTCAAAAGATGCAAAACGATCATACTATTCCTAGACAGGTTGTGACGCTCATGAAAATCTTAATGTAATTGTCCTACATGGGTTCTATTCACAAACTAAAAACCTATTCACGTGCCTTCTTGAACCATATTATTCCTTATATGCGGACCTTATCAATTAAGAAAAGTTCAACTTCAACATAGTCAAGATATCCAAGTTGGCGGCGTTAGGGCATCTCTAGCCGTTCGACCCCCCCAGGTTTCAGTTCGGCGCTTTTTAGCGATAACGCCGCCCCGCACAAAAACCTCGGGGGGGGGGGGGGGGGGGGGGGATTTTACCAGCCGTTCGGCGACCCAGAAATCAGAACGGCGATAAATATTTGAAAATTCCTCTTCCCGCCCCAAAATAGAGCCCGAGTTCGGCGATCACATCAGCCATAGTTTTGGGCAATCATATTACAAAAGCGCCACGGTTGGGCAATCAAATAGTCTCGATCGAAGCACAGTCGGGCGCGCGCGGCGTGGGCATAGGTGGGCAATCAGGCAGAGACGTCGTCCGGTGTCGGAGCAAGGGCCGAGCTCGGCGCAGCATCCTCCAGGTCGACGACGGGAGATGCATCTTCCAGGTCGACGGCGGGCGCGGCATCCTTGTCGACGACGGGCGCGGAATCCTCCAGGTCGACGACGGGCTCAGCATGCTTGTCGACGACGGGCGTGGCATCCTCCAGGTCGATGTGCGTGCTCGGCGGCGCAGTGGCGTAGCTCGTGCCACCCGACGACGTAGTCGGGGCCGGAGCCGGGCTGATGTCGCTCAGCATGAGAGTGCACTGTGCCAGGAACCAAGCTCTCACCTCGAGGGTCATCGCGGCCGGGTCGCCCCCCCCCCCCCCCCCGTGAGGAAGGCGAGGTCGTTGTTCCTCTTCTTCGCCGCGGTGCCAGTCCTGAGGAGGTCGATCTTGACATGGGAGTTGGCCAGGAGCGCCGCCCATCTCTGCTTGGCGATCTCCTCCCTTTTGCCGGCCTGGGTCTGGGCGTCGGCGATGCAGGTCTCGATGGACGCCTGGAGATTTGCCGCTGCCGGCGCGCCGTCCCTTGCCAACTTGGCTTTCTTATGGCCCATCGACGGACGTCCTTCGAACGCACAGGGAGCCACCACGTCGGGGACGTACTCCTTGCCCTTGCCGATCGACCATCGCACCTCCGCCCACTTCTCGCACCCCTCGATGACGACGAAGATGTGGAGAAACTTGAAGTCGGAGCCCTCGTCGTTCTTGTACGTCTCGAGCATTCGGACGAGCTCCATCTCGCGGTTGGCGCCGCTCTTCGGCCTCATCGCGACCTCCTCCTGGATGTCGTGCCACTTGTTGCAGCGGCATGGATGTTCGCCCAATGGTTCGCCATGGCTTTCTGGCCGCGGTCGGTGACGCATGAGGCGAAGTTGGGATCGATCATGCGGCGCTCGTCGTACGCAGACTTCACCTGCTTCCAGTAGTTGTCGACGTGCTGGTTGGCGCCGACGATCGGATCCATGCTGATCGTCTTCCACGCCTCGGCGAGAAGGACATCCTCCCTGTGCGTCCACTTGATGCGAGGCTCGACGGGGGACGAGGGCGCTCCCTTGGGTTCCTTGCGGGGATGGCCAGGACCATGGCGCTTTCGGCCCTCCTCGGCCGGATCTGCTCCCTCTGGTGCTAGCGACGTCTCGTCTATCTCATCATCGCCGCCCTGCGCCTCCGTCGCATGCGTGCCGCCAGAGCTTCCTTCTCCGTAGTCACCGCCGCCCTGGGCGAAAAACTCCCTGTTGTGCTCGAGGAAGCCCGGGCTCGCCGCCGCCGCCATCGAGCCGGCGACGATGATCTCATCCATGTAGCTGATGTCATGGGTCTGCAGCCCGGCCACGATCGCACGGCGGTGGGACGGGGAAGCTGCGTAGCCCGGCGAGGCGCCGTACATCATCGGCGGATGGTAGGGGAAGGTGAGGTTGGGGTTGAAACCGCCCAGGGGGTCACCTTCGACGGACCACGCAGGCGTCGGGTGCGGCGACGGGCGTGGTGACAGCGATGGCGACTTCTTCCATCCGGCGAAGATGGGGCCGAAGCCGGTCTTCCGCTTGGCGAGCGGCGCCGCGGATGCGACCGGAGTAGGCGGCTCATCCAGCGCCTCCTCATCCTCTTCCTCATCCTCCTCCTCCTCTTCCTCGGCGGCGGCGGCCTGTTCCTCCGCCTGCAGCTGCGCCATCAACTGCCTCTGCCGCTGCGCCGCCTCCCTCCCCTGGCGCTTGACGTTGGCGGTTGCCAGGCGCGTCTTCTCGGTGATCCAGTCCTTGTTGGTCATGCCGGGCGGCCTCTCCTTCGGCGCTCTCGGCTTGCGCGGCTTCTTGTCGAGCTCGGAGGTCGCGGGAATGGCTACGGCGGCGGCGGCGGTGCGGGGTCCTGTGAATCGGGCGGGAGCCATGGCGTCTAGATCTCGGAGTGGGGGGCAAATGGCGGGAATGGAGTGGGGAAGAGGTACATGTGGGGGGAAATATGGAGGGAACCGCCAAAAAAATGGAGTGTAATCGTCTTCCGTCGCCGACAAGTCTGGCCCACGCACGCATTTCGCCCCCCCCCCAAGCTGAACCTAGTGTGCTGGGTTTGGGCTGGGTTCGGCGGCGCGAAACAGCAGAAAAAACGGCGCTAAACCGAGTCCAGGGGCGACTGGTGAGTTTTCGGCGCTAAAAATGCCGCTTGGGGGCTCTGGGGACGGCTGGAGATGCCCTTAGAGACGCGAGGGCGAAAAGCAAAATAATCATGGTTGAGAACACAATGACATTTTTCCACTTTGGGATCGTATGTTTTCATGATATTTTATTAGTACGTTGCTTTTCTAATCATGATATGGAAGCAAAGTTGGTGCTGAAAACCTAAAGACAAGACGCAAACGCCTGACAAACTTGGAGAGCAACTCGCAAAAAACAGAGCAAGTCACCCCGTGTCGCTTCCCTGGGAAGCATATCAGACGACCCTGCCATAGTCATACCGTGGATGCCAAGTACCCCGCAGCGAAACACAAATTCGTCGCAAGAATTTGTTGGCTCTTTTTCTCCTATACTTTTCAGCACCGCAGATCAGTTGGACTGGCAAAGAAGTCTGAAATCTCTAGTCTGCTAACTCAGGTTCGGCATCACATATTTCAGTCTACACTGATCGATCTTATGTACCAGCTGTGAAAAGGACCGACAACGATGCCTGCGAACAGAGACGTGATCTTGGTTAACTTCTAGGAAGAGTCGCTGTGATATCCGGTTGAAAAAGATCACATGCGCTGCGTGGCGACCCGAATAATTACCGACGGTAGGTGCACCCGTCTTGTCCCTGGCCGACGCCGGCGACGATGGCGATTGTCAGTCCAAATTGGGGGCAGCAAGAGACCATCTGCCCGGCCGTGACTTTCTTGGAGGAAACGTGCGTGTTTCAAGCCCGTGTACTACACATTCAGTCCTTGCTGTGGAGTGGAACGAAGGATGGCCTTTGGCTAGAGCTTTCACCGCCGGGCAAGCGAAGAATCCAAGCGTATTCTGTTCTGTCGCGCAATTGGAATCAGCTCAGGGGGGTTGGTGATGGCTGGCTCGTCCCGCGCGCCAAGTCGCAGGCAGCCGCTTTGCTCGATGCCGCGCGCGCGCTCGCGTCCGTTCAACGCTCTCCACTCTCGACCTCTCAATTGGTCGTCTCGTGTCTTGTCGATCTGTTATTCCCCGTGTTTGGTGGCCCTTGTCGATGACCGAAGAAATCGATAATGTTACAATGGCATTTAGAACAAGAACAATTATGTTCACATGCCTGGTTAAGTTATGCTGATTCTCCCGGGCAGAAAGTAAAGTTTATATATGCTGGTTTCCGCCCCCTAAAACGAACCTACATGGTGTTCTCCGGTGACTTGGAGGTTTAAAAAAGTTTTTTTTTACTTTTTAAAAGCCATGCATATGTCAAGAGGTGTGTTCTACTACTTCTACCTATAAAAATAGTAAAATTGTAGTGATAAATAAGATAATATTTTATGTATTATAAAAGAACATGTGGATTCACGATAACAAATAGCAGTATATCTTCATAGATGCACGTATATACTGCGACATGTTGTGTTGCTTTTCCATAAATACGACATTATTTCGTAAATCCAAAACGAAAAAAACAAAAATGATTTCCCCGTGAACAATTAATATGATTAGCGATCCATTTTCTACTGCCGGGTCTGTCGAGACATCGTAGTAGTTTTTATAGACGGGGCTGCCATGAGACTACGGTAGAGACGTGGGGTAACGTGATCGCGTGGTGGACAGTGAACACAGGATTTACCTAGGTTCGGTACATCGCGACAGTATGACGTGCTTACTCCTGCACTTCTCACTAATCAGGACTAAAGCCTGGATATAGAATTACAATGTGAGGTTTAGATCTAGCTATTCGCAGAGGATCAACTTCCCGGCGAGTTAGCCTATAGCCTCTTCTCTGTTATTCGTTATCAAACTTATCTCCCGTCCGGCTTTATATAATAGCCGGATTAGGGCTTACAGAATAGGAAACCTAGAAGACTACGGTAACTATAACTTGGAAAGTAAGGAATCCGTCTTCTCCTCCAAGCTAGATCACGTGGGCCGTGATCCGGGTTCTTCTAGAATCCGGCTTCCGTGCGTCGGGTTACTGGGCCGCCCAATGGACCAAAGCCCACTACCGCTTGGGCCATCCTGGTAATCCGGCACTTTGACTACCATCTGACATACCCCTATTTGGTATATATCCGACAGTAGCCCCCAAAAAGGATTAAAACTCTGATTCGCCACCTTTCGCCAAATGTGCTTTGTCCGAGAAATTTCGATCAGCAGTCTTGATTCTTTTTATTCTTCTTTGAAAAGAGATGGTAACGTGAAACTCGGAATCCTGAAAATCCGGCTTTTCTCTCACGATCCTTCGCGGAGAAGGAACTTCCTACGTCAGCGCTTTAATCATGCTGACGTAAGGGTCGTTTGGGTTTCACGCGGGAAACCCAGTAACGTATCTCTGACATATTCTCACAGGAAACGAGGTGATAGCCATCATTACCCTGTCGTTTCATTTCCCGGATTTTCCGGCGAGTGACACGCGTTGATCATCCAACGGTCAAAATAGCCGTTGGCACGTATCTTGACGGATTTCTGGCTATAAGTAGCCATCTTCGTCTTCGCTGAAATCCTTCCGCACCCTCACTCTCCACGCCATTGCTGCGCACGAGCCCTCGAGCGAAGAACCGTTCCCGAGCGCATATCGCACCCAGAGCACCACCGGAGTCAAAACGCGCCGCCACCTAATGGCATCCTCGCCGTCTTCCCCCACTCGCTCCGCCGCGCACACCATCGACGAAATCATCAGCGACTTGGATCCACAGCTAGGATCCCCGACGCACGCCGGCGGCGAGCCGGAAAAGACCGCGGCTTCTGCGGCGGGTGGAGGAGATCTTTCCGCCGCCGCGAATGCTGCGGGCTCGAGCTCCGTACCTTCCCCCCCGTTCGCTTCCGAGACGGCGGAGGAGAAGATCCAGCTTCTCGGCGGCGAGCTCGCCGCTGCGGAAGCTGCTGCGTCCGCCGCCGCCGGAGCGGACGAAGAGGTGGAAACTGCAGGCAACTGGATTGCCTGCAGCATTCCGCCAGCCCTGCTTCCAAACCTGGAAAAGGAGGGACTGATCCTGAAAGGGAAATAGCGGATCCCTGAGGACGAGAACGAACCTATGCCAAACGATGGCGAAAGGGTTCTTCTCTCCTCCCATCTCTTAAGAGGTATGGGATTACCACCTTCTGCTTTCTTCCTCCAAGTCCTCTCCCACTATAACATCCAACCTCATAACCTGCCACCCAACTCCATTCTCTATATGGCCGGGTTCCAGGCCCTATTCGAGGGTTACTTAGGCTTAGAACCTAGGTTAGATTTTTGGATGTATTGTTTCGGGGTTAAGCGGAACTCCTCGGAGGGCGCACTCCCGACTTGCGGAACCATCTCGTTTACTCTTCGGAGATTTAGGGAAGATTGGTTCCCCAAGATCAAGACATCGGAATCCGTCAAATTTTGGACGGGTTCCTTCTTCTACCATCCCGATGTGCCTTTCCCGAAAAAGGCCATCGGGGTTCCACCTTTCTCGAACACTGCCGCTGTTCCCCAAGACAATTGGGGAACAGAAGCCGTCCAAGTTCTGCCGCCTGATCTTCTAAGGATCAAGCGGCGCATCGCCAAGCTCACTTCCTCCGATCCACCTCTAACCGGCATGGACACGGTCCTTTGCTGGTTAGATAGGCGGATCCAGCCGTTGGCCAATCACGGTGGCCGCCTTCTTTGCGACTACACGGGTGCCAACGACCAAATGCGGACAACCAGCAAAGACTGGTCCGCGAGGGATCTTCGACGGCGCGTGAACCAGTTGGTCGCATCACGCGACCAATACGAAGCGAGTCGGCCGATGTATACGGCCGACAATCCGGCTCCCAAGGTATTTTTTCCGTCATTTGGGTAGAGTTTGACATTCTTTCTCGGATTTTTTCGCTTCTAACCCTGATTTTTTTTTTCAACAGATCGCTGAACTTCCAGACTCGGAGCTAGCCTCCGAAGCTGAGCTGGATGCATTGCGTACCGCCTCTACAGGTGGGCGCAAGCGCAAGAAGATTCCTTCCTCTGAGGAAGTTATCGACCTTGACGGAATTCCCGTCGCCACCTCCAGGTTAGATCATCCGGGTTATTTTTACTTTTGTCGAAGTTTTTCTTTCGTCTTCGGAGTTTTAACTTTTCCGGGTTTTTGGATTTTAGCCTACCTCCCTCCAACCTAAAGCCGAAGAAGCTGAAGAAACACAAAGTTGTGTCTAGCCGAGGCGCTCAACCTTCTCCCGTCATCGCTCCGGACACACCGTCCACGATGGCGGAAGAGCATGCTGCAGCCCCCACCACCAAGCCGCTAGAGCCCAGCCAGCCCGTTGTGTCGAACACGGACACGTGGGAAAGGGCGGCTCCAGAGGTGGGAAAATCTTCTCGAACATTCGACGAGGAGATTCCCACCTTCGACAAGGACTTCAAGATTATCAATGACGGCCTAAGCGCGGCCGGAACTCTTTTTGCGGAATACGCAAAAGGGTTCAATGAAAACTTGGTGGGTTTGCAACGAATGAGCCAGGTATGTAACTCTAGCCCCCAAGCATTAAACAAAATGTATGCTTTGATGCTTTATGTTCATTCCTTTCCTTGCCATGTTCCAGCAAACTGCTGAAGCCATTAACATGGAAGTTTTCAACAAACTCTCCATCAAGAATAAAGAAGTTAGAAATCTTCTTTCTATTCTTGAGGAGAGAGAGAGACAAAGCTGGCATCATCTCAGCTGGCGTTGTCGGAAACAACAGGTAAGTGTTTTTCCTCTCAAGTTTCCGATGCAACTTTTTGTCTAAGTACTTATTCCGGAAGTTTTCTAAACTCGGAATTTTCCTTGCTTTTCAGCTGCTTTGGCTAAGGCCAAGCAAATAGCTGAAGACGCCGGCAATGCCGAGTTTCTCCGAAAGGAGAATTTGGACCTTCACAAGGATCGTGTGAAGTCTCAAAAAGATCTGGAAGCCAGCAATTTGGCCCTTGGAATTTCTCAATCCAAGGCTTCCGCACAGGCGGAGAAGGACCAGTCCACCATTCGGGACTTGGAGGCTGCTCTGAACCTGCGCCTGGAGGAAGGCTCCGAAATTGACAAACTTGTCGGTAAGTTTTTTCTGCATTTACCATTCTTCCCAGTCTTGCTGTGTTTCTCTGCTTTTTTACTTAACCTTCTTGGTTGTTTTTGCTGAAAAACAGGAGATAGCCCAGATCTTTCTCGGATTGATAGAATCCGAGTTTTTGGGAAGACCTGGACTTCGATCAGAGCTGCTAGCATGCAACTAGTCAACAAGTTCCTTCCCGCAAGGACTGGGGAGTTCTCGGACGTTGAGAAACTTCCGGGTGCCATCATGGAGGTGGCGGAGTCCAGGGAATCCACCCTACGCTCCGCTGCACGGGGTGGTGCACGCATGGCACTCGGCCTTATGCGTATGCACTACCCTGGTGCAAAGTCTTGGCGTGTGGCGTCCGGTATCCCTCAAGGATACACAGAACCTCAGCGGAATACAATCTTTGATGACATCAAAGGCCATGCCACCAAGATTGCCTCCATGGTGAATATCTCCATCACCTATCCAGAAGAGGAGGTCCCTGCAGCCCCCGAGGATGATAGCAGCGAGGAAGAGTCGGATGCTTGAAGGGCTGCCTTGAACCTGGATGGTGAAAGTAGACAAATAGGAGCATTACTGTACTTTTTTATGATGTAATTCAAATTGTAATGGTTCTATACCTTTTGCATGAATGAGAACTCCGCCTTTTGCAGTCTTAATTATGAAATTCTTTGCAAGGTTTTCGGATTTTACTATTCCTTTATCTTCTAAGTTCTCTGGCGTATATGTTTTAACTGTCCTTAGTGTTTGAAATGGCTCAATAGCATTATGAATCGTCATGCGAGTAACTGGGTATAACCAATCAGTTTAAACTCGGAAACATGGATCATACTAAAGGCATTTTTCCTAACTAGCTCCAGTGACCCAACACATAAGCAATCAGATAATGCTTAGAGAAGCAAGGAATTTTTTAAATGAAACTTGGGAACGCAGGCAATTCAAGTTTCCTTTAGCCGTTAGCAGGCTGAAAAATCATTCAGTTTCTTAACGTCGAGTACGCAGGCACAATTCGGGTTAACATTGAGTATTTTGCAAGATCATTGGGAAATAGATAAGGTGGAATCATGCTTTGTACTATAATGAACTTGTAAAAACATGGATATCAGAATTCCGACACTTTATTTCATGATCTCAAAAGATGTTTACATAGAAATTGAACTAAGTATAAAAGGGACATAACTGCTAGATATTCCCAGGCCTTCGCTGTCCACTTGAACTTGTCAGATTTCTTCGGCAACTTGTAGAGTGGTAAGGCTTTATCCCCCAGCCGACTAATAAATCTGCAGACGGCAGCGGCGGAACCCGTCAATCTTTGGACATCTTTCACGCACGTAGGTTTCGAGATGTTCAAGATGGCTTTGATCTTTTCCGGGTTAACCTCTATTCCTGTGTGAGAAACGATGAAACCCAGAAGTTTTCCTGAGGGAACTCCGAATACGCACTTAGATGGATTTAACTTCATCTTGTAGGTGCGCAAGTTTTCGAAAGTTTCTCGCAGATCCTCAAGGAGTGTATCTTTTTCCTTGGTTACGACAGCAATATCGTCCACGTAAACATGAACGTTTTTGCCAATCTGACTATGCAAACAACGTTGCATGCAACGCTGGTAGGTTGCGCCCGCGTTCTTCAGGCCAAATGGCATGGTTACGTAATAGTACGTCCCGTATGGGGTTATGAAAGAAGTCTTAATTTGATCTTCCTTTTTCATGCGTATTTGGTGGTACCCGGAGTATGCGTCCAAAAAGCACAAAAGTTCAGAGCCTGCAGTGGCATCTATTATTTGATCGATTCGCGGTAACGCGAACCTATCTTTCGGACATAATTTGTTCAAGCTTGTGTAATCTATACACATTCTAAGAGCAGTAGTGTCTTTCTTCGGTACTAATACCGGATTTGCAGACCATTCAGTGTGGATTACTTCCTGGATGAAATCTGCTGCTAAAAGCCGGATAATTTCCTTGCCAATAGCCTTCCGTCTTCTTCCGTCAAATCGACGGAGACCTTGTTTGACGGGTTTTGATCCTGGAATCACCTTGAGTTGGTGCTCAGCAAGTTCCCTGGGTACGCCTGGCATGTCAGCTGGACACCAGGCGAAAATATCCCAGTTCTCACGGAGGAACTTGATGAGCTCGCCTTCCTATTTGTCGGTCATCCCAGTCCCTACAACGACGAATTTTTTCGGATCTTTGGGATCTAGGATTACCTGTCTTGTATTCTCGGACGCCTTGAAGCTGTCTGCTGGCTTCCGAGTTTCTTTTCCTGCCGGCATTTCTGTCGGCGATACCTCCTTGGCTAATTCCTTCAGTTCTTCATTTGCTATGACTCTCTGAGCGTAAAGGGCGTTTTCTTTCTCCAACTCGTTTGCCATCTTGAAGTCACCAGCTATGGTGATTACTCCTCCTTTGGGTCCTGGCATCTTCAGCTTGTTATAGATATAACAGGATCTTGCCATGAATTTGGCGAAAGCTGGACGTCCGAGTATTGCGTGATACACGCTTTCGAACGGCACTACTTCGAAGGATACTTTTTCCTGCCGGAAGTGATCTTTATCTCCGAAGGTGACATCTAGGGATCGTGCTTGTCTGCCAGGGACAATGCCATGGAAGCGTATGTTGCTGTAATTGAGCTGGGACTCGGAAATCTTCAGATGCTTCAGTGTATCCAGGTACATTATGTTAATGCTGGATCCTCCATCCATCAGCACTCTTCTTAGCCTAGTGTTCTGGACAATAGGGCTTACGACAAGAGCTTGTGTACCGGGTTCAGGGATATTCCCGGGATGATCAGACTGATCCCAGGTAATTGGTGTGTCCGAGTACTTCAAGAATTTCGGGGTTCCCGGAACAACCGCGTTTATTTCTCGAAGTGTTCATTTGGCCACCTTTGCTGACGGAGTTGCTAGGAATGTTAGCATTGCTTCTCCGTCAACTCTCGAAAATTTAGGTTCGCCCTTTCGCTGTTGTTCCTGGATTTTTTCATCAGTGTCCGATTCACTGTCTTCTTTTTCAGCTTCTGGATTTTGTTTGGCGGGTTTCCTTTTGGAACCCTTCCCCTTATTTACCGATCCTGCACTGCCTTTCATGTGCTTATTCAGCCGGCATTGCGCGTTTGTATGGGTGGGTTTCCCAAATTGTGAATGGTGGACACAGGGTTCCGACTTAATCCTCCCCCACTCCTCTGGAGTGTAGTTGATTGGATCTGGACTGCGTCCTTTCCACTTATTCCCTTTTTCACTTCCAAAGGCTATGTTGACCTCTTTGGGTTTTGTCGTTGTTTCTGGAGTTCCTTTTTTGTCAGAACGAGGAGTTTTCTTGGCAAGTATCAGTGATTCGATATTGCCCCTCTTGCTCTGATGTCGTCTTCGGCTGCAGCGTGTTTGTTGGCGGTTGTAAGCATAGATCCGAGATCTTTGTGCTGTTTGGAACCAACCATGAACGGTACAAGTCCGGGTTTTAGGCCATTGACGAAAGCATGCATTGCTTGTACGTCAGTTACTCCAGAACAACTATTCTTCATTGCCGTCCATCTGGAGATGAAATCTACGTATGGTTCATCCTCGAATTGGGTGCAACGGTACAGCTGGTTGATGATGTTCGGGCGTTTGTACGTTCCCCGAGAATGCTGAGTAAATACTCTAGCCATATCATCCCAGCTGTCGACAGTTCTTGATGATAATCCATTGATCCAATCTCTGGCTCCGTCCAGTAACATTAGGGGAAGAAACTTGACAGCTTCCAGGTCTGTCCCATTGTTGATCTGGACGGCTATATAGTGGTCTGAGAGCCAGGTGTCCGGATTTGTGCTGCCGGTGTATTTCTGGTACATTGGACCGACTTTGGCGAAGCCAGAATGCAGGGTTATCCTTCGGATCCTGTCAGTGAAACACTTAGGACCAAAGTATAGATCATCCTTTTCCGCTCTATCAATGTGTGCGGAATATCTTCCAGCTGAATGGACAGAAGGGGATCTACTCCTTTCTTTTCCATTGTTGCGCGAACGCGCTTTTCCGGGATTGTATCTATCTCTTCCATGATCACGCACTTTTGGATTAGGCGGAGTCCTTCTCCTGTGCCTTTCTTTATCCTTAGGAGGTGTCCGGGATCTCTCACGTCTATGAGGTATATCGTATCTTCCGGCTTTCTCAGCTGGGTTTCTCGGAGGTGGCATTGTTTTGTCGTCATTCCGGTATTTTTCTTCCCGATCGTGGGGTTTGAGTCCACCTTTCGGGGGATGGGATCCGGTTCGGGACGCTTCATCCCTATTGTCGGGGTTTTTCTTGTCTTTTCTCGGATCCTCTTTTTTATCCTTTGAATTGTCTGAATCTCCAGGTTCCTCTGGTCCGGGTGCTCTAGCGGCGCAAGTAGCTGTTTTGCATAGGGCGGAGTTATCCTGCAGTCTTCCTGATCGCTCTTGGGCCCGCTGTTGTTGTTGCAATGCTTTTCCTAGGAAAGCATACACCCCCTGGAGCTTTTCACCATTAGAGTACAAGTCATTATTGAGGATGGCAAACGCTGCTTCCGCTTTTTCTGCTGCGGTTTTGTATATTGGTTTGCCTGTGGCATCTTTGCCGTTTCCCTGCTTTTGCCAAGATGGGTTGTGAAACCTTTCCTTTGGCGGCAGTACTTCCGGTCTTACGATTCCGGGTAACCTTGTAGGTTTAATGCCAGATCTATTCTTTCTCTCGTACTCCTCGATTTCTTCCTTCATGAGCTTAATGTCATCCTGGGTTTTTTGGAGGTGTTCACGAGTTCTGAGTAGATGTTGTTGTTGCCGTTGGAAGGCTCGTCTCCTGGCTTCCAGCAACTCAGGGGGTTCGTTTAATCCCACTGGCGTTTGCAACAGCTGCTGTTCTTCCTGTTCCGTCATTGGCGGAGCAAGGATTTCTTTGATTTTCTTCTCCGCAAGCTTTGTTCCGCTAACATCTCCTACTTCCAGATTTTCATCAGCTAGATCAGCTGATTTTTTCTTCCGGATTTTGTATTGGAGTTTCTTAGCAGCACGGTTCTTCTTCTTGGAAGAGGGAGGCTTTTTGACAGGCTCATCTTCTGTCAATTCCTTTATATTAGGAAATATCGGAGAAGTTTCTCCGTCTTCTCTCTCTTCCTCTGGCGGAGGAGTTTTAGGACTTTCCTGGCTGCCGGCGTCCGTGGTATCAGCCGGTTTCGCCATTAGTACTTCATGGAATCCCTCTTGAAAAGATTTAACTTTCCTTTCGAAGGCGTCCGCGTCTTCGTCTTCGGAATCAAAATCATCTGATTCGGTTTCTGATTCTAATTTTGCCTCAATGGCGGCTAATACAGAGTCAGCTTCCGAGTTCATCGTCATGTTGACAGATGTCGGATCTTCCGCCTGTATGACAGGTATCGGGTCTTCCGCCTGTATGACGGGTGTGTTTTTGTCTGCCTCTTGCACGGGATTTCCGTCATCCGTGTTTTCGGCGACTTCGGATTGCACCATGCCGATAAAGTGTGTATCACTTTTTTGTCGGCGATCTGAGCAGAATCCGATATCATAGTCATCTTCGACTGGGTATAGGGCGGGTGGGAAATATTTGCTTCCACCGCAAAACCCCATTGCTTCTGTAGTTAGTCCGATAAACATGTTAGCAGATCCGATCGGTAACACGCAGGCACTTACCAGGTGGTTTTGCGCCGGTATGTAGGATCCGTTGTCGAGGAAGCGTCCGACGTCGTCGTCGAACTCCAGGCTTCCGACAGTGATTGATCTTCCGATTCCGCCGAGTATCCCAGATCGGAACTTCACGCCTGACGCCGTTTGCCCCACGGTGGGCGCCAACTGTCGAGACATCATAGTAGTTTTCATAGACGGGGGTGCCATGAGACTACGGTAGAGACGTGGGGTAACGTGATCGCGTGGTGGACAGTGAACACAGGATTTACCCAGGTTCGGTACGTCGCGACAGTACGACGTGCCTACTCCTGCACTTCTCACTAATCAGGACTAAAGCCTGGATATAGAATTACAATGTGAGGTTTAGATCTAGCTATTCGCAGAGGATCAACTTCCCGACGAGTTAGCCTATAGCCTCTTCTCTGTTATTCGTTATCAAACTTTTATCTCCCGTCCGGCTTTATATAATAGCCGGATTAGGGCTTACAGAATAGGAAACCTAAAAGACTACGGTAACTATAACTTGGAAAGTAAGGAATCCGTCTTCTCCTCCAAGCCAGATCACGTGGGCCGTGATCCGGGTCCTTCTAGAATCCGGCTTCCATGCGTCGGGTTACTGGGCCGCCCAATGGACCAAAGCCCACTACCGCTTGGGCCACCCTGGTAATCCGGCACTTTGACTAACATCTGACATACCCCTATTTGGTATATATCCGACAGGGTCCGTCTCAACGAGCAGTTGACAACTAGATATTGCGTTTTAAGTGAACGAGCATTTGTGGTTTAAGTGGTTGTTTTTGTCGCATCAGTTACGAGATTACGTTAACATGGTTGTCAGATTAGCAACAAACACTCAACCACAAAAGATATGCATAATTTATAGATATTTTGTTTTACATGTTTTGAAATATCGTAATGATCTACACCAGTAAGCCTTGAAGTGTGTCCAATAACTAAGAGATGGTACCATTCAACGAGAAATGGTAGTAGTATGCAACATTGCATCAATGTACAAAGATGTGCAGCAAACTGGTAAACTAGTTACTTTTAATGTAGTAAATCCACGACAATTAATGTCAATTAAGGATAAACAATTTATTTTAATCCGGCAACTAAGTGCAAAATCTAACAAGTATGTGAAAGTCGTGTTGTAAATACTAACAAACGAGTTATTTCTATGCGGTAATTATGCAGTATGTATAATCTGGAAAATGGGTGGCAACAATCTGTGAAGTACTATCGGTGTGCTCGGTCTATCGGAAGGCGACGTAGGAGAACTTGCATGCACGTTGTCGAAAGGAGAAGAAAACGTGAGTAACAAGCTTCTGACTGTGACCGGTACACTGCATGCATGAACAGTGATGGTGGAACCCGAACAGCAGCCTCACGTGGTTAACACACAGGGTGATCATTTCCGTGGATAGACATCCCCGCCGCTCTTGAGAGTCCCCTGTGGTGCCCTGTCTAGAGCCTCTCCCGCCGCCGGCGCGCTGGATGGCGTCGAGATAGGCTAGGGTGGCTCCCCTCTGTGGATAGTGTAGGGATCTGTAGAGGTAGATGTAGAAGTAGAGCTGCTGTGTCGTTGTGGAGTAGTTTCCGGTTCCTCTGCAGCCAAGGATGCCGGATCTCGAAGCTCTGCTCCGTTTCTGCGGTGGCGTGGTGGCGCGCGGCATCGCAAACGATGGTTGGGGCGGAGAGCATCTCCAAGAAAAAGACATGCATCGGCAGTGTTGCCGGCGAGAAGGCGGACATCTCGCTGGCCTGGTGGAATCTGTCTCCTTTTCATGCTCTAGGGTTGAGAAGAAGAGGAAAGGGATTGGACCACTGCTTCAATAAGTCCGTTCTATTTGCTCTGCACCATCGTCATCCTCTATACTCGCACTCCCAGGTCCGTGGCAGGCTCTCTGGGTGTGTAGGTGTGCTTTCATCGAGACGATGTGGCGGTGCTTGCGCCATTCAGGTGAGCTCGAAGGTCGCCTTTCTCTTTTCTTGGGATTCCGTGGTGGATTTGCAGAAGGAGAAGAGGAGATCGGAGGGCGAGTTGGGGTGGCGTTCGGGCCAACGAACCGATGTTTGGAGCATCTCGGCGAACATCTGTGCTAGAGTTCTGCCATCCATGGCCAACAGATGGCCAATTAAGCCGAAGATCGGCGAATCAACCTCTCTTGAGAGGCCCAACTGGAACGAGCTTGTTGATGGAGATGCTGGGATGGAGGCAAGTGGCTTGTTCCCCGTCGAAATCCTTGGCTGCAGCGAGCTCGTTCGTCGCTCCGCGGCGGAGAAGAAGAAGGCTCGGATTGTATTTTTACTTCTGTCAGCAGGGGCCTTTTTACATATGCTAAGGACCTATGTATTATTCTCTTTTACTTTGAGGTCCTTTGTAATTTCACTTTCATCCGCTGTTAGTCTGTAATGTAGGTTCTACCCTTCGAGGGGCTCAATGTTAAAAAAAGAAAAAAACGTGGTTAACACACCTAACAGTGGTCGTCGTCGAACAGTCCGCCTGCATGCACGTCTGGATCTCACCTGCCTGAACGCGACCGAGTCTCGGTAACTGACCTGGAAGATAATAATATAATAGCCTGTATATCAGCGGTGTTGGTAAGGGCTCGGCTAATTATGAATGTCTCGCGTATATGGAGTTGACGACGTACGCTGCGGTCCCATGATTAGGTGAAGGAAACTTATACCCGTTCAATGGATGAAAATTTACTCCGTGGAATTGGATGATATACCCGAGACAATTGTAAAAAACCACCACAATTAGGGAAATGTTATCAGCCCTTCAATAAAAAACACCATTTTAGATGCATTTTCGTGACACTTTGCTGACATTTCTACAATTATGGTGGTTTTTTTGGAATTTAGTCTATACCGGCAAAGTCCCAACTAATAGACGACTGGTACTAGATCAAGATGGACATACGGCCGGTGAACTCAGCTAGGCGCAAACAGACGGACGAGGCGGGCGCGCGCGTTGACAAGCAAGCACATAATTTTTCTTCTTCTTTTCTTTTGTTTATTTTACTTACCGACCAACCATACTGTATACATGCATGTGTTGAAATAGTCGCGTCCTAAAGTATTTGTCACATGAGACTTACGTGTTTGTTACCCTGCATTCCACAACAAGCTAGGTTAATTTAGCCGTGCCTCTGCGGCGCGCATTCGGTCACAGTCGATCACGCAACGAGAGTTCACACACGCACGCACACAGTGGTGAGATAGAGACTGACCGTGAGATCTCGCAGGTCAGTGCAGTAGGTAAGTAGCAAGACAGTAGTAACAGTCATTCAACCGGTCGGTCGCAGCTTTACCAGCAGCAGAGATGGCCAAGTCCACCCAGGGAAAAAGGTCCATGGATCATGCATGCATGGATGTATGTATGGGAAGCAGTCTAGGAACTGAACCCTAGCAAAAAACACCAACGGGAAGGCCCTATGCGGCTAAGCCTTCGCGAAGTTGAATGGATAATCCGTAATTCGTCTGACTAAGGGCATCTCCAGTTGTCCCCCAGCGCCCCCCAGGACGCAAAATAGCGCCGTTTTGCTCGAAAAACGCCGTTTTTCTACCAGTCGCCCCAGAACCCGAAAAACCGCCGTTTCGGCGGAAATTAGCGCCGTCGCACCCAGGCGGAACCCAGCCCGTTGGGTTCGGCCTGGGGGGACGACGGAAGGAAAAGCGCGCGTGGGCCAGCGCTGTCGGCGAGGGAGCGCTATTTGTCCCACTTTCCCCACCCCCGGCTCGGCTTTTCCTCTCGCTCGCCTCGCCGTCGCCACCCCGCCGATCACACCCCACGTCGCCGCCGCCGGCCGCCATCACACACGAGCGGCGAGGCAAACCACCGCCGGCCTCTCCGCCACATCGCCGCCGCCGTTTGCTCGCGTCTCCGCCGCGGAGGAGGTTGTGCCCGGTGAACCGCGTCCACCACCCGCAAGGTGTTCGGTGTTCTGTCCGAGCCATGGACTCCGACGCCGAGGAGATTCTCGCCGAGCTCTTCGACGAGGAAGACCAGGCCGCTATCGACGATGAGGAACACCTGCTCGTCCTGAGCTGCATGGCCGGATTGCAGGCCCAGGACGCCGCGCCGCGCCGCACTGGATCGAAGCCCGGTCGCCGCAAGAGCAGGCCGAGGCAACGGTACAAGGGCTACTGCATCCTCTACTCCGACTACTTCGCCGAGGATCCCACCAACGACGAGAAGGTGTTCCGGCGTCGTTTCAGGATGAAACGCACGCTCTTCCTCAAGATCATGCATGCCATCCGGGAGTTCGACACCTACTTCAAGTTGAAGAAGGACTGCACCGGCACGGTAGGCTTTACCTCTATCCAGAAGTGCACGATGGCCATGAGGTTGCTTGCATACGGTGCTCACGCAGATGCACAAGATGACTACCTGCGCATGAGCGAGTCCACGGCCCTCGAGTGCTTGAATAAGTTCTGCCGTGCAGAGGTTGCAGTTTTTGGCTCAATATACCTGCGATCACCCAATGCGCAAGACACTGCTCGTCTTCTCGCAGAGCATGAAGCAAGAGGGTTTCCTGGGATGCTTGGCAGTATCGAATGTATGCATTGGGCATGGAAGAACTGCCCATTTGACTGGCAGGGGATATACAAGGGAAAGGAAGAAGAGTGCTCGGTGGTTCTCGAGGCCGTGGCTTCGTACGATCTATGGATTTGGCATTCATTCTTTGGTATGCCTGGAAGTCACAACGACATCAATGTCTTGCAGTGCTCGAATGTCTTTGCCGAGTTTGTCGAAGATCATGCCCCCCTGTGAACTATGAGATCAATGGACACCAGTATACAAAGGGGTACTATCTTGCAGATGGTATCTACGCGAAGTGGGCAACATTTGTGAAGAGCATCTCCAACCCTATCCCAGGAAGCGCAAAAGCTTGGTTTTCCAAGTGCCAGGAGGCTTGCAGGAAGGATGTTGAGCGGGCATTTGGTGCGCTGCAATCTCGATTCGCTGTTGTCCGGTACCCAGCTATGACTTGGTCGAAGTCCAACATGTGGGAGGTGATGCAGTGTTGTGTGATCTTGCACAACATGATCATTGAGAGTGAGCGGGATGACCCGGTGCCTGACAGTGAGGCAAGCACACCATACTACCGGCAGGGCCCTCTTGCAGATGTTGATCACCAGGTGCCGACATCATGGACAGACTTCCTCACCAAGCGACAGGAGATTCGACACACTGGAACACACCATGCTCTGCAGAATGACCTGGTGCAGCATTTGTGGGCGCGAAAGGGGAATGGCAATGTTGAGGACGATGACGATGACTAGTGTAATTTATTTATTTTCTTTAAATTGTTGAACTATTTTATTTGTGTGGCAAAACTCTATTTATTTGGTGGCAAAAGTTTAATTATTTGTGTGCCAAATCTCTACCTGTCCAAATTGGGCCGAATCGCCGGCTGGGGGGGCGGCCTAGGCTCACGGCTGGGAAACACGCCCCCCCAGTTTCCAGAATAGCGCCGTTTCGCGCCGCGGCGCGAGAAAAGGCCAGGTTTTTGCGTCCTGGGGGGCGCAACGACTGGAGATGCCCTAAGTTATTATTGTTACTACGTACGTATATAAGCACTCCTACTCATATGGTCTATCCACCATATAGTCTGGCGCGCAGCTCTGTCTTGTGACCTCTGCCCTAATCAAAACAATAAATACTTACATGTGAGAGGAAAAGGTCGAGGACTGAAATGAGAAAGGAAAGAGTTCGACAACACGACTTCAGTTTGCATGTGAAAGTGTCTTGTTAAATTGTTATTGTTGACATTTGTACATACATACAAACGATGCTTAGAGCATCTCCAACCGCGCCCCTAGGAGCCCCCGAGCCAATTTTTTTACGCCAATATGCCATTTTTTTCGTATAGTCGTGTCACCAGCCCGTCGAATAGCGTCGGTTTTATCCGAATTAGTGTCAGGCAAATCCAGGCCGAACCCAGCGCCGGGGGCTGCGGCGGAAGCGAAATCGCGTTTGTGGGCCAGCATAGTCAGGCGGAGAGCGACTTTTCCACGCCCTGTTTCCCCTCCCGCGCCGCATACCGCCCAACCTCGCTCTCTTCCTTGCCGATGTCGGCAACACCCCTCCACCCCCAACCGTTGCGCCGTTGCTAGAAGCCTATTCCGCCGCCGCAACTACCCGCCGAAGACCCGCCATAGACACGCCAACCTCCCTACCTCCACTGGACGAGCTCGCCGTTTCCACGCGACGCCACAGGCAGCCCGCTCTCCATCACGCCTGTGAGGTGTTTGGCGTTTTGCCTCTTCGGCAATGGACTCCGACAATAAGACGTTCGCCGCTCTGATGGACGGGGAAGCCGTCGCCGATGACGAGCACCTCATGTGCCTCGCCGCTCTGGCCGCCCTGTTCGCGCATAACGTGAAGCCCCAGCGAGGTGGATCAAAGGTCGGTCGCCGGAAGAGCAAGGAGAGACAGCGGGTAGAGGGCTATGACATCCTCTACGCCGACTACTTCGCCGATGCTCCATTGCACGGGGAGGGAGTGTTTCGGCGCCGGTTCCGGATGAGCCGGAAGCTCTTCCTCGACATTGTGCATGCCTATCGGGAGTTGAACAACTATTTCATTTGCAAGAAAGATTGCACCGGGACGATTGGATTCAACTCTATCCAGAAGTGCACTATGGATATGAGGATGCTTGCATACGGCGCTCCCGACGATACCCAAGATGACTACATGCGCATGGCTGAGTCCACCGCCTTTGATTATCTGAGGAGATTCTGCAAAGCAGTGGTGGCAGTGTTCGGCCCTAGGTACTTGAGATCACCCAATGCTGAAGACATTGCTCGGATCCTAGCACAGAATGAAGCAAGAGGATTTCTGGGGATACTTGGAAGCATCGACTGTATGCATTGGCCATGGAAGAACTGCCCGTTTGCTTGGCAGGGAATGTACGAGGGTGCGAAAAGAGCTTGCAGTGTGATACTTGAGGCAGTGGCTACAGAGGATCTCTGGACTTGGCACGCATTCTTTGGCATGCCTGGAAATCACAATGACATCAACATCCTGAGTGCTCTCCGATCTTTGGCAATCTTGTTGAAGGCCATGCCCCTCTGGTGAACTATGAGATCAATGGTCACTAGTACAACACGGGATACTACCTGGCAGATGGTATCTATCCAAGATGGTCAACATTTGTGAAGACTATCTCCACCCCAGTACCAGGAGGCAAACAGTCTTGCTTTGCTTAGCGCCAAGAGGCTTGCAGGAAGGATGTCGAGCGATCATTTGGTGTGCTTCAATCTCGGTTTGCTGTTGTTCGATGCCCTTCTCTGACTTGGTCCATGGAGCATATGTGGGAGGTGATGAACTCATGTGTGATCTTGCACAACATGATCGTCGAGAAGGAGCATGACGACCCAGTGTTTGACACCGAACCATACTTCAGACAGGGTCCTCTTGCAGCTGTCGATCATCAGGTGCCGGTAGTATAGAATGCATATATAGCTATGCGACAACAGATCCGAGACCCCTAGGTGCACCAAGAGCTGCAGCGTGATTTGGTGGAGCATCTCTAGAAACTCAAAGGCAATGCCTAGTTTGTTGTGTTTTTATTTGTCCTCAAAACTTGTTAAATAATGTTGAAATATTTGATTTTCATCTATTTGTGTGCCAAATTCGTGATAAAAAAATATGTTATGTCAATTTCGTGCCAAAATCATGCCGAATTTGGTCGAATTTCATGAAACGACGAGTGTATGCCAAACGTGTGCCGAATTTGAGCGAAAACTGACGAATCTAGGCCAAACTAGGGCGAAAACGAAACGGTTGGGGGGGGGGGGGGTGCGCCTGGATACGCGGCTGGGAACTGTCACCCCCCAGGGCGAAAAATAGCGTCGGGCGCCCCCGGGAGGCGCTATTTAGCGACGAAAAATGCCGGGGGGGGGGGGGTGGGGGTGGAGATGCTCTCATGAGGATGGAGGCGAACGCACACTCTGTTGTTCTGACCTACGGACACTGTTCATGCTAGAATCATTTCGATTCTCATCCATGGATGCCCACACGAAGCAACCTCTTTTGGCCACACACCTTCCCCCAGACTCCCAGTCCACTCCAACATTGTACGCTCGTCTACTCTCCAACCATTGACGGCTCTGCCATAATTTTTGTCTCGTCTTTAATGATCTACAACAGAGAGAGATTTGGTGCCGACAGTGTTGGCAAATAGAGAGAAGGATGAATTGTGTGGATGCTCGAATCAATGCTTAGTCGCGGTGGGTTGTAGGGATGGAGGAAAGGAAGATGTCGCGGTTATGTCGTACTTGATCTAGAGGTACATCGTCTTGCAGAGGCTAGGAGGGCGATGATGAAGTTCCTTCGGGTTGTTTTGGGTTATGAGAAATGTAGATAGTTTGGAATAAAATGAGGATAGCTGAGAGATGTCATGATTACATCAGTGCAAGCAATTGAATCTTGTCAACGGCCTGTGTTACGATAGATGGTGAGCCCTCAACCGACCCTTGATTCATGGGGTTTCATACTACAAGACATGACGCGAGAGGTGAACTCTCTCTTTTCAATTCAAGGGGTGGGTAGATGTTTCCAATACTTATCATTAAACAATAACTTGCATACATGCACGCGATTAGCTGTCAATTTCCACATACTTATCATTTATCATTTGAGACAACTGGTTTGGAACAGATTCAGTCGGAAGTATGAGGTTGACTAAACATCAGTTTCCCTTTTTACTCATGTGGATTTTTTTCGCTCACTAACCTTAAATTATCGTTTTGCTATGAAATAAGGGACTCTTAATCTCTAGGATGCAATTTTAAACATTGTTTAATAGAATGAATGTGTTTTTAAACACATAATAAAGGTTAGAGAGGTCAAGAAACTTTAGAATGTCGGTAATTGTGAAATTGGTACAATAATACTTTTGTGTAGTTTATTTAGCATTGTCACTGCTACCCGCGAACTTAGTCTCGCAAAATTATGCACTGACATTCATCTGTATTTATCTTCTTATGCAACAATTTTATTTGTAAAGGAGCTTTATCACTTAAATGATTCTTAAGCATTACAACCGGCCTCTACATGGCTAAAATGCACACAGCCAACACATGTCCAATAAAACTAATATGAATAAGAGGTGAATTACATATCATGATGAGAAAATTTACAAACTCCTATGGTGGTGGAGGGCTGATCCGAAAATTATGTTGCCATCTATGTTGGGATTGAAAGTCATTCGCTGTATCTTCCAGTCTTGTACACCCCTTCGTAAACATATCGTGATGCTCTACATGTTGCGACGGAGACTAAGAACATATCACAGTTTTGCTCTTGTAAATAACCTACATGAGAGAGGAATTGTTATCCTCAAAAACCTTGTTGTTCTATACAGCCAAAGCAACCATATAGCAGCTAGCGCTTCCACGCTAATAAGTCATTTAAACCTATGATCCACACCACTCTGTCTACTACCAAAAATATTTGCAATGATTCGAGTTAGGTATAAGGTAGAACCTATCCGGATGATTGACCATATAGAAACTACAAATTTACACCGAAGAATAAGTGCTTCATAGACTCGTCCCTATGACTGAAAACACACTTTTCACTTCCATGCCAAATTCGTTTTGCAAGATTATCTTTAGTGATAATCCCACGACAAAGATACCACGCAAGGACTTTGTTTTTTAGTGGAACTTTAATATTCATTTTTTTGTTATTATCAACTGGCACCTTCCGGTTGGATTAGAGATTTGTACATATAGTCCATCGAGAATTTACCACTCTTGTGCAAATTCCATCGAAACCCATCGGTCCCTGCGTCAGATTGACTAAAGTCAGACATTTTAGCAACTCGTTCCAAGATGCTAACTGGGGACCAACAAGATCTCTTCTGAACATCACGGCCGGTCCCCTGAGCGAGTGTATCGCTTTTTTTTTACGTCCGTTTACAATATTATATAAATTTAAATATTATTCTCGGAGCGTGGTAGTACCAAGACACATATCCTCCCAGAACCTCATCTCCGAACCATCATTTATGGAGAAAGAATTCGTATGGAAGAAAAATTTCTTTGTTTCCATAAGGCTAGCCCAGACGTGTCAATCACGTGATAACACACTTGGTCCAATAAACTTTCTCCTTAGTACAGTTTGCCATACCACATCTTCAGTAAGAAGTTTGAATAATCATTTACCGAGGATGACTCTATTCTTGACCTCTAGGTCATGAATCCCTAGACCTCCTTTATCTTTGGGATGACACAAGACACTCCATTTAGCCATTTGCAAAGGAGGTCTCTATTCTTGACCTCCGGGTCTTGCTATGCAACATAACCACAATGGCATTGATGACATAGTTTCGACACCCTACTCAGTTGTGGAGTGAGTATCTCTTTGCTTCCGTTTATGGTGTTTATGCTTTTTTGCTCATGTCTTGATTAAGAATGAAATGTTTTTGCAGTCTATATGTGACAGGGTGACATGGATATACCGTGCCCTGAACGATCGAAGGTTAATTTTCTTTCAATGGGTGGCTTATGTGGCTACTCAAAATCCGTGTTTTTGGGGGGTTATACCATTCATAGAAATATGTACCCGTATGTCCAAACTAAAGAAAAAAAATATATACATACCTTGGAGTTTCTTTGCACATATTAAATTATGTGAACCGAGTTTCATTATGAGAGGTACCTATGAACATGAAGTTTTTTTTTTTTTGCACAGGTTACACCATAGGCTCATTATTTTATGGCTAGTAAAAAAACTCCGAACATACATGTATACTCCAGACACCTATTTGAGACTGTTGTCGACCTTTCTTTTTTCCTATAGAAATACATATACGCTGACATTATGATCCGTCTCAATGAGCCGTGGAGAAAGGCTTCATTTTCTCTTTTGAGAAATTCTTTGTCGTAGATCTCATGTCTGAACTGTGGCAAAAGATGCCAAATTTTTTTTCTTTTGCCGGCTGGATACCATCTGCATGTACGCTAGCTGTATGTGTCCTCCACTTGTACAAATTCATTTTTTTCAATAGATTCTTTTGATTGTTATTCATATTCTCATGTCCGAATTATATTACACTAATTTTAATTTTTTGGAAAACGCTTCGTTTAGGGGGACGTAGACTAGCTAATTCTAGGTCCCTTGCTGTTCCCGTGCGTGGAAGCCTTGTTGGGCCGGTCTCTAGGCCTAATTAGCAACAATTTGTCTTTTTAGCCCAATTTTCGAGTTAGAATATATTTTCAGGAGCCACGCACGTGTAGCCATGTATATGTTAAGTGTTTCGTCATTTTTTATGGATGTTGCGTACGTCTTAAAAATTTGTAACAAGTTTGCATGCATTTTGTTGAGAACTCATAAACGATATGTTGTAATGTTTTTCTGGATGATTTTGTAAGAAATGCATACATGTGTTTAGAAAATGCTATGTTTTTATGCGCTCCTTCACATATTGTAAACATGTGATTTTATTGTTACTATCGTTTTGCTTTTTTGTTGAAATAGGGGATAATTTTTGTTGCAACTAGAACGGTGACAAATTATTTTGTTGCTTAACAACTTTTTAGTTGATGCCATTTTTTTTTGTTACAATAGGTTGTGATATTTGTTGAATTGCTTGAACTTTTTTGTTGCAAAGAAATAAACACATTGTTTACCTATTCTTTTGTAACATTACTTATATTTTCGATTTTGTTTCGGAACAATTTGTTGCAATACTTTTTTTGTACACATGGGCGATAATTTTTGTTGCGATACCAGTGAATTTGTTGCAATGACAGTTTCGCTGTAATTATCGAGATGACCGGGGCACCGCGATGTACCACTTCGCTTAAGTGGGGCTGACGTGGACTGCGGGTCCTATATCCAAAAAAGTGAGGGGCTCAAATGCAAAAACACGTTTTGCGGATTTTTGGCCGTTAAATGCAGATCCGATGGCTCGCGAGGGGACCTAAGATTAGCAAATTGTAGGGCGACCTACGCCTAGCACTGCCCTAATTTTTTTGGCCGACTCGATTGCTGGATGCAGCGTGGTATGTGTCCTGAACTTGCAAGTGCCCTACATGGCGATGGATTGATCAGCCTTCTACTTGCCTTATACGCATCATGCCAGCAGTCCTGCACTCCCACGGCTCCATGTTTCATGGTCACCGTTTGTACTTACGTGACATGTTACCTTTTACCAACAATTACCCGATAGGTTTGTAGGCACGTGATAGGTTTGTACGCAGACCATAGTTCTACGTAATTTTTCTTTTTGCTTTAAATCTCAACTGTCGTGACAGGATGTACACGATTATGTGTTACGAATTTTTTTTCCTAATTTTGTTTTCTTTAAATATCAACCGTCGTGACAGGGTGTACACGATTATATGTACGTAACTTTTTTCCTTAAATTTTAACATATCACACACATTAAATCTCAACCACAAAATATAGATCCAACTGACTAAATAATAAGGATGATGTGGATTAGCATGGTGTCTCTGTTTGAGTTTCGTATATTGCTTTTAGTATATAATAGATAGAATAGAATAGATAATAGAATAGAATAGATGTGTATTGCAACCGCCAATACGATGTGCTTTGACAATAAGAAAGTACATGATCCTTTCATTGTGATACATATGGTGGTACACTGTATTAACCTATGGTCGACATTGCATTTAAAACAGGAAAACTGAGAGGCAATGATCTGGGGGCAAAACTTCTCGAGCTGGTGCCAAATGAAACATTCAACGCTACAAAAGGACAGAGGTCTGGGATACTTCGAATTGATTGGTGATATTTCCAGGAGGAAAAAGAAAGATGCGAAGAAGGAAGAGAAGAAAATTTTCAGGACAAACTTGCGTCAAGGAAAAAGAAGGAAAGAAAAAACTGGTGGAGAATGTCTCTAATTCTGTAATGTGAGATTTAGAGGTTTTGTTCCTTTCTATTGCTTGTTAAGATGCTTTCTGCCCCTCACTCTTCCGAGTGGGCAAAAACCCTCTGCCCGTTAGAGACATGCATGATGTTAGGCTCTGAACAGTTTGGTTTTATTCTCTCTTTGTTTTCCTTTTTGTAGCGACAGAACCCTGGTTTCTATTAATAGAAAGCAGAGAGCGTGAGCTCTCATTTTTTATAAAACAATATTGTCATGGCAATATCATTGGTGCCACGGACAGCACAGCCAAACACAATGTTGGAATATATGTCGAATATGTGTACGAGTAGGGCTACGATAGGACTTGTAATTAAACGGAAGGTTAGGTGTTTGAGTCGGACACGTGTAACCTGGCCTAATATATAAAGGCACCGGGAGTAGCCCAAATAGACACGACGAAAGTTGGTAGGCTAGACACAAGATCACGAGGGGACGGTCCGGCGCCCGTGGCAGGGGCGGCCGGACCGGCGTGGCGTTGAGATCTGGTGCGTCTGTATTGCCTCGGCGGGCTTGTCGTCGATGGCGACTTGATAGCAGCAGGCGCGCAAGGGGAGCCGGCGGTTTGTGCCGGCGACCAAGGCGGCCGGTGCAGCGGTATCGATGGGAGGAGCGCCCATAGTCATGCCCCGCAGATGTAGGCGTTGAGCGCCGAACTGCGTTACCAAATCTCGGTGTCCTGTTTGCTGTGATTGCTTGGCCTCGGTAGATCGACTAAGTGCCTACGAATTGTAACAAGTGGTATCAGAGCGAGGTTTGGAGGCTGATTATTGATCTAGAGGAAGGCGACGAAGACCAATTGCTAATCATGGTGCACGTGTGATCGCACACGTTCTGGAAGATGTAGCAGTTGGAGATTGTCGCGGAAAATTGTAGTGCGGATGAAGCGTGGTTGATCGGGTATGGAGTAGCTGTGGCGGCGGCAGGCAAAACACGATGGATCATATCGGCCACATCATCGATCGGGGCTGCTAATCGACAAAGGGCTCGCTGGAGGTCATGCTGGATGCTACCGTGCTAGTACGGCAAGCATGCAAGGCGGCAGGCCACTCTGTCGTGGACGTGATCCACACGCTAGGAGGCCCGAACGTGCTGAAGAACGAGCAGGCCGCTACGCCTAGGCTGCATGCATGGCTCTCAACGAGAGCATGAGCAGCTCATAAAGGGATCAGGTGCACGCTTGGAGATTTGTTACTTGCAAAAAAAAAAAGGCAATTTGCAATCATGTGGTATATACGTGCATGGCATGACAACATGAAAAAGAAAAGGAGCATTGGAGTTGTGGGTTACATGCTACATGCACCCAAGAAGCTACCAGGAAGCGGTTTCTTTTAGTTTTGTTGCTCCGTATGCAAGGGTTTTTACTAGAAGATTGGCAGATTGATGATGGGCTCAAGCGCGTCATAAGGATCATGCATATACGGGCGTCGGATAGTGCACGGCAATTTGTGGGTGTACTAGGCGCAAGGTGGAGCATGGTTACAGTCGGATGTGTTTCGGCTGGGTTGGACTGGACAGTCTGACGGGACAGAATACGGTGAAGATCGGCGATGACGACGTAGGAGCGTGACGGCTGATGGTGTACGGATTCTGTGACGTGGAAACACGTGGCGCATGCCTAAGGGCTGCGTGCTTTGACATGCGATGGCGCGGGGTTTATTCAAGATGGTGCACATGTAATATCTTGAGGTCGACGGGGCGCGGGGTGGACTGATCATCTACCATGGAGTCGTGTTGAAGGTGGAGCTGGAGTCTGACGATTCCACTCGGCTGATGGAGGGGCTACGGCGTAATATATCGGAGAGTTGAAGCCTAGTCAGCGGGAAGCCGAGAAGCACGTTGGTCGGACTGGACGTCAAGGTTCGAGAGATACGTGGAACTCGGCATCGGTCGGGTAGACTGATGGTTATCTGCAGTGGGGCCTGAGATGGTGTGGGTTAGCATCCCTTGAGATCTTGGCCAAGATTGTGGATGCTCGACGCGGTAATAGCGGCGAGGTGTGCGGTAAGCACGGGACACGGCGATGGACCAGGGCACGGACGGTCGGACATGAGGTTTGACATGTGTGCAGGGGTTCTAAAGCAGTGTTGGCGAGTACCAGGTTCGAGTTGGTGACTGGGTCTATCGGGATTGACATCAAGTGATGGACATGAGTCGGCCATGGAGAATCTGCGAAAGCGGTGATGAGACAGTTGTGAATTTGACTGGAGATGACTTAAGGCAACGGCGAAATTTCTTCAAGATTTCAGAGATGCAGTCAACAATAGTGAGAATGATGAGTTCAGGTAACTCTTATTTGTGACACCTAATATGTGAGTTGTTCACTTTCACATGGATCAAGGACGAGGCTACCAAGGTGACGATGCAACGGCGTTATCGATATGGTGACTTTATGATCGTTATGTGATGGCGGTGGACGGATACTCCGGAGAGTTGGGAGCACAAGACAAGAGTGAGGAAGAACTTAATTTTCGTGGGAGCATTGACTGTGGTGAAACAAGGAAGGAAGTACGGTTGCAGGTAGAGTCATATGGAGTCAAGGGAGTAGCAGCTGAGCTCATGATTAATGGTTCAAGTCCAGGTATACAAAGATTCGGCATGACGGCTTCAAGATGGCGAAGGACATATTCGCCAAGGTGGAGTTTGTTGGAATATATGTCGAATATGTGTACGAGTAGGGCTACGATAGGACTTGTAATTAAACGGAAGGTTAGGTGTTTGAGTCGGACACGTGTAACCTGGCCTAATATATAAAGGCACCGGGAGTAGCCCAAATAGACACGACGAAAGCTGGTAGGCTGGACACAAGATCACGAGGGGACGGTCCGGCGCCCGTGGCAGGGGCGGCCGGACCGGCGTGGCGTTGAGATCTGGTGCGTCTGTATTGCCTCGGCGGGCTTGTCGTCGATGGCGACTTGATAACAGCAGGCGCGCAAGGGGAGCCGGCGGTTTGTGCCGGCGACCAAGGCGGCCGGTGCAGCGGTATCGATGGGAGGAGCGCCCATAGTCATGCCCCGCAGATGTAGGCGTTGAGCGCCGAACTGCGTTACCAAATCTCGGTGTCCTGTTTGCTGTGATTGCTTGGCCTCGGTAGATCGACTAAGCGCCTACAATTTGTAACACACAAATCTCTCACAAGAACATGTTGTTCATTCCTGATTATTCGTCAGACTCCTGTTATGCCGACTCCTCAGGCTGTGAAATCGGTTTGACTGGCAAAGATGTTTGAAATCTCAAGCGTACTAACTCAGGTTTGGCATCAGAATTCAGTCTAGGCTGATCTTATACACCAGCTGTGGAAAAGACTGATAACGACGTGTAGAGAACTACAAACAGAAACGTGATCTTGGTTAACTACTAGACAGATCACCTCTTTGAGGTTGAAAATAAATCACGTACGTGGCGACCCGAATAAATTACGGACGGTAGGCAGAGCAATTCTTGTTCCTGGCAGACGCCGGCGGCGATGGCGATTGTCCGTGACTTTCTTGGACGAAACGTGCGTATTTGAAGCCATCACATTACTGCTACACAATTTTGTTGCTTGTCGTGTCTCTTCTAGGGTGGAAACAACGATCAACTTTTGCTAGCTAGCTTTCACCGCTGTCAAGCTAATGTTCCGCGGCATATCCCTGTCTGGCATTTCGAATCAGTTCAGGGGGGTTGGTGATGGCGGCCGGCCGGCTCGACGGACTCGTCCGGTGCGCAAAGTCGCAGGCAGCCGCTTTGATCCATGGCGCGCGATTGCGTCCGTTCAACGGTCTCGACTTCTCGATCGGTCGGGTCGTGTCGTGTCTGAACGACGTAGCTGCACTTGTAGATGCATGCGGGTTTGATGGCCTGTCCGTTGACTGAAGAAATCGATAATATACAATGACCTTTCGAAACAGAAAAATTAAGTTCACATGCATGGTGAAGTTATGCTGATCCTCCTCTCCATGGCAAGCTCCAGGGTGTTGCTCAATGGCGAGCCGGGTCCTCCTATTTGGCCTCGGCGGGGCCTGCGGCAGGGAGACCCCCTCTCGCCACAACTTTTTGTACTGATCATGGAATTGCTCAACAGGCTTTTGCCTAGGGCCGCGGAACTCGGGATTCTCCGTAAGTTGTCGCGCCAAGCCGCGGTTGCCTCGGTTTCACTTTACGCGGATGACGTGGTTATTTTCTGCCACCCGGCTTGGGAGGAGCTGCAGGCTATCCGAGACATCCTTGCGCTCTTCGGGGAGGCCTCTAGGCTTCACACAAATTTCTCCAAGTGCTCGGGTTCGCCCATTAGTTGTAGCGCGGAGGTAGCTGAAGCGGCAGCGGCTACCATGGGCTGCCAACTCGCTGAATTTCCGGTCAATTACTTAGGGATCCCCCTGGGCCTCCGTAGACTCTCAGAGGAGTCACTCCAGCCTCTTGTTGATCGATTGGCGGATAAGCTACCCACATGGAAGGCGGCTATGATGCCTAAAGCAGGGAGGCTCACGCTCATTAAGTCGGTGTTAGCAGCGATCCCTCTACATCAGCTGGTGGTTCTGAGCGCCAACAAGAAATTCCTTAAGAAGATGGAGAAGATCTTCCGCGGTTTCCTCTGGGCAGGACGGGCAGAGGACCGGGGAGGACATTGTCACGTTAACTGGTCTAGGGTGTGCCGGCCATTGCACCTTGGGGGGCTGGGCATCCCGGATTCGCTGGTTGTGGAGGATGCGTACCGACCCGGATCGCCCTTGGCAAGGGCTGGATTTACGGTTCTCCAAGTTGGAGCGCTCTATCTTCGAAGCCTCAACGGAGATGATGCTGGGAGACGGCTCCACGGCCCTCTTCTGGGTTGATAACTGGATCGATGGAAGATCCCTTCAGGAGGTAGTGCCGGCCCTGGTCGCATTGGTCCTGAAGAGGCATCGGAAACGCAGATCTGTCCGAGAGGCGCTTCTGGAGCACCGGTGGATCTCGGACATTTCGGGGGCCATGAACCCTCTGGCCCTATGGCAGTATGTGCAAACCCGGAGACTCTTGCAGAGGACTCTACTATCTGAGCTATCGGACAGATTGCTCTGGCACTTGACCTCGGATGCTTCTTACTCAGCAAAGTCTTGTTACGAGGCCATGTTCCTCGGGTCTATCGAGTCGTCTTCCTTGAAGTTAAATTGGAAGACTTGAGCGCCACCTAGGGTGAAATTCTTCATCTGGCTGGCGTGCATGGACTGCTGCTGGACGAAGGAGAGGTTGGCGAGGCGTGCCTTGCCGCATTTCATGCTATATCCTTTATGCGATCAGGAAACAGAAACCATGTCTCACCTCCTCACTGGTTGTTCATTCTCGCGGACGATCTGGCACGAGGTGCTTACCTACAGATGACTTCGCATCCTGGTGGTCGCTGGCCCTCCAATCCACCCCTCAATCTTTGAGGAAAGGTTCCTCCTCGCTGATCATGCTCTCAGCTTGGTGGATTTGGAAGCAGCGTAACGCGATCATCTTCGACAATACGAGCCCCTCGGTCAGCGCTTTGGTAGAAACCATCAAGACCGAGGCCAAAGAATGGGTGTTCGCGGGGGCAGTCGGCCTCGGACAGCTTCTCCCTTAGTTTCTCGGGTCGAGTTGTATTGTGTGGGGGTGGCCTGTTCCTTAGGCTTGTACATAAACTCTTTTTCTATCAATGCAATGAATTGCAAAGCTTTTGCGTTTTCGCAAAAAAAAAATACAAATAAAGTTTATATGCTGGTTCTAGCTCCCCTAAAAACAGGCTACATGGAGGTCTCTCGCTGACATAGAGATTTTTTTTTCAAAATGCCGTGCATATATATATAAAGTGGGTTATATGCATGTGTAAAATTATACTGCTTTGTCAAGAGAATATAAACTTGTAGTGATGATATACAATTGAAGAACCGATCCGGTAAAGCTTGGCTCGTGCAGGATACATGTTATCAAAGATGATCTAGGGTACGTTTATTTCCTCCTCGTCGGCGAAGCTGCCGGGCCTCCCGTCCCGGTGATTTGTCTAACACCGGTGAAGGACGCATGGAGTTGTGTGTCTGGCGGGATCCGGTCTCTTTTTGTGTTTGTTAGGTGTGGTTGCGGATGTAACTCTATTTTGTTGTACGGTTGTCATAATTGGCAATGGTTAACGGTCTTAGCATGCCAATTTTCCATCGGTCTACTACGACAAATCTTACCCGGCTCCGTTGAGGGAGTGGTGTGGACGGAACGTGCCTTCAGTTCACTCCAGTTTTTGAAGTCATCGCTAGGGGTTTCGTAGACCCTATTGTGCATCGTTTCTATGCATATCCTATTGTGGATGATCAATAGATTGGTTAGCCTTTTTTGCGAAAGAAAAACATGATCCTCTATGTGCTAGAATTAACTTGTGGATTTAAATGAAAAATAATGTAATAATTATAATGTTTTTTTCCAAAAGAGATAAATTTCGGAAGTTAGTATGGGATGTTCTTGTTCATCAAATTGTTGTCATAATTGGCGATGGTTAACGGTCTTAGCATGCCAATTTTCTATCGGTCTACTACGACAAATCTTACCCGGCTCCGTTGAGGGAGTGGTGTGGACGGAGCGTGCCTTCAGTTCACTCCAGTTCTTGAAGTCATCGCTAGGGGGTTCGTAGACCCTATTGTGCATCGTTTCTATGCATATCCTATTGTGGATGATCAATAGATTGGTTAGCCTTTTTTGCGAAAAAAAAACATGATCCTCTACGTGCTAGAATTAACATGTGGATTTAAATGAAAAATAGTATAATAATTATAAGGATTTTTCCCAAAAGAGATAAATTTCGGAAGTTAGTATGGGATGTTCTTGTTCATCAAATTTACAAAAAAACTTACAAATTTTAATATGTTGAATTTGGTCCAAATATATTAACCTTATTCGGGTAGCCAAAGATAATATGCACCAAAATGTGTTGTCGAATTTTCTTTTTACTCGAAATAGGGTTTCGCCCCGCTATTCATATAGCAACCACACCGATACACAAGTTTGAACCAAAGAGAATGCTTAGACAGCAGCACAAACATGCCCAAAAAAGAAAAGAAATGAAGGCTAAAGCGAAGTGACAAAACGCTGATGACCCGCCATCGCTGCTGCTACATCTGTCTTTGTCCTACCACATTCTAGGAACCCCGAAGCGCCCCGTGCCAAGAAGCCCCTTTACGAAGGGAAGCACTGTCGACACAGTGTTGCTATGGAGGGCCGGCTCTGACCCATGGCAAGGTGGGGCAATGTCCAAGAGCCAAGCCAAATTAGGGACCCAAATTTGGGAAGAAAAACATGAATACGTATAGTAATCTTAGGAATAAAAATAGGCCCCAACAAATCTATTATTGACTACTGCGCATAGTAGAACAAAAAAAACCTCTCACGGTCGCATGAGTCATGCGGCTCTTGTCATGCATGGAGAGTCGGAGACCGAGGCACAGCGGTGGCTGCTCGACCGAGGGCAACGAATTGGGAAGGCGGGTAAGAGGAATAGGTGGATTACAATCTATTAGACCCGGCTGGTATACTCTACTTTTTTTTTCATTCTCAAATTTTTAATCCGGTCACAGATTTGTCTTCGACGGTTTTGTTAAAACGCTATTTCTCCTTTCTCTCTTTTTTGCATTTTAACTATTACTCCCACTATTTAAATATACTTGGCTCTGAAATGAATGTATCTAGACAAAGTTTTTTTTTTGTCTAAATACACTCGCTTGAAAGTCATATATTTCTGAACAGAGAGTATAATACTTGGCTCATAACAAGTACGAGAAAATTGTTTGTGTTTTTATTTAACAATTGATATATTGAACCGGATTTTTTCGGTGTCGGGCCCATTCATGGAGCCCGTCCTAGGGCCTCTGAAACCCTAAATCTGGCCCTGTTGCTACCGGATAGGAGGTCCTAGGGTTTCCCCGGCACGAGAATACAGTGGGCAAGGGTCCCAACGACGCCCTCCAAGAAAGAATTGTGCCACACGACGATGGCACTACGACGCGGTCAGACTAGCTGACATGGATTTCTCCCGATCCTTATCCCCAAAAAAACCCCGACGCACAAAAGAACGACCACCGAGCATCACCAGCCACCAATATGCACCACCACCATTTTGAGTCGCCCTCGTCTGTCGCTTCATGAAACCGGCCAGCAGCCTGCAACATGGTACCATACAACATCGTCGGGACGATAGCCAAGAGCCACGTGGGAGTTACCCACCTCCACTGCCGCGAGGCAGTCATCAAACGGACAGAGTAGCCGGGGCATTCGAGGCCTCAGGGGCCTGGCTGATCCCAGATGGGCCCGTAAAACCCCGGCCGCCTTGCTGCAATTGGGAGGCCACAACGCCGCTGTCGCAATCCCAGACTTGTCGGAGCCACCACCTGCAAGAGAGTTCCACAATCGCAGCACCTTGGCCCGCTCAAGCGTATCTGAGCCCGCGAAGCCCTTCTAGGGCCCGACGTGTCTAGACCAGGGCCAAGCCTGCCGTCAGCGCCATCCGAGGTCGTGGAGCTCCGCCGCAACACGTTACCGCCACCAGCACCATCGGGCGCCGCCGGACCGAGGCCTCCCAAGGAGCACCGCCGCCAAGGAAGGGGAGGCCCCGACCTGCCCTCCAGGACACGGGGAATGAATGGTCGCCGCCGCCGTCCTAATCCGGGCTTTGCCGGACGACCTCTGACGTCGGCAACGACGGGGGAGGAGCTGGAGAGAGGGGGAGCGACGGCCGGAGGAGGAGAAGGCCCCGTCGCCGGGGGGGGGGGGGGGGTTAGAGAGCGGGCGAGAGGGGAAAAAAAGGAGGTTTTGTCGTACAATTTCGTCCAATTTTTTCTTTTTAGACGGGGCTCGTAGTAGCTTTTGGGATCATTATGTATTTTGTCGTGCCTGGTTGTTTGCGTGTACATGATAACGTGGTAATGTGATTAAATATGCTTTCCATTGCCTGGGCGGACACTAAAATATAAATACGCTCAACCAATACGGAAAAGGTATTTCAGGCTAGCACAGATGATTACCCAAGTATGCACACGCATACCATGTAAAATGTCGCAGCCAGTTGTGTGCACTAAGTAAGATCAGTGAAACCAATTGAAGTCACATGCATATCGTTAGGCTAGCCGGCACATTGGAGGCATGTGCAGAATTGTCAAATTGATTTGACGGGGCCGGCTGGGTAAAGCTAGCTATATGGCGACATGACTGGGTTGCCGACATCTCCTTACTAGGATTTACTGCCTTGCACATTGCTCAGTTCATCAACCTGCGAGACCTTCTCCAAGATTTCACTCTCAAACCGAACACAACCGACACTATCTCTTGGACTCTCACTTCCAGCGGGCAATACACAGCTGGGTCGGCCTACAATGCTCAATTCTTGGGTTCCAATCCGTGCTCTTTCCGCAGCCTCGTCTGAAAGTCGTGGACGCCTCCAAAGTGTAGGTTTTTCGGCTGGCTTGCGGTACAGAACAGGCTTTGCACTTTTGATCGGCTTGCGGTCCGGGGTTGGCCCCACAGCCCATCATGCCGTCTTTGCAATGGTCAGGTCGAAACCGCTAGGTACGTCCTGTTCGAATGCCGCTTCTCTAGGCGCATTTGGCAGGCTGTGGCGTCTTGGTTCTCCTGCCCCTCTCTGCTCCAAGATTTGGGCTCTGATCGCCCCACAGTCCTACAGTATTGGCATGTCATTGCCAAAACTCCAACCGACCACCCCTTGGAACTCCGCTCTGTCATCACGCTGGTGACTTAAGAGAGATTTGGAAGGAAATGAATGCACACGTCTTCAACAGTAGGGCAACCACTCCTTTGGCCCTCTTTCAGAAGATCAAGGACGGAGGGAATAACTGGATTCTGGCTGGCGCCAAACGCCTTGTGGAGTTCGTTTCATAAGTTTTCAGTCTTGGTGATCATCTGATTTTTTTTTTCCCGCCTAGAACACCCCTGTTTGCTCCTTGCAAAACTTTTGCCCCGCTTAAAAAAAAAAATCTAGATCGATCGACTGTGGTAGGTGATTCTGAACTGGAATGCCATGCGCGGTGTGCTCTCGATCTTTCGGAGCACCCGGGCGCGACCGGGGAACTTGCGTGCATGTTGTCGAACGGACAAGGAAACGTACGTGAACAAGCGGGCCTCTCTCTCCGACTGGAATACTGCTTGCATGAGCACATTTTTTAAACGTTTCAAAAAACTAAAAAAAAAAAGATGTAGCCAACTATATACACTACTAGTATGCACACATTTTTAATGTGAAATATCTCGTATTTTTTCAAGCCTTAAATTTAAACTTTTTGAATTTTTGAGGAAAGAGCTACTTGGAATCTGAGTCCACGAGCCATATCGCCGCGCTCTAAAATCATCTCCATATACGCCCCCAAGAGTCTTCCAAAATGACTTTTTTTCACCGGCGCAAAAAAATCACCCAGTCGCGCCCCAGGAGCCCAGATTCCACCGGTTTTGTGCCAAAATTTGCGCCGATGGCCCGAGGCCAAACCCAGGCTGCTGAGGGCCTTTGGGGGCGCCGGCAGAAGGAAAAAAAGGCGCGAAAATAACTCCCGTGCATTTTCCCGCGACGTGTCGACCCGCCCCTTCGCGCCCCAGGAACCCGGATTCCACCGGTTTGTGCTGAAATTGCCGCCGACGTCCCGAGGCCAAACCTAGTGTGATGTAGGCCTTTGGGGTTGCCGGGTGAAGGAACAAGGCGCGAAAACAACTCCCATGCATTTTCCCGCTGCGCAGATCTGCCCAGTCGCGCCCCAGGAGCCCAGATTGCTCCGGGTTGTGCCGAAATTGGTGTCGGCAACCCAAGGCCAAACCCAGCGCTCTATGGGCATTTGGGGGCAGCGGCTGAAGGGAAAAGTCGCGAAAACAACTCCCGTGCATTTTCCGGCCGCATCGGCCAGCCCCGTCGCGCCACAGGAGCCCATATTCCAATGGTTTGGTGCTGAAATTTGCGCCGATGGCCCGAGGCCAAACCCAGGGTGCTGGAGGACTTTGGTGGCGCCGATAGAAGGGAAAAGGGCCTCTGTAGGTCAGGATGGGATAGATCCACTCGTAGACTCTAGTAACCAGATCCTTATGAATTGAGTTTATCAGATTCTTACTCTGAATTTATGGTGGTTAATGAGTTAAAGAAGGATATACAGAAGCAATGGATCTTGAATACCAATGTCCACCCTATGGAGATCAATAACAACAAAGCATAGATTCATGGTTCATGTCAATGTAACTACAACTTGTAATCTAAAAAGAAGTAATTTAAACTTAAATAAGCATATGATGTGCAACACTTTCTGCTCATGAAATGTATTTTGACCGAAAGAAAGTATCTCTGACTGAAGCACCGGTAGAAGTCTGAGAAACAAATGGTACAGTGTTCTAGTAGATGTTGCACAAAGGTATAATAGCATATAAATAGTTAAAACTTGATAGAAAAACCAATAATTCATAGGCTTATCTTAAATGGTACAACAGTAGTAAATTTTACAGTCAAAATGATGCGGCAGGCTTATGGACTTTAGAAAGTGCGTTGTGCATTCTTCTCAAGTGCACTTTTATATTTTTCCGTCGATATCTTTGGTGTGTCTGTCTGTTTGGGAGGCTAATGCAAACATTCCAACCCTATAACGTTGCTTGTCGGTGATTTTCAGGTAAATAAGTTCAAGAAAATGGAAGCGGCTGCTGCATTTAAGATGATAGAGCCGTGGAAGGTTTGTTTTTCTTGCTCAACACTGATAATTGATGTGTGCTCTTATAGTCAATTTGTTAGTCATTTTCTTATTTATGCAATGTCTTGCTTCCATTGCAGGAGCTAAGTGGAAGAAGGATGCTACTGCCCCAATGAAAATTGAGTATATTTGTGACGTTGATCAAAACTATGAGGATCCACAGTTGTGTGCTACCCTTGCTTCTGATATCTACATGCACTCACGAGAGGCTGAGGTGAGGCAATATTCCTTTACATCGTTATTGAATCACCCTGGTTTCAGTGTTTAGATCAAAATTGGTTGTTGTTATATATGAAAATGTTGACATGGGTTTGGACTGAAATAAAATGCTTCATCCTGGTACATGTTTATGTCTTTCTGATGTTGCTTGCCCTTCTCTGCTTGTTGTACATTGGTGTTTTGGCTGCATCATATATCTTGTTGTCAATTATGAGAATTTTATGTTTTCATGTATGCTGAATGTAGTCACCTGCAGAAAGCATCAATTCAGAAGTAATAAGTATGGAGTATAGATACTATGGCATTCTCTAAGATCAGTGTAACCTAAATGCTTCAACAAGTCTCCTAATTAATTCTATGCTATGCCTATGGTACTACTGTCAATCAATTTTGAAGCACCATACATCACTGTTCTATAGATCTTGTTGTCTGGTGTGAGCTTGTTGTAAACTCTCTTGGTCAGCTTCTGCTTGCTTACCACAGTTCTGTAGGTCACATATTTTGTACCATTGTATTAATTGCTTTCCTTTCTACAGGATCCAGCTTTTCAACTCGAGTTCCTAGCCAATTATGTAGTTGATCTATCACTGCTTGAGTACAGTCTACTTGCATACCCTCCTTCTTAGTAGCTTTATCCGCTATTTTCTTGTCAAAGTTCATACTGCAGCCAACAAAGCATCCATGGGTAGGTGTTGTTTCGATTTTTGTAATGTTTTGCCAAGGCATCCCCTTCTTTATCAACAAATTATCAGGTCACTTCTAGTGAAACTATATTTTTCTTCGGTCACACCTTATGTGCTTCAATTGGAGTGTCTTTTATTATTGTTTTCAGTTTGTATTTGTTTTTGCTTTCAGTTTGTTTTTACTTTTTCAATAAGCTTGTTTGGATCCCAGCATTCTTTTATTGGAGAGTGACACGCTCCGTTTTTTAATGAGAATACGTTGTATTCTTAATCTCTATTTGGCTACTACATTTATTTAGCTCCTGTTTTGCATGCATCTTTTATCGGAGTTGTTAGTTTTAGTAGTATTATATGAGTACTCTCATGTTTGCTTGCTGTATCATAAAAAGTATTTTTGTTAAAGCATGTTTTGTATGGTGCTTGTTGGGAGAAGGAAAGTGCTGCTTGATGTAGAACTTATAACAGTGCTAGTAGAAGCTTGTATAGACTGTGGCTAGAACTTTTTCATGCCATGCTAAATGTTATTTTAGTTTTAAAGCCTTGTGGTTATTGAGTAGCATGAATATCCTTAAATAGCTGAGAGTGTTTGATATGTCTTGAAAGATTCATGAGTTGTTCTTGTTATAGTAAAGCATCAATATATGGTATTCTCTTTCAAATGTTTTATTTGATTGACTTGGTGCATGCTCACACCATATTTATGACTACAAATCAGTCACGAATAGCCTCCATGACCACTTAGTTTTTGAGCTTGTGATACTGCTTATGCTTTAATTAATGATGCTTATGTCACTATGCTTGATTATGGCTCTTATGCTCTCATGATTTGTCGCTCTCAGTCTCTTGCTAGCCTCCACCTATACTGAGTATGAGCTCTACTCGTGCATCTAAACTCCCTTAAACCAAAATTTTCCCATTGTGTACACCATACCTATCTACATGTGGTATTTAACTGCCACTCCAAGTAAATTGCTCATGTCTTACCTTTAAAACCTTCAAAATTATTCCAGTTTTGTGTTCTAGTTTTTGCTCATGAGGACGTCAATAGAGAATCTTTATCTTACTTGTTGATTGGATTTCACACCCTGAACTACTGGCTTCATCCGCTTAACCAAATGATAGAAGAGCTGGCAGCGGGGTGCCCAGCCCTAAATTAATACAAACAAATTCTCTTCACTATTTTGCCTCTGATTTATCAGTCAAAACATAATTGTGTAAACAAAAGAGAAAGAGGGATGACCTTCTACACCAGTTGCGTCCTTCACCATGGGAGCCGTTCTTGTGAATCCAGTTGTCTTGTGACATACTGTATTGTATGTTTACCATTCGTTGACCTTAACATACACCTCTCCTAAAATATAGACACTCCTCCACGGTATGTGATTGTTGGTAGGCACCCGAGGATTTGGTTAGCAATGGTTTGTGAAAGATGGATGGGAGGAGTGTCAAACTTTTAACATCTCTGATTAATAAAATAAAAATCTCTAGCACATGAGTTGATCCCTGCTTCCCTTTGCGAAGGGCCTTTCTTTTACTTTTATGTTGAGTCTCCATCTTCTAACTTTATGCACAGTTGAGGGAGCATTTTTGCCATTCTGAGTTCTATGTGCATTTGTCCCATAAACATCAATAATTACTTCATGATGTGATATTATTTGTTCTTAAATTATTTGTTGTAGTCTTCCTCATGAATTTTGAAAGTGTCCTGGCATTTATGTTTTGTCCGACTCTTAAGGACTAGCGAAATACTACTTTGCCATGCTTTCTCAATACCTGAAACAAAACATTTACCTTTCTTTGCATTATTATACATGATCCTTTATTTGAGATACTCTTCGTGATGCAAAGTAATTGCTATAATTTATTATTAAAGTTCTATTTATCATGTTTTTGTTTGAAGTTCAATGATCTCAGCGTGCATATGCTTTTACGTTAGATTCATCAAGTTTATGATAGTAGCATGTCACCTCAGAAATTATTGTGTTTTATCGTTTACCTACTCGAGGACGAGTAGGAACTAAGCTTGGGGATGCTTGATACGTCTCCAACGTATCCATAATTTCTGATGCTCCATGATCATATTATGCCAATTGCTACTTGTTTTATCCCTTATTTATAGCATTTTTATCGATTTTCCGCACTAATCTATGACAAGATGCCACAGTGCTAGTTCCCTATTTTCTGTTGTTTTTAATTTTATAAAAGTTGTTCTGGAAATATTCTCGGAATTGGAAAGTTCGAAGCCCAGAAGTCCTATTTTCCCCGGAAGCATCCAGAAGAACGAAGAGGAGTCGAAGAGGGGCACCAGGGGGCCACACCATAGGGTGGTGCGGTCCCCTGGCCGCGCCAGCTATGGGTGCGGGGCCCCCCTGGCCTCCACCGCCTTTGCCCTTTTGCCTATTTAATCCCCCCGGATGGAAAACCCTAAGTACCTGATCAAAATCCCCGAAAAAGTTCCGCATCCGACATCACTGTCAACCCTAGACCAGGGGGTTCTGAAGCTGTTTCCGGCACCCTGCCGGAGAGGAAATCATCACCGGAGGCTTCTACATCACCATGCCTGCCTCCGGAGTGATGCGTGAGTAGTTCATCCCCGGACTACGGGTTCGTAGCTATAGCTAGATGGTTGTCTTCTCCTCATATGCCGCCATGTTTAGATCTCGTGAGCTGCCTATCATGATCGAGCTTGACGTTATGTAATTCTATATGCTGTGTTTGCTGGGATCCGATGAATATTGACCTTATGCCAAGTTGATTATAGCCTTTATTGCATATGTTATTTGTGATCTTGCATGTTTTCCATTGCTAGTGGTTGCTTTGGCCAAGTAGTTGCTAGTGACTCCAAGAGGGAGTATTTATGCTTGATAGTGGGTTCATGCCTCCTCATTGCCTTGCTCGAGTGACAGAAACATGAAGCGGGATGATGTGATATTTCCATTAGGGAGAAAACAACGGTGGTAGTGCCCGCGTGCATAATCATTACTTACATTACACACATTGTTTAATGCAGTTATCTGTTGCTTGCAACTTAATACCTAAGGGGGTTAGGATGATAACCTGAGGGTGGATTATTAGTCAGAGATGCATATGGATTTCGGTATATGTATTTTGTTGTAATGCCCGCACTAAATATCATAGTAGTCATCATGTTATATTGTGCACTACGGTGCAACCTCTATTTGTCAATTGCCCAGCTGTAATTTGTTCACGAAGCATGTTATCTTTATGGAGAGACACCACTAGTGGACCTATGAACCCCGGTCCATTTTTCACACCGTTAAACAAACCACAACAATTTCCTGCTTTCTTTACTTACTGCAAGCATACACTGTTTTCCACACTATACGTCTAATCTTTGTTTTCAGCAAGACCAGTGAGATTGACAACCTCACTGTACCGTTGGGGCAAAGTATTTTGGTTGTGTTGTGTGAAGGTTCCACGTTGTTGCTGACACCAATGAAGCAACAGCACCACCGTCAGTGGCATCAACCTTCCGAAGATCCTCTTCCTCCTACTGGATTGATAACCTTGGTTCTTAACTAAGGGGAATTTTCTACCGTTGTGCTCATCACACCCTCCTCTTGGGGTATCCCAACACGAAGCATCAATATCCAGGAGCTCACATGGAACAATTTTTCTAATCCTCAAAAGAAACACAAGGAAGAGTTTGTTGGCCGGTTCGAGAGACGGGTAAGTTACTTTAACATTTTCAAAAATATTGCTCGTAATAAAAAAAAACATGTTGTACAATACACTCACACAAATTCTATTACATGAAACAGATCACAAAACTCCATAAAGATGGGAAGGTCAGCGATCTATTGTATGCACTAGCTAAAGGGCCTGGTCACATTGCCCGTGTGTAGAACCGTAAAGTACTGAATGGATATTAATTTCGAAATTCCTACATAGAGTAGGACTTGAGTACCCAAAATAGTAGCGTCCTAGTTAGTGTGCAAGAAAGCATTGGCAGTACTGATTATTATGGTGTGATAAAGAAAATCATATTTCTTGACTTTCCTCTTGATAAGGAGGTTGTTCTATTACAGTGTGAATGGTTCGACGTATATGGAACTCATAGTAAGGGGTATAAGATGGACATATATGGAATTATTGACCTTGACACTACTCTACAACGATTCAACGCAGACCCCCTACATTCTAGGCATCCAAGCTGAACAGGATTTCTACGTGAGAGATGTGACAAACCATAATTGGGCAAGTACTATTAAAATGAATCCACACAATTTGTTTGCTCCTTCTGTTTTAAATAGTGCAAGCCTTGATGATGCTGCAGAAGGACATGAAGGTGGTGACGCAGATGTACAGGATGTCGTCAATGCAGGAATTATAGTTCCAGAATTTACTGTACCTGATGAGATCACTAATTGGTTCGAACTGATGATGAAGGAACCATCGTTCATGTTGCTGTCCTAAAAAGTATAAAACCTGTTGAGTTTGACGAAGATCAATTCCAATATGATGCTGATACGGATGATGATGAGGCTTATGTAAATGATGGCCATGTTGCTCCTTTGGGACAAGATGAATTGGATGGTGACCCAGGATTTGTGTACGATGTCTCTGCACTGTTTGGCTTAAATGTTTTTTCCGTGATCATAGACACATTTATGTGCTTGAAAGATCATGTAATAATATAATTTGAGTTTAAATGATCCAAAGTTTCAGTGTTAAGTAATTATGAATTTCGATGCTAAATGTAGAAGTGAAATTGTGTCTTATATGAGTTCTTGATTGAGTATTCAGTGCTGTCACGTGTTGCAACATAAGTAAATTCTAAGTTCTTTAGAATTTCAGTTGTTTCGACCTACAAAGGCTTTGTTGACTAGGCTCGAGCTGGGAGATCATGTGTTCGATCACCCTTGTACCAAAATTTTAGCATCATATTTATTTGTTTCTCCAGCAGACTGATGGGACCAGAATAATTTATCAAAAAAAATCCGGTGACAAAACTGAAGATATTGGACCATATATGCATATATCTCCCAAATAAATTTCAATTATGCTCAGGTGCCAAGGCCTAGGAGTTATGTTTAAGGTTTATCAGTGCAAAAAAAAACTGCTCACTGAACTAAGATACTGGACCATACATGAATAGTTTTCCTTAGAAAATTGCAATATTGACCAAGGGCCACGGACCAAGAGGCCCGTTAAGCTACGTTATGAACTTTCTCGTTGCAAAAAACTTGTTCGTTTTCGCAGAAGCAGGTGCTTGTTGCATTATGGTCAACCTATTACCATACGACCCAAATAGTCGCAGTAAACAATAGTTATTGCGCCTGAGTACAATTTAGGCGAAAAACATATTATATTGCCACACGAACAGATTTTATTGCAATAGTTAGACACATTTTTGGCAATAGTTAGACGCACATATTTCAAAGTATGTGTCTGAATATTACGACGAATACTTATTACGTTGAAAGACATAGCCTCTAAGGCAACAAAATGACTGCCTCGCGCAACAGAAATTCTTTGTCGCAAAATCGCAATTTTATTTCAACCATGATGTAGTTTGTTGCAATAGAAACCCTGTACCGCAGCAAAATGGTAATTTATCACGACCAAAAAGAGTCGCGGAAATATGAGCACATCCTATTACCACAAGGGAACAGTGTGTGGTAATATTGGATTATATTGCAACGAAAAATAGCCGTAGCGGTATTTTTTTGTGGCAATAGACCGGAATCCTTGTAGTGATTGTAAGCCGTTAATTATCAACATAATTTATGAATTATTTGTTAGGTTTTTGGCTTATGGATTTTGTCTTTTGACTTTTACGGTGAAATTTTTGTGACAATTATATGGCTTATGGCTTTTGACTTCTGCGTCGAGATTTTCGCGACAATTATATGGATTATGTCTTTCGGCTTGTGGCTTATGGTTTATGGATTTTAGCTTTTGTCTTGAGTAGTCGGACGACTGCAGTGGGTGAGGAAGGGCGAGGGTGACGGGAAACAAGGGTGATGGCTTAATGGTGGTGAACGTTAAAAAAAAGATTAGTATAAGATCTGTTGTGATGAAGTTTGAACCAATGGCAAACATGACCACGCCATGAACTTCTGAAAAGAAGAGGAAAGTGTAAAGGCGTATATACATATGTAAGATCCATTCATTCGTACCGCTGAAAATAAAATGTTACAACATACAAGTCGTGGTAAACGACAAGGAAAATCTACCTGTGAAATTAAATTTCAAGTTGTCCATCGAGTGCGACGAATTTGACAAAATTCCTCTAAAAATAATGCGAATTCGGTTCGAAGTTAAGAAGTTACGGTTCACAAAACTCGAAACTGATTACGAGAATAGAACCTACTCTTCGACACACACATATGTTATGTACAAATTATTTTAAATAGAAGTATAATTGTGTGAGCTAATCGAGCTGACGCATTGCTACTACTGCTCTACTGCGGTACACCTACTGCTGCTCTGAGGTGTCGTGCAGGTAGATGCATGCGAAGACACTAAGTAAAAGGGGCATTGTGCATGTAATTTTGAGCAATGGAAAGGGCAATAAGAATAACAGTTTAGGAATTTAGTAAGAATCCGCGGGAAGCACCTCACGCGCTGCCTCTGCGCTAATTCGCTTCTTCAATGCATTTTTGCAGGACACTTTTGCACAACGCTTTCCTATCTTAGGATTTTTGTTTGGGTTTCTTATTTTGGACAGTAAAAGCAGAAGTTAAATCCCAAACAAACATAGCCTTGTGCAGCTCAGAGACTTTTACGATCAAAGTGGTTGCCGCCACTACCTAAGAAAACGAGCTGAATAACAAATCATTTATGTGGGATAAGTGGGTAAAGAGAGACGCCAGCAAGTCCCACTTAATTTTTTATCTTGTCTGTGGGCGTCCCTGAGGATATTTTGTGGGCCGGGTTTTGGGGGCGCCACGGGTGTTCCAAGTGCAGTCACAGCTTGAACAACGATTACCTTTTGCTAGCTAGCTATGAAACGTGTGTTGGGGCTCGGGATACCGGTGGGTGTGGGGGGCGGGGGGGGGGGGGGGGGGGGGGGGGGGGGCGAGCAGCTTCCCCCACGACTGGTCACCTTAACCTGGTTGTTATGAAATCCGTTAGTGTGTCCCTCCTTAATGTTGTGTTGGTTTTTGAGGAGTATGTATCTTCGAGTTAAGATGCCCCCTCCACCCCCTCGGGTTGTGCGATCCATCACCTTGGTACTTCTAGGACCTTAGGTAAGGCGCCTTTGTGTAGTCCTTAGAAGGTATTGGGTGAAAATATATTCATTACCAAGGAAAAGAGGGACATGTTTGAAAACATTTTCCTAAGAGTATTTCCATTTCACGGGGTCAAAAGTAAAGGTACATAAGTGTATGGACATTACGAGGTAGAAGAAAATTAATATTGGAAATTTCTAGTGGATTTTGAGATGAAAACATCACGAATTTTTGTTAGGGATAAATTTCCAGTTCTTTATGAAGTTTGTACCCCTCTTGATAGAACAACATATCTATCACTAAAGAAAATAAAAATCATGTTAAGCGGTTTCCTGTACATCTCTTATAACAATTTAATCATGATCATTGGCATGGAACACTTATAATAAAGGTTAGTACCTTAATTGCATTGTCACGAATCATCCAAAATCCCTATAGGGATTATAGATGTACTTTTATTCATATACACAAAGGTAAAATGCAATAAAAATAATTTTAGGGCAACAAACCGAATTGTCATTCAAGCTCGGTCCAACCAAACTATGCCACATGTTTTATTTTAATTATTTACTCTCATTTTCCTCTCTTTTTTGTGTGTTCTCAATCACCCGCATTCATTTATTTTCTTCTAGTTCTCCACCCTAGTTTTTCCAAACCTATGTGCCTGATATATTGACTCTCATCCACTTCAATTCGAGTGGAAAAACAATGTTTAAACCGCAATCAAGAGCCACATTATATCGAAAGGGAATTCTTCTATTTTGCATCATTAGGGATTAAAAGAAACAGAACTTCAAACCTTTAAGTCTATCAAACTACATTTCTAATAAAAAATTTAAGAAAATCATAATTTGTGATTTGGATCTAAATTATTATATTCTATGGTGTTTGTGTGGAATGGTCTCGAGTAACACATATTCCCCAACATTCTCCATCTTCTATCTTCTTCACAATTATTTGCTTGGTACCCCAAAACGTTTATTGGGAATCTAAATTAACATTGTAACCCACTATGTGAGAAGCCACACCTTCCACTTTCTTATTATACTATTAGTGATTGTGATTTCACACACTATGTAACATAAATCAAGCATAAAGCACTATAAGTGTACCAATGAGACCTTAAATGAATTTTAACTAACCTTACATTTTATTATTATAAGGGAGAAGTTAACAAGTGCCACTGGCTATCCCATCTCTGTTTTGGGTTTCTTATAGTGGCTCTAATACTCTAGAATACGTGGTAGTGCTACTATCTTGTATTTGTGCATATAAATACCATTAGATTGGTTCCAAGTGGAACTAGCATACAACTGGAAACAATTGTCCGAGTCTAGATAATTCTAGCTCATATTTGGAGAGGTTCCTCAAATATCTCCTATGTTAAATGTATAATTCTGGATATTTTGGATGAACAATACAAATAGGTTATTCAAGAAACTAGGAGAAAATTATGTACCATATGTTAAAGAAATTAAAATATTACAATAATCTAACACATGGAATACTTATTTTTAACAAGTACACCTCTTCTTCTTAATTTTCCACTTGTTCTATACAATACCCAATATCCCGATTAGTGCCGAATACTTCTTCAAATGAAGTGTTGTCGTAGGGGTTTATAATTGCAAATTATAAACCTCTTGGTGTGAATTGATGCACACACTCTTTGTTCTATGATACACTTATCAATTAATAAAAGTTTAACTCCAAAATATTCAAAACCATTTAAGTCCGCGGTTCATAGGAGGACTTGGTGGTGAAGAACAAACACATCATGATCAAAATTATCCTACAACTCTAAACAATTGTACGGCACAACATAATTCTTGCTGGCACATGGAGAGTTTCTTTAAACATATTCCATGGTAATTGTATAAGTGTTCATTATTTTCGATGGATGGCACAGAGATTTTATTTGAGAAAACTTTTGGAAAATATGTATTTGTAGAAAAATATCGAATGTCTTAGAATATTCTCATGTTTTCTTTCCAGACAAGTACCTCTCGTCTTCTTGTTGATGTTCCACTATTATGGATTATACTCCTCGATGAGATTTTTGTCGAATACTGATTCAAGTCCACCTTTTGACACACTCATGAAGATCTTAATGAATTTTTTTTTAATTTTCTACACTGGATATAACCTTTTTTGAATTTAAATTTGTGCCTAATGTCATGAAAACATCACAATTACAATATAATTAGATTCTCAAGGCTGCATAGTTTATAGGATTTTATTCAGTTGTGATGATATACCACAAATATTGCATCGCCAAGGTTAGTCTCTACATTTTGTAGGAGCATTAATAAATTTATTCCCCCTTAATTCTCTCGATAATTTTTGTTTTCCATTTAGTCAACCAAAATTTCCACTAAATTTAGAGCCTTCGGATGGACGATATTGAAATTTCATATAATTATATGGTGATATTTAAATTCCTTTACAACTAAGAGTACACAATTTGTACTCTCACCTGGTTTAATTATTCGTTTCTTCATAATTATTAGCGCTTTTATAATATAACTTAGTTTTCTTTACCCATTTTGATCTATAAATATCTTCCATAATCGTATTGCTTTCAAATAATTCTTCTTATTAAGCAAATTAGCAAAGACTGTTTTTGCCAACAACATTTTATTAGTCAATGTTTTTTATTTGTTGGTAATGATTTATTTATTTTCTTGATATTTAATTATTATAAAGGAACATATGTCTTACCAGCGGAAAATATATATAAATTTCTTTATTTTCCTCTAGTAAGACATATGTTCCTTTAGAATTATTACAAAGTAAATGCTTTGCATTTAAGCATATGCCTTATTTGGGTGAAATAGAGGATTGTGCAAAGATAAGCATGATTTATCTAGTTCCTTTAAGGATGCATTTATTTAATATATCACTCTCGCGCCATGCTATATATTTTCCCCATACTTAGTCATTGAAACTATGCACTACAAGTACTCTAAAATTTTGTTCTCTTATAAGTATTCTAGTTTTTTTACACATTTTGTTCTATTTTTATATATCACACTGACTATTTGGATTGCGACTCTTGTAAACATGTTTTAACTTTTCCATTGTGTAGTACATTATAATTACATAATGTAACAATAGAAGCTTCCACCGAGTTTTTTTAAATATATTTACCGTAAATACATATATTGGTAATCAATAATTTTATTGATGTCTTGAATTGCCTTTCTTTATCACATATTGAATGTACATGTACTTGGACTGATGTATTGCTATTTATGTGTGAAATGATATAATTAGTACAAGCGGAATAATGTTTTGCTGGTTTACATGTGACAAAATGGTATTCTCTCTAATACTTGCTATAAGTATCATCTAGTCGAGTACATAAGAAATGAAAATAAAGTTGTCCTTTCTTCATCACATAGTTGAATGTACATGTCCTTGGAGTGACGTACTATTATTTATGTGTAAAATGTTACTAATGAGTACAGGAAAACTAATATTTTGCTGGCTTACATGTGATGAATTTTATTCACTCTAGTACCCACCATAAGCATCATCTAGTCGAGTATATAAGAAATGAAAATGAAGTTATTTAGTAAACTTCAATTGTACGTTTCATTCCAGTATTTTGGAAATTTTGTTTGTATTATCAATTTTTGTCGACAACAAAATAGCAACAATACGGTAGAAAGATATGGGAGAAAATTAGAATTAGTTAGGTTGCACTCCTAAATATAATGAGACTTGATCATTTTATTAATTCATCCAAGTTGCATAATTTAGTCCTAAAAGTACCCTACGTGAGTCATTTATCGTTCTAACCAGCCCAACGCGATGCTGACCAGCATAATCACATATGGTGGGAGCAAGTTCTTTGAACAGTTTGTGTTGTTGTTTGCATTTTAGCTCTTGATAGTCATCTTAGCAATGCAAACCGCTTCATAAAATCCATCCTCTTTCCTCCATTACGTTTTCAAGTTACTACAGCCAAAGAGTCACGAACTATTTCAGAAAACAAAATAAAGAAACTTCCCCACTCTATCACGCAAATATTTTTAATTTTTTGACTTTGGTAATGTATATTTTCTTGGACAAGCATTTTTATTTGTAGGTTGTTTTTCTTATCTTGTCATCAAGAAAACTGGTGCTGAAAACCTAAGAGATACTCCCTCTATTTGAAGGGTTCGTTGCATAGAAAACAAAAACAATTCTACGCGAGAGACACCAAAAGGGCCAAGATCTAATCTAGAAAATGTAAGCAACGGGCATAGAGAAAGTCTTAAGGAGAACATACCCTCGAAGACACAAAGCGGTACGAGATCGAATCTTGTTGTTTATGTAGTCAAACTCACATGGATCTAAAGATCGCGAAAAAGAGCACTACAATCCGGCCGCGCTTCCGCACTCGGTCACACGTATAGCTCGATGACGAGCTCCGTTCCCTCGATCTAGCGGGGCAGCCGAATTAGAGGATCCCTCGGAAACCCAGCAGCACGACAGCATGGTGTGATGGAGAAAACTTTGTTCAGGGCTTCGCCAAGCGCATGAACATGAGATGGATCACCGGGAGGAGGGAGATGGAGATGACACCAAATGTGTGGAGGAGGGAGAGCCCTCGCCCTCCTTTTATAGGGGAGGGAATGGCCGGCCAAGGGGGGGTGCAGTCAGCCATGGTGGAGCCCCACCTCTTCCCTCATCATGTGAGTGGACATTCCACTCACACCTACTCATGCTCCCATAATTTTCCACTTAGAAAATCCAAAGGTTTTTCTTTAATAAATAAATAAAATAATTTTATTTCTTTATTTCAGCATTTGTCAATTCTATTAACAAACATTTGCATATAGAACCTCGAATCATTTTTTAATTCTATCAACAACCATTTGATGAAAAACCTCTCAAATGTGTCATCGAACCTTAAGTGTGTCACCCTACGGTTCGCGAATAACATAGACAGGATCGAGACACCTCTCCGATCAATAATCAACAGCGGGATCTGGAGATCCGTGATGACTCCTATATATTCAACGATGACTCTCGTGATCGTGTGAACCATCAACGTCGTAACTATTCCCTTTGTCTCGCGATATTTTACTTGTCCGAGATCCGATCAATGGTATCAACCATACCTAGTTTGATCTCGTTACCGACAAGTACTCTTTTACTCGTCCCGTGATATGACATCCGTGTGACCTAGTCACGTGCTTGCAAGCGGTGTCGATGTGATATCACCGAGAGGGCCCAGAGTATATCTCTCCGTCATTTGGATGGACAAATCCAACTCTTCATCCATGAGCCTCAACCAACACTTTTTGAATACTCAACGACACCTTTATAGTCACCCTATTACAGCGTGACGTTTGATGACACCAAAGTACCCTTCCGGTATTAGTGATTGACATGATCTCATGGTCTAAGGAATAAGTTACTTCGTATGCAAGATATAACAATATAAACTAAATGACTTGATCGTATTGTTATACTTAGTTTGGGTTTATGTTCATCTCATCATCTATACTTCTTATAAAGCAAAACCGCACTAAGATGCATTTATGATTTTTCTATCTCAACATGCAAGCTATCCACATCATCCACTCTATTAGCCAATCAATTGTCGATGTCATCTCAACTAACAAATAATTAATAATGTTATATCTTTCATGCAACATATCCATGTCATCCTTTTTCAGACATATAATTGTCCATGTCACTAATATGCAATGCTCAATTATATAGTAATTTCATTAAATTTATTATAAATATTGTTATGATCAATTGAATCTTGACAGTTGAATATTTCCCGTGTCTTATGCGTGCCCATTCTGTTTACAGATTTTTTTTAAAAAATTCCCGCCGCAACGCGCGGGGTATTCTTCTTGTTCTCGTAATGACATGACCTCGTCATTAACAACATCCAATGTTCATGATCAGGAAACCTTGATCATCGGTTAATCAACGAGCTAGTTAAAAGGGAGGCTTTACTTGGAACGATTGTTTGTTTATTAAACACACATGTATGAATGTTTCCGGTTAATACAATTCTAGCATGAGAAATAAACATTCATCATAAACAAGGAATAAGATAATAACCACTATATTATTGCCTCTCGGGCATATTCCCTTCAGTCTCCCACTTGCACTAGAGTCAGTAATCTAGTCCGTAAGCACTTAACACATATGGCGTTCCTGTGTTATTACCATGCTTCACATATGGTAAACTTCATCAAAAGTTCTGAACTGTTCTTTGCATCTACACGCAACACTCATTCTCTAATGAGATGACTTTGTATATAATTGGTCAAACGGCGAGACCTTAATTTCTCAACTTAAACCAATGTTACTAACATTGTAAAAATGTAGCTTCATAGTGTCAACATTCTTGGAAATTCACCAAGTTCAATAAAGAACTCATTGACATAAAATAATCCTGTTATTTGCTGTCAACACTACGATATACTTAGCCTTTCTTATAGGATCCGTCACAATACTTTAATTTTGAAACTCATTCAAATCCAGCATGGAACTTTCTTCCAGCCTATTGTGCTACCTTTCATCACATGTTTTAATTGAGATAAAATTATTTGAATAGATTAGAAGACTATTAGTGTAACATATTACAACGAATATTTTTGTCATTACTATGTAGGAATAGCATATCTTTTAGCATTTCTAGAAAATGTTATAAGGATCTCCCCCACTGCTGTCTAATGATCATATGAATTATCCTGCTATAACATTTTATAGCACATGATTCATATGGTTGTGTACAAGGCATGGAACACATGACTTAGAAATGTCAATTGCAATGATGCTCATCATGTGTCAAAACACTTGAATATTTCTCAATTCTTTTCCATGTGGCAAGAACTCCTTCTTGTCATTTCGATATTGACTTACTTCAATATTTCACCTATGTAATTTGGCTCAACCATATCAGACGCTTAATCAATCTCTTAAAGATTTTGATGCCCAATATCTCCTAAGCCTTTCATCAATATGAAAATATTAATCGTGTTAATTCAAAATATATATTTTCCAATCAACCATATGTCATCTACATAAAGCATTAGAAATATGTCTTAGTGCTCCCACTTAATTTCTTGTAACTCTACAAGCATCTTTACCGTTCATGATGAAATCAAACTCTTTTGATAACATTATTAAGGTAAAGATTCCAACTTCGTTATGCTCACGTAAACAATTGAAGTGTGCATACCTTTTAAGCAACCTTTTGAATTTTACAAAACTCTCAGACTGTGTCAAGTACACATCCTTGATCAAACTTCCTTGAGAGGAAAGTTAGTTTTGTTATTCAACTGCCATATCATAATATGTAACTTTTGATAGAACTATCCGCAAAGACTAAAGCATCACTACGGAAGATCAAAATCTTGTAGTAGTAAACTCTTTTAACTTCATTGAAAACATCTTTCCGACAAGATCAACTTTCAAAGGATATTAAAATCCATGTCTTTGTCGATGTATAGACCCGTTTGCTATCGTTAGGCATCATGCCTTTCGAAAAGACTACCAAGTCACATACTTGATATTCATATAGGAATACTACCATGGATATAATGACTCATAGTCAATTTTACGAAATCAGGGACCATCATTTGCTTCCTTTATAAGTTCCAGGTCCTTTGTTGTTAAAACAACACTTTACTCTTAAACCACAAGTTGGTCTAAGTACAAAGTTTTTAGGACTTTTGTGCTTCAGTTCGCAAACTCATTCGGAGTATCAACAACACATGTAGTATCTTCTACTTTGTCAAAATAGGAAACCCTAGAACAACTTCCAGTGTTGCGCTACTCTTTACATTTAACGAAGATTCTCTAATCTTGTTTAGTTTGTACTGTCCTTCCACTCACTTGTTTCGCAAGAACTACTTTCTCGAGAAATCAACCCTTTGTGACAAACAACATTTGTCTCTGGTTTAGTGATAGGAGAAATATCCAATGTATTCTTTGGGATAACCTTATAAACATATACTTATCCTAATTTTAGTTGTAACCATTTTACACGTGCTATGCATACCAAAATTTAAGAAAAAGACAATTCGGGTCACTACCCAAGCCATAACTTATATGGTGTCAATTTCAACAGATCATGATGGCGCTCTTTTTAGTGTAAAAGCGGTTGTCTCTAATTTATAAACTACAAAATTATAATGGAATTTTTATCTTAACATGTCCAACAAGGTTTGATTTTGTGTCTCGAACCCTCCAAAACTAATGTGGGGTACTCAAGAAGGATAAATTGTAGAACAATTCTGCAACTCATCAGATGTTTTGCTAAACTTGTAACTCAAACTTTATCCTATATGATCCAATCATAAATAGTTGATTATCTTGTTACGATGATTTTTTACTTCATACTAACAATAGTTTGAACCAATTAAAAAATGTCAAACTCAGTTCTCTTTAAATAGATATACTCATATATCTACTTAAATCATCGACGGAATTTTATGAAGGAAAAATTAATCCACCACACATGACTACACATAATGGACTATATACATGAATATGTATAATCTCCACTAAATTAGTCGTCCATTCTATTTTGGCCTATGAACGGAATTCTAGTCATCTTTTGGATGAGGTCTCACAAGCGTCAATTTATTCAAAACAAAATGACTTCGAAAGTCCATTAACATGGAGTTCCTTCATGTTTTCCTTTCCGCTATGAACTAAAACGGTGGTGTACCAATTTAAGTGAAATTCTTTTACATCTTGCAACGTTTAGCATTTAGTCTTATAGATGTTTACTTTATCAACACGATTTATATTAACTCATCGATCAATTATGGAACATGGTCATAGTTTGAACAATCACATTTGTTCTCACAAAAGACCGGAACAAAATAACAACTTATTAAGTTGTTAAAATAAATCTTGAATGTTTGGTTCGATACGACGATGAACACAATAACACTTTATTTCTGTTCTTGTCATGATCGATTTCACATCTACTACTAGTTCCTTTTAGGCCCTTGTATTTCTTGCATTGTGTTGATTTGTACGACAACTCATACCAACCAATCTGGTATCAAAATACCCAAAAGAATACTTTGTTAACTAGTAATACATCTCTAACTTGTATATCAAGCATATACACCCGAGCTGGACTTTTCCAGTTATCTTCTTTTCTGCCATATATTTTTTTGCAATTCTATTTTCAGTATTACTTTTTTTTTACAGGAGAATCATTCAACATCAAACATTGCTAGTCATACTAGCGTATTTTCCTTTGCGTGTTAGTCATATTCTATCACCCATTGAGTTATACTTTGAGTTTGATTGTTCTACTAATATCACCATATTAATAGCATTCTTCCGGATTCCACTCTTAGCAATCCTCAAGCAAGTTAAACGCTTTTACCCATACTTTTAATCCATCCTATCATAACAATTTTGTGATTAAGCTACTATAGCTCGAAGGAAGGAATTTGGAGAATAATTTTTAGCGCCCAACTTTTGGAAGATTCAAACGCCTAGCGTCTTCAATCATTGCATATATTCAAATAATATAAGCATACATTGTCATGCTAAATTATACTCGGTCATGTTGCCACAAATAAGTTTCGAGATATTAATATATCTTTCACTTGATTGTTTATGGAAACAATTCTTTTCAATTCCTAAATCATCTTGATCAACAAAACATTATTTTGAAGATAAAGTAATATAGAAGCAAGCATTATTCTAGATTCTAAGTAAGAATTATTTTCTCTCTAAATAAATCAATCATTAATCATATGGAGCTAGGTAGGAAATACCAAAAATCTACAATAGGACTCAATTTTAAATTTCACTAATACGGTACCAATCTTAAATGGTTTTACCTGATTATAACTGTTATATCTCAGTTAACAATCTATGTGTAAGGTAGTTTGTGGATGCCAATGAATACTACAAATTGTGCAAATTCATTTTGATTGATTGGCTCGCTGCCGGGCGGCGGCGCTGGGTACGTCTCGACGCTGGGCTCCTCCGGGGTCGTAGGGAAGTAGGAGCGGCGGCGCTCGTCGTTCTCCTGCTGGAACCACACGTTCCACTCCGGGAAGTTCCGCGCGTAGGCGGGGTCCCTGAGGAGGTGGGCCGGCAGGAGCGCGCGCCGGCGAGCTATCTCCTCGCGAGCGCCTTCGTTGGCCGGGGGCGGTGGCACCGGGATCCGCTGCGGGTTGAGGTGCCAGCCGTCCGGGAGGTGGACGTCCGGCCAGAAGACCGGCATGGCGTGCTCCCAGTGCCACGTCGCCTCCTCCTTCCGCACGTACCGGCGGAACTTCTTTCCTGGCGCGGCGCGAGGCGGCGGGTTGCGCGCTGCCGGAGGTGGTGATGGGAGGCGCGGGCCGCCCCCTATCCGGATGCCGCCCGGACCAAAGCCGAACGCCTCCCGCGGTGGGGGGGGGGACGCCGCCGCCTCTCCGTCCGGCACCGCTGGAGGACCCGGCCTCGTGCTCGTTCTTGGCGCGCTTGAACCAGCGGCGGGGCAACATGGCCAGGGTTAGGGTTCGTGCTGGGAGCGGGGTGTGCCGGTGTACGGTGCGGCGGGGCCCTTTAAAAAGAACCCGGGTGGGGATGGCATGCCAACCGGCGGCGAGAACATGGCGGCGGTTGCAGGTTGGCCATGAATGCGCGGGAAAGTCGAGGCAGGGGGGCGTGTGGCCGCTGGGTCGCTGGCCGGTGGGCCCTTTTTTGACCGTTCGTGGCCACGGGTTGGGAAGTGGGGGGCACGGGGAAGCCGAGGCGGCCACTGGGTCGCTGGCTAGTGGGCCCTTTGACCGCGCGCAGCTGCGGTTATGAGTCTTAATTTAAGACGTGGGGACGTGGGAGCATGCGAGGCAGCCACTGGTTCGCTGGCCAGTGGCCCCTTTGACCCCGCGTGGCCGCGGTTGGGGAAGACGAGGCGGCCACTGGGCCGCTGTCCAGTGGGTCCTTTGACCGAACGTGGCCCGTGGGCTTAATTAAAGACGTGGGAAAGGCTACGTCCCTGGCCAGTGGACGCGGTTGGGGAAGGGGATGCCGGTTGGGGATTACGAGGCAGGCATCCGCTGTGTCGCTGCCTGTCCCTGTCCCTTTTCCGACTATTTCTTTAAAACAAATTGGTCATTTTTTTGTGCTTCTATTATATGAGCTGGCCAATTTTTTTACATATTTTTCTTGCTTCTAAATTGCACCCCTCTTATGTTTTGTTCACTCTCCGCCAAATGGCTACAGGAATGGCGCTGGAACAAACACATCAACTGGAACAAAGACATGAACGAACATCTCCGTCTAATATATTCGCCTGCGAGTTCATTCGTCAGACGGGAACCACCTTAATGTACGCCAGTCGTTAATTTTTCTTATTAGCATCTATTTCACTAATATATATTGACCACTCTTCTTTATATTAGATCGACCGGCTCCGGGACGGTCTTCTACCAAGGGAGCGCATACGAGCAATTCAGGAGAAAATTACGGGCTAAATTTTATTTTGTAATTCCATCGGTCATGTAATATGCTCCATATACTTAGCTTATGTAATATAATTGTTCCTTATTTTTTTATATATACGTATTACTTATTCACGGAGGTCCGGGGAGGGGCCACCGAGGCTCCTCTCTTGTCGTGGGATCCGGAGGTCCGGGGAAGGGCCACCGGGCTCCTCTCTTCTCCTGGGATCTGGGAGGTCCGGGGAGGGGCCAACAAGGCTCCTTATCAATGTATGGTGCCAGGGTGTATCGTAAAATGGAATTGGTTAAAAAAAAGCGGAAAAAAAATTTCTGCCGCGGCAGAGAAAATGGTAAAACTGCTGCCACGCCAGAGGAGGCATTCATCCCGGTTCGTGTTAAGAACCGGGACTAAATCCCCTGGCCAGGTTCGCCACGTGGTCAGCCCCATTTGTCCCGTGTCCTGGCACAACCGGGACCAGTGGGGGAGGGGCATTTGTCCCGGCTGGTCCATCCCGGTTGCACAACCGGGACAAATGGGCCTTACCAACCGGGACTAGTGTATGTTAGTTCTAGCTCCCCTAAAAAGAGGTTACATGGAGGTCTTCCGCTGACTTAGAGATTTACTTTTTAAAATGACGTGCAAATGTAAAGATGTCGTCTATATACATTTAAAATTATACTTCCCCCGATTCATAAAATATGTCGCTCACTTAGTACAAAGTTTGTACTAATTTAGTGTAAAATGAGCGGCACGTTTTTATGGATCGAAGAGAGTACTATTTTGTCAATAGAATATAAACTTCTTGTGATAATATAGTAGAACCGAAGAACCCATCCGGTAAGGTTAGCCTGGCGTAGGTTACATACAATCCGCAGACGATCTATGGTTCCTTTCCTCTCGCTAGCTGCCGGTCCTCCTGGCTCCGGCGGTCTTTGGGGACTCAGAGGTGCGGCAGACCGTGGCCCGTACACGGACAGAAAGGCTTCACTCGTATTTTTGTTGTTGTTTCCATATCTTCCTCGGGATGGCGTGGCGGTGGCGGTATCCTAAAACTAGAGTAAGATCCTTCCCTTTATACCCAGTGATGCGTGTAATACTGGTAGAGGACGCATGGAGTTATTTGTCCGCGGATCTCCCCAGATAAAGTCCGTTTTTGTGTTCATTCATGTGTTTGCATGTCTAACTTATATATTTCGATGGATGGCTGATGGTCTGTTGCGCAAGTCGTTCGAGATCTTAGCAGGACAATTTTCCATCTGTCAACTACAAAAAGCTTCACTACGACAAATTTTATCCGGCTCTAGTAAGGGAGTGGTGTGGACGGTGCCGCACCTTTGCTTCGCTTCTGTGCTTGTAATCATCGCTAGGTAGTTCATAGATCTCGACTATGTCCTGCAATAATGTAACATCCCAAGTATGAAAAATAGCCATTAGAATGTTTGCTCTCTGTTATTTTATGTTTTGCATCATGGCATCATGTTGATTGCATTTGTTTTGCTTGTTTTCCATTTGTTTTCCTCTGTTTTCATTTGTTTTCCAACTGTTTTTATTTGTTTTCCTTTGTTTTCTATTTGAATCTCAACTCAAATTTCAAACCTTTGTTTCATACTTGTGATGTTACAATTTCCAAAATGATATTTCAAAATAAAACAATCAATTGTTTCCATAAAAGTTGTGATTCCAAACTGTTGTTTTGTTTCTATCAAAAAATTCATTTAATACCAAACCCTTTTCAAATTCAATTAATTTCCAAAACAACAACCCTTTTGAAAGTTATGAAAATTGCAAAACAGATCAATCTCATTTGTTTCCAATTAATCCATAAAGTTCAACTATTAAAAATGGTGGCTTTTAATCAATCAATTAATTCTAATGTTGTTCAAAATTCAATCAAATTTCAAACAGCACCCAATTTCAAATTATGAAAATCACCAAAACAACTCCAATCAATTGTTCTAATTTAAGCAATAGGGTTCACCCTATTAAAAATTTGTTTTTAATAATAATCACTTAATAAGGAAATTCTTTCAAATATGAATTAAATCACAAACAGTAATTTAAAATTGACTTTTTGAAAAACCAAAGTTGACAAGTGGTTGTTGTTGACCTAACTAACACACCCAAATTTTTCCTAAATTTTTACTAACCCAAAACTCACCTTTTTCTTCCTTTTCTATTTTCAGCAAAAAAAAAATAGAACTAAAATAATAAAAAGGAAGCAAGAAAGAGAGAGAGCACCAGCAGGCCCTTTCCCCTTTTTCCTCAGCCCATCTAGTGGCCAGCCCACCCTTTTGGCCCGATACCCCTTCGGTGGTTGTCTTCTTCCTCCCTGTACGGCTGTACATCCAGAGCACCACGTCGACATGGAGGTGCAGTGAACGGTGATCACCTCCTCCTCCCCCTCCTTAAGTCCAGCCCGATGCCCTAGGGTTCCCCTAACCCTAACCCCTTCCCCTCTCTTCCCTCTCCCCGCCTCCATTCTTTCTTCTCTCTTCCTCCTCTCTGCTCTGTATTTCTATGCAACCTCTGAACCACACCGAAAAAAGCTCCACCTGCCGCCGGTGATCGCCGCCCCTAGGGTCCCCCTCCGGCCGCCGCGAGGGCGGGAATGGAAAGCCCCCACCACGGGCTTCCCCCTCCCCCCCCTCGGCACGGGCCGGGAGGGGCTGTGCCGCCGCCGCCGTCCGCTCCATGTCGCCGGCTCCTCCCTCTGTCGCCTCCGCCTGTACCGCCTCGAGGTGAGATTCTCATCTCCCTCTCTCTCGCCTCCCTCTCCTCCCTCTGTCTCTCCCCCCCGCACACGCACCCGTGCACGGCGAGCCCCCACGAGCACCGCACGCAGCAGCAGAGATCGCTGCCGCCGGCCGATTCCTCGTCTGTTCCAGTACAGGTTCAGTTAACACGAAGTTCAGATAACCCGCAACTGAAACATATCCACCCCCCGTACCCCTTCTAGCAACAAACAGAGCAGCAGCCGCACTGGTAGCAGCACCCTTTGCGCAGCAGGAGGTGGGGGGTTCGAGTCCCCCCTCCCACAATAAAAACCACACTTTTTATTTTCATTTGTTTGGTCACAGCAACTTCACAGAATCACCAATAGGTCCCTGTTGATTAATTCTAAACCCCTGTAAAATTATTTTCCAAGTCCCTAGTTATTAAAAATGGCAGATTTGCACCCTATACTTCTAAAATGCATAACTAATTCATCTTAACTCCAATTTTAACTTTTTAAATATGTTTTCTGTACCAAATTGAATGCTCTATCCAAATATAAACTTTGTTTACTGTTTTGAATATTTTAAATTGGTGAAAAATTTGAATTCTTGTTTAAATCACTTAATTTTGCAAAATTCATAACTTGGGCATAAAAATTCCAAATTCCACAAACTAAATATGTTTTCCAATCAACTTTTCATGTACTTTCCAAATATAAATTTTGTTTGCTGTTTTGAATAATTTAAATTGCTGAAAACAACTGTTTCTTAATTATTGCATTTAAAATTGCCAAAATAATAACTTGCTCATTTTAAATCCAATTTCAACAAATGAAATATGTTTTCCATGCAAAATTAAACCACCTTTTCAAATATAAAATTTGTTTCATGTTTTGAATAATTAAAATTGGTTAAATGATTTAAACCTTGTTTAAATCATTTAATATTGCTAAATTCATAACTTGGTCACACTAATTTCTTTTGGGACATATAAAATATGTTTTCCAACCATAAAAGTATAAACTTTTCAAATATGAATTTGGTTTAATGTTTTGAACAAATAAAAATTCAAATAAATTCATGTTTGAATTAAATTCATTTAATTCTTGCTTAAACTTGTTTAATTCATAAATAATTTATTTGAAATCCTTTTTCAACAAGTGAAACATGTATTCCACCTAAAATTGTGTGTTCTTATCAAATATGAACTTTGTTATCTATTTGGAACAATTTACATTGGTGAAAACAACAAATGTTTGTGTGACACCTTTAAGTAACCAAAATTTCTTAACTTAATAAACAAATTTCTAAACTTGATAAACCTTATTTCAAATTGTTTCTATTGTTGTTATTTTGTTGTTTTCCTTATCCATGCATCATGCTAATCCACTTTCACATGTTGCTTAGTTGTAAAACAATTAATTCAACCATAATTCATGGGCTTTCCATATGCAATCCAAATTGCATGTGGGTCCATTTAATCATGTTGTTATCTTGTCAACTAGTTTATTTTGTTGCATCAATTAAATGGTCATGCATCATCCCATGTTTGTGCACTATGCCATGATATTGATTGTTTATCTCTCTGTGTTGTTTGTTTGCTTCTTCTCGGATATACGACGACGTTGAGACCGACGATCCTTACGATACCCCTTCTAAGGATCTAGCTCAGTACCAGGCTACTGGGTTTTGCAGGCAAGTTATCACTCACATGAACCACTGTGTTCCTTTCAACATTGGTTACCGATACTTTCCGTTGTCTATTCTGCTAGCCCTATGAATAGTTGCTTTTGTTACGAACCTACCACATGTATCCTTTAACCCTGATATTGCCTCACCTCCATACCTATAACCTTTTGCTTGTTGCCCGTGTCTTACTAGCATGCTTAGGGTTGTTTTGCTCGAGTCTGTTACCCGTTACTTTCTGTTACTATTTCTATTATGTTCTGGGGGCTCGATGTTTAATCAATCAATCATGCTAATGTTATTATTAATAATAAATTTGATGATAAGGCACCGGCAGGAGGCCCTGTGTGGTTTTGAGGCCTGCTAGTGTCGAACCTAATTAGGAAAAGGGTCTTGTCTACTGATCCATGATGAGCGCAATAACCGCATGTGGAAAGCGAGTATGGGCGCCCCCCTCAATTTGATTCGATTCGCATCTCGTCCAAATCGCCTCATTTAGTTCGTGTTTTCCATTTGCCGGATGCATGTTTTTGCGAGCCCAGGCCAGGGTGGAACTTTTGTAGTCGGCATATAGGGGGACACGTTCTTAGAGTGCTATGAGGGTCCCCTTTCTTCGGGGCTCGATTAGCCGTGCGCCCAAGGTGCTTTGGGCTTGATGCGAAGAAGAGTTGAGTTGTGTTGAGTACCTCGCTTGGTGGGTTTGATTCCCGTCTGGCGGGATATTCTTACGTGTACGGCCAAATTGGTGCACCCCTGCAGGGATAAATCTTCTCGAGAAGCCGTGTTTTCCGCGGTTATGGACTACTTGGTGAAAGTACTGGCTAACAAGTACTCAGGACAACTTAAACCTAATGATTAACAACCTTACACCCAATGATTAACAACTTGACTAGTAATAGGCTTATTGACACAACAATCTGAACCAACATTAATCCAACTGTGTGAGTTATCCTCGGATTGCTTCTTTGGATAAGGGGCGAGGTCCAGGATGGGTTTGTTTGGTGGTTAGTTGTAGTTGGTTACGATACGCGATCTTATCTCCTTTCTGTTAGCCGGAAGTGGTAGTAACTCTGTAGTTGGTTAGAGCAGCCAGTTGCAGCATCTTTTATATCCCCTTCCTTCCGTTGAACCCAAAGCATCTGTGCTTGGTGTTGACGGGTTACACTTTGGTGAACTGTGAGTCTTGCTTGCCAGTACGTTTATGTACTGAACCCCTTTGGGGCTGTGGTTTCCGCAGACTACGTTTCCGAGGATCCCCATGGTGGCTACTACGTGGAGTATGACGAGACTGCTGACGAGTAGATAGCGGACCCGGGCAGGATCCGAGACATCGTGGATGGGCTCCGTCTTTTTTGTTTTCGGCCTCTTAGGCCTATTTGGATCTTGTCCGTACTCAGACATGTTGAATGCTTCCGCTGTGATGTAATGATGATATGTTGGGACATGTGTCCTCTGGATGATTGTATTTGCTATCTCTGCTCTAGTGAGAGCTATTTGCAACTTATTTCAATCTTTTGTGTCGTAGAGATCTGTTGTGATATCCATTGTTCCAATGCCGTTGACGTACCATGTGTGTATGTTTTGAAGTACGTCAATGGAAGTATCTGGATTTCTATGGGATGGTTTGCGCAGACGATGAATAGTAAGAGAATGGTTGTCACACGTTTACGTGTTGGCCTGCTCATATTGAGATGCGGGTGCCGGTATGCCCCGTAAGCCATTCATCTCCTGTTTAACGGACTGTGAGTATCCCCTAGAAGTCCGGGTGCGACAAATGGTATCAGAGCCTGTCTGCCTGTAGGATCCCTTTTTACTGGTCGCAGTTGAGTCTAGAAACTATTTTTTAACTATATAGGAAAAAATGAAACGTGAGAGTAGGAATTCTGTTCTTTTTCTTCTTTCCCCACCCACCCTCCCTTTTCTGGTAAGGAAGTGCAACGTTGTTTTCCCTTCTCATCTAAACTTTCAAGTTAGGATTTCACGAATTATGGTTTCTCTAGGATGGTTATATCTACTAGACCATAGGAATGGAGGTGGTTGTGACATGATTTATCATGTTGCCTACTCATGATTGAGAACGGAGGCGTGTAAGCCCCGGAAGCAGATCCTCTATTCCTTAAGCAGTAGATATTGATCCTTTAGAAGCCCGGATAGGTTTTCCGTAGTACCTCGGGAGTTTTGTTCTCGTTTTCCCCGATGTTGATATCCTGTTCTTCTCAACATCCTTTTCGTCCGTTGAAATCTTGTTGTTGTTTTCCACTTCAATTCTTCTACCGGCGTCTAATCAAAACTTCCCAAATATCAAGTCTATCTGGCCAGAAAGGTTGTTGTTGTTGATTTTAGTAGGCCTCCTACCTACTGAAGGGTCAGGCAGCTTCGTGGTGGGAAAACTACCAGGCTATGAGAGCTGGCATTCCTATCACCTGGGGTTGTTTCGAGGAAGCATTCCTGAATCACCACATTCCAGATAGTCTATTCTCCAAATGAATCAAGTTCTATCCAACTATACACACTCAATACAAAATCTCTCCCTTTACATGAAAATGTTCCGGTGGTTTGCAAATTCCCTGACGTCTTTCCAGAAGAGTTGCCAGGAATGCCTATCGTCTTGAACTTCCAGAAAAAACTATCCAAGGTGCACGATGTGTTTCACGTGTCACAGCTCAAGAGGATCTTCGCAAGAAGTATCTGGACCTTTTCTTTTCTCAGTAGGAATCTCGGGGCGCGATTCCTTCAAGGGGGGGCGTTTTGTAACATCCCAAGTATGAAAAATAGCCATTAGAATGTTTGCTCTCTGTTATTTTATGTTTTGCATCATGGCATCATGTTGATTGCATTTGTTTTGCTTGTTTTCCATTTGTTTTCCTCTGTTTTCATTTGTTTTCCAACTGTTTTCATTTGTTTTCCTTTGTTTTCTATTTGAATCTCAACTCAAATTTCAAACCTTTGTTTCATACTTGTGATGTTACAATTTCCAAAATGATATTTCAAAATAAAACAATCAATTGTTTCCATAAAAGTTGTGATTCCAAACTGTTGTTTTGTTTCTATCAAAAAATTCATTTAATACCAAACCCTTTTCAAATTCAATTAATTTCCAAAACAACAACCCTTTTGAAAGTTATGAAAATTGCAAAACAGATCAATCTCATTTGTTTCCAATTAATCCATAAAGTTCAACTATTAAAAATGGTGGCTTTTAATCAATCAATTAATTCTAATGTTGTTCAAAATTCAATCAAATTTCAAACAGCACCCAATTTCAAATTATGAAAATCACCAAAACAACTCCAATCAATTGTTCTAATTTAAGCAATAGGGTTCACCCTATTAAAAATTTTGTTTTTAATAATAATCACTTAATAAGCAAATTCTTTCAAATATGAATTAAATCACAAACAGTAATTTAAAATTGACTTTTTGAAAAACCAAAGTTGACAAGTGGTTGTTGTTGACCTAACTAACACACCCAAATTTTTCCTAAATTTTTACTAACCCAAAACTCACCTTTTTCTTCCTTTTCTATTTTCAGCAAAATAAATAAATAAATAGAACTAAAATAATAAAAAGGAAGCAAGAAAGAGAGAGAGCACCAGCAGGCCCTTTCCCCTTTTTCCTCAGCCCATCTAGTGGCCAGCCCACCCTTTTGGCCCGATACCCCTTCGGTGGTTGTCTTCTTCCTCCCTATACGGCTGTACATCCAGAGCACCACGTCGACATGGAGGTGCAGTGAACGGTGATCACCTCCTCCTCCCCCTCCTTAAGTCCAGCCCGATGCCCTAGGGTTCCCCTAACCCTAACCCCTTCCCCTCTCTTCCCTCTCCCCGCCTCCATTCTTTCTTCTCTCTTCCTCCTCTCTGCTCTGTATTTCTATGCAACCTCTGAACCACACCAAAAAAAGCTCCACCTGCCGCCGGCGATCGCCGCCCCTAGGGTCCCCCTCCGGCCGCCGCGAGGGCGGGAATGGAAAGCCCCCACCACGGGCTTCCCCCTCCCCCCCTCGGCACGGGCCGGGAGGGGCTGTGCCGCCGCCGCCGTCCGCTCCATGTCGCCGGCTCCTCCCTCTGTCGCCTCCGCCTGTACCGCCTCGAGGTGAGATTCTCATCTCCCTCTCGCTCGCCTCCCTCTCCTCCCTCTGTCTCTCCCCCTCCGCACACGCACCCTGCACGGCGAGCCCCCACGAGCACCGCACGCAGCAGCAGAGATCGCTGCCGCCGGCCGATTCCTCGTCTGTTCCAGTACAGGTTCAGTTAACACGAAGTTCAGATAACCCGCAACTGAAACATATCCACCCCCCGTACCCCTTCTATCAACAAACAGAGCAGCAGCCGCACTGGTAGCAGCACCCTTTGCGCAGCAGGAGGTGGGGGGTTCGAGTCCCCCCTCCCACAATAAAAACCACACTTTTTATTTTCATTTGTTTGGTCACAGCAACTTCACAGAATCACCAATAGGCCCCTGTTGATTAATTCTAAACCCCTGTAAAATTATTTTCCAATTCCCTAGTTATTAAAAATGGCAGATTTGCACCCTATACTTCTAAAATGCATAACTAATTCATCTTAACTCCAATTTTAACTTTTTAAATATGTTTTCTGTACCAAATTGAATGCTCTATCCAAATATAAACTTTATTTACTATTTTGAATATTTTAAATTGGTGAAACATTTGAATTCTTGTTTAAATCACTTAATTTTGCAAAATTCATAACTTGGGCATAAAAATTCCAAATTCCACAAACTAAATATGTTTTCCAATCAACTTTTCATGTACTTTCCAAATATAAATTTTGTTTGCTGTTTTGAATAATTTAAATTGCTGAAAACAACTGTTTCTTAATTATTGCATTTAAAATTGCCAAAATAATAACTTGCTCATTTTAAATCCAATTTCAACAAATGAAATATGTTTTCCATGCAAAATTAAACCAACTTTTCAAATATAAAGTTTGTTTCATGTTTTTAATAATTAAAATTGGTTAAATGATTTAAACCTTGTTCAAATCATTTAATATTGCTAAATTCATAACTTGGTCACACTAATTTCTTTTGGGACATATAAAATATGTTTTCCAACCATAAAAGTATAAAATTTTCAAATATGAATTTGGTTTAATGTTTTGAACAAATAAAAATTCAAATAAGTTCATGTTTGAATTAAATTCATTTAATTCTTGCTTAAACTTGTTTAATTCATAAATAATTTATTTGAAATCCTTTTTCAACAAGTGAAACATGTATTCCACCTAAAATTGTGTGTTCTTATCAAATATGAACTTTGTTATCTATTTGGAACAATTTACATTGGTGAAAACAACAAATGTTTGTGTGACACCTTTAAGTAACCAAAATTTCTTAACTTAATAAACAAATTTCTACACTTGATAAACCTTATTTCAAATTGTTTCTATTGTTGTTATTTTGCTGTTTTCCTTATCCATGCATCATGCTAATCCACTTTCACATGTTTCTTAGTTGTAAAACAATTAATTCAACCATAATTCATGGGCTTTCCATATGCAATCCAAATTGCATGTGGGTCCATTTAATCATGTTGTTATCTTGTCAACTAGTTTATTTTGTTGCATCAATTAAATGGTCATGCATCATCCCATATTTGTGCACTATGCCATGATATTGATTGTTTATCTCTCTGCGTTGTTTGTTTGCTTCTTCTCGGATATACGACGACGTTGAGACCGACGATCCTTACGACACCCCTTCTAAGGATCTAGCTCAGTACCAGGCTACTGGGTTTTACAGGCAAGTTATCACTCACATGAACCACTGTGTTCCTTTCAACATTGGTTACTGATACTTTCCGTTGTCTATTCTGCTAGCCCTATGAATAGTTGCTTCTGTTACGAACCTACCACATGTATCCTTTAACCCTGATATTGCCTCACCTCCATACCTATAACCTTTTGCTTGTTGCCCGTGTCTTACTAGCATGCTTAGGGTTGTTTTGCTCGAGTCTGTTACCCGTTACTTTCTGTTACTATTTCTATTATGTTCTGGGGGCTCGATGTTTAATCAATCAATCATGCTAAAGTTATTATTAATAATAAATTTGATGATAAGGCACCGGCAGGAGGCCCTGTGTGGTTTTGAGGCCTGCTAGTGTCGACCCTAATTAGGAAAAGGGTCTTGTCTACTGATCCATGATGAGCGCACTAACCGCATGTGGGAAGCGAGTATGGGCGCCCCCCTCAATTTGATTCGATTCGCATCTCGTCCAAATCGCCTCATTTAGTTCGTGTTTTCCATTTGCCGCATGCATGTTTTTGCGAGCCCAGGCCAGGGTGGAACTTTTGTAGTCGGCATATAGGGGGACACGTTCTTAGAGTGCTATGAGGGTCCCCTTTCTTCGGGGCTCGATTAGCCGTGCGCCCAAGGTGCTTTGGGCTTGATGCGAAGAAGAGCTGAGTTGTGTTGAGTACCTCGCTTGGTGGGTTTGATTCCCGTCTGGCGGGATATTCTTACGTGTACGGCCAAATTGGTGCACCCCTGCAGGGATAAATTTTCTCGAGAAGCCGTGTTTTCCGCGGTTATGGACTACTTGGTGAAAGTACTGGCTAACAAGTACTCAGGACAACTTAAACCTAATGATTAACAACCTTACACCCAATGATTAACAACTTGACTAGTAATAGGCTTATTGACACAACAATCTGAACCAACATTAATCCAACTGTGTGAGTTATCCTCGGATTGCTTCTTTGGATAAGGGGCGAGGTCCAGGATGGGTTTGTTTGGTGGTTAGTTGTAGTTGGTTACGATACGCGATCTTATCTCCTTTCTGTTAGCCGGAAGTGGTAGTAACTCTGTAGTTGGTTAGAGCAGCTAGTTGCAGCATCTTTTATATCCCCTTCCTTCCGTTGAACCCAAAGCATCTGTGCTTGGTGTTGACGGGTTACACTTTGGTGAACTGTGAGTCTTGCTTGCCAGTACGTTTATGTACTGACCCCCTTTGGGGCTGTGGTTTCCGCAGACTATGTTTCCGAGGATCCCCATGGTGGCTACTACGTGGAGTATGACGAGACTGCTGACGAGTAGATAGCGGACCCGGGCAGGATCCGAGACTTCGTGGATGGGCTCCGTCTTTTTCGTTTCCGGCCTCTTAGGCCTATTTGGATCTTGTCTGTACTCAGACATGTTGAATGCTTCCTCTGTGATGTAATGATGATATGTTGGGACATGTGTCCTCTGGATGATTGTATTTGCTATCTCTGCTCTAGTGAGAGCTATTTGCAACTTATTTCAATCTTTTGTGTCGTAGAGATCTGTTGTGATATCCATTGTTCCAATGCCGTTGACGTACCATGTGTGTATGTTTTGAAGTACGTCAATGGAAGTATCTGGATTTCTATGGGATGGTTTGCGCAGACGATGAATAGTAAGAGAATGGTTGTCACACGTTTACGTGTTGGCCTGCTCATATTGAGATGCGGGTGCCGGTATGCCCCGTAAGCCATTCATCTTCCGTTTAACGGACTGTGAGTATCCCCTAGAAGTCCGGGTGCGACAAATAAACGGCTAGTCCTCGATAATCAACCCTAGCCGCCTCCCTCCCGGGTCTCCTCCCTCCCGGGCGGCTTCGGAGGCGCCGCCTCCCGCAAGCACACAAGCCCCTCTCGCCTACCTTCTCCTGCCGTTGCTGCTGCCGATGCCGGCGGCGGTGGCGGCGCCCCCTCCCGGCGCGGGGGTGGGCAGGCGAGATCCCTAGAAGGTGCAGCACGGGAGGAGGTGGGGCGCGGCCTGAGGATAGGGCGGCACGGCCGTCTTGGCTGGGGCCTGAGGTCCTCCGGCAGCGGATGGTGTCGAGGAGGAGGTGGTGGTGTGCCGCCGGCATGGCGTGCGATCTGGCCACCGATGCTCCGGTTAGGGCCGAGGCCCCGATCTGGGCTATTGGGGGCTGGCTGGGACCGCTACGGGAAGATCTGGTCGTCAAGACGGAGACGTCCTGCAGCTGCGCCCCGGACTGCCTTCTCTTCTGATGCCATTCATGCTGGGGGGTGACTCGCGGCGAGGGGGCTTGCGAGGCTTCAGAATAATGGCGACCGTCCTAGGGTTTCACATCACGCGAAGATGAAGATCCTGATGTAGCTTCTCTTTGATCAAGCCGGGGTGTCGACCTAAAGGCTCCGCCGGCGAACTCCCATGGGCGACGCCTGGAGATTGCTGGATCGGTGGAATTCGGTTGCAATGCTCAGTCATCGAAGGTGACATTGGAGGACTAGCAACGGTGTTTGGAGTCTTTGCATCGATGGGGAACTGGCTTGGAGTTACAAGATTCGTGGTAGCCGTATGTCAAAGGGGGCGACAATATGCGTGAAGTCCAAAGTCCTACCTTTCAGGGTGAAAACCCAAGGTCTGGCCTTAATTCGTTGTGCCTGGCACTAGTCTTCTTGAGCCGTTGTTTTCAGAGCGAGGATTATCTTCAGGTTCTAGCCTTAATTGGTTGTGCCTGACACCGTTCTTCTTGGAAACGTTGTTTTCGAAGAGATGGACATCAACTGTTGTTTAGGTGGTGGTTGTGCGGATACCGCGAGGACTGTAACTCTGTAGCGGGACTTTTCTTTTTATTTCTTCTTTTTATTGCCTTTCGGCTGTGTGCATCCATTGTGTTGTTGCAGAGGCCGGGTGTAATTTGTATCTCTGCGATATTAATATACTTCCCTTTATCAAAACAAAATGTCCTGCTATAAACATGTGGATTTACAACAACAAATAATATATTATTATAAGGATATTTTCCGAAAAAGATATATTCGGAAATTATTACGGAATTTTCTTGTTCATCAAATTTACCAAAAATCTTACAAATTTTAATTTGTTGAACTTGGTCCGAATAGATATCTTGTTCGTGTAGCCAAAGATAATATTCACCAAAATGTGTTGTCGAATTTTCTATTTAGACGGGGCTCAAGTAGCTTTTGGGAGCATTTTGTACTTTTTGTGCCTGCAGGTTGTGCGCGTACATACATGATAATGTGGCAATGTGATTACATATGCTTCCATTGCCTAGCGGAACACTAAAAATATAAACACGCTCAACCAAAACGGAAAAAGGTACTGCAGGCGATCTCTAGCTACATATATAGCTAGCACAGATGATTACCCAAATATATATGCGCATATACCATGTCAAATGTTGCGGCCAGTTCTGTGCGCTAGCTAATTAAGATGAGTGAAACCATTCCGAAAAATAAAACGTATTTCACTTTGTTTGATCGAGTCTTTGACCATGGATTACGTATTTAATATACGACATATATGATAAAACTTATAATCATAGTGAAGTACTTTTGAATAGAAAGACAATGATATTAATTATATGTCGGGGAGTGCTTCCGTACACCCCCCTCCAAAACTTAGAAAGGACAGTTATGTCTTTTATTGGTATGCAGGGCCGGTCCTGAGATTTCGAGGGCCCGGGGCAAGACTAGAATTTGGGGCCCCTTACGCGTTGGTGAAATGAAAAGAAATAAAAGAAATGAGTCATAAATTTTTATATGGAAACCCTTGCGGGAAAAAACCACTGAAGCACGGAGGCGTAATTTCAATATACCCTAAAATTTTCTCCTCGTGTTTCTAGATGGAAAGTCATCATGGAATCAATGTCAATCTCATCCAATAATTTCTTCTCAATGCATAGAGTTGCCGAACCATTTAGTCTGTCTTGTTACATTGCAGATCCTAAATTTTTTTCAATAATTTAAACTTTGAAAAACTTATTTGGCTTATGCAACTGTCACTGGCATAGTAAATAAGATCCGATAAGCAATATATATATTAGGATAACAATCTGCTTATGTGACAAACTGAAACATCTCCAGACGAACATTGTTCTATCTGGCAAGGTAAGTGCAAATCATTTAACACAGCAATTAGAACGTTTAACTCGATATCCCATTTCTTATTTAGAGAGAAAGTTTTTGCAAATTTGGTGAAATGTGTTTAATTTGAGAGCCATCCATTAACCTCAAATCTGTTGAACTCATTAAAAATCCAAATATACTTCTGAACGACTGGAGTTCTTCAACTCTACTCTTTCAGTGATGTAATTGCCATATCATCAATAACAAAAAAAAAGTATTAACTTTAAAATCCTCCTCCGACTTCGAAGATTGCTTCCTCGCATTCAGTTTCACAAAAAAAAAACTTTGTCCTAGAAGCACGACGCTTTACTTAAAATATGGCTCCACACTCAATACAGATGCAATTTCCTTCGCACTACTCAAACTTGAAGAAAACCTTCATTTATATAGTTTTGAAAGTAAGTGCGTATACCTTCTATCTGTTGCATTGTAGGTTCATTGTCGATCAGGTACGACTCAAGTAGCTCTATTGCGAGCGATCAAGCCCTGCGAGCGAGGCAGCTAGCTTATGGGCCCAATTGGCCACGTGAAGGCCTTCTCAATTCCCTATTAAGCTAGTAATTGATTTCTTTTATATGTATAAACTAAGCCTAGTTAAACATACATAAAATGGGCCCCCAAATTTTTTGGGCCCGGGGCGGCCGCCCCTCTCGCCCCACCCTAGGACCGGCCCTGTTGGTATGTAGCTGCTAATTGAGATTACCGTGTTGGGCCTCCGTGATCCAAACCCGTTTGTCCCATGCGTGACCACATCCATTCAATCAATGAAAAAAAAAAGACCCTACGAGGCAAGACCTTCTTCTTCACCTGTCACGAGACGTCGTGCTGCTACTCACGTGGACGCTCATGATGCTCGCCACACACCAGGTCTGCAGCGACGAACGAGATCTCGGTGTGGATACTAGTGCTGGCGATATGATCCACCATGATCGGTCCATCCGGGGTGCCAACGACGCATGAGTTCCGGCCTGAGCAGGTCGCCGCCGTCTGCAAGCGACGCTCGTCGTTCCTGCCGTTCGACGCCGGGCCATGCTACCGCGTCGGGCAGACATACGCGCTCGTGAAGACCAAGGTCGTGCTCTCTATGTTGGTCGCTAGCTTCCGCTTCGCCATTTCCGACGACTACGACGATGTGCCGGTCAACATGCTCATGGCGTGTGCCTCTCCATCTCAGCCTGCTGGCTAATGGGGCTGCCAGAAGTGAAGTCGCGGCTCAAGCGAGCTCTCACGGAATATATCCAAGACGTGAGACGCTCTTCACCATCCTTGGATGCAACACAGTACCAAGGAACATCCATGGATCGGGACGGGCGGCGAAGCAAAAGATAGGCGTAGCGACCTAGCGTACTAATCAGTACGTATTTAGTTGGGCCATACAGGGCTTGGTACGTATTAATTATTTGGTAATAATAAATTAACTATTCGTTAATGACCATCATGCACCTTATTATGAAGGGGTACGGAGCGATCTCGGCCGTTGTTGTGTTTAAGTTTGGTGAGGGGGGGTGTACCGAAGCAGAACCCTTATATGTCAAAAGAATTATACATAAATAGACTATACTGATCAAATTGGTCAAAACAAACAAAATATGACTTCTTTTGCTGAACGGAGTTAGTAGGTGTGCATGCGCATCCAGTCAGTCGAGGAGGTAACATGGGTTCACACACACACAGTGCTGCGAGATCGACTCAAACAACGACTGATCGTGAGGTCTCGCACTCGCAGGTCAGTACGTAATTTCCCTCCCCAGAATATTCCACGGCTTGTGGCCTCGGCGAAAGACCCACCGAGGAGCACAACCCACACAGCAAGAGCAAAGAAACCATACTCCTTGAGATGCCGTGGACTGAGAAGAAACGACATGTCTCTACATATACTCAAACCGCGATTCGACGGGCCGATCGCGACCTGAATAGCAGATGGCATGGATATGCGCAGAAAAAAAAGGAAACGTTGTCAAACTCAATATAGCTACACACGACGAAGTGACGTACCGTACTACTCTACATCGTGTTCGTCCTTGCATGTCTCAACATTGGGATTTCGCTCCGAATAGAGCGCACGCGTTGCTCTCGGCCGGACGAGAGAGACGGTTTTGTGTACGTACGTCAGATTCTATACCGTAAACCACTAGTAGACCCAAACACCATCTTAATTCCACCGGTAGCCCCAAACATTATCTTTGCTACTCCCTCTGATCGGTTAAAAGCGTGGTGAAGAATAAATACAGGATATATGTACATATCTGTAGCTAACTAGCTATGGTACCCACTGGCTTAGGCACGTCATGGTTGTGCTGTCAAGCATCGCATGATTTTGGCACGTACGTACAATACCTCCTGCTATGAGTAGCGCACACCTGAACCCCAAAAATCCAGAAACTTAACCACGCAGGCCCACATGTCATCTACTATGGTTAACATAGCTGGGTCAAATAGCAAAAGACAAATGAAGCACGAGTATACGTATTACTGTTTGAGTGCAATAAATTGTGCCAATAGTTTTACATTTTTTAAACGTTTCAAAAAACTCAAAAAAAAAAAAGATGTAGCCAACTATATACACTACTAGCATGCGACATTTTTAATGTGAAATATCTCGTATTTTTTCAAGCCTTAAATTTAAACTTTTTGAATTTTTGAGGAAAGGGCTACTTGGAATCCGAGTCCACGAGCCATATCGCCGCACTCTAAAATCATCTCCATATGCGCCCCCAAGAGCCTTCCAAGGTGACTTTTTTTCACCTGCGCAAAAAAATCGCCCAGTCGCGCCCCAGGAGCCCAAATTCCACTGGTTTTGTGCCAAAATTTGCGCCGATCGATGGCCCGAGGCCAAACCCAGGCTGCTGATGGCCTTTGGGGGCGCCGGCAGAAGGAAAAAAGGCGCGAAAATAACTCCCGTGCATTTTCCCACGACGTGTCGACCCGCCCCGTCGCGCCCCAGGAACCCGGATTCCACCGGTTTGTGCTTAAATTGCCGCCGACGTCCCAAGGCCAAACCTAGTGTGATGTAGGCCTTTGGGGGCGCCGGGTGAAGGAACAAGGCGCGAAAACAACTCCCATGCATTTTCCCGCTGCGCGGATCCGCCCAGTCGCGCCCCAGGAGCCCAGATTGCTCTGGGTTGTGCCGAAATTGGTGTCGGCAACCCAAGGCCAAACCCAGTGCTCTATGGGCATTTGGGGGCAGCGGCTGAAGGGAAATGTCGCGAAAACAACTCCCATGCATTTTCCGGCCGCATCGGCAAGCCCCGTCGCGCCACAGGAGCCCATATTCCAATGGTTTTGTGCTGAAATTTGCGCCGATGGCCCGAGGCCAAACCCAGGGTGCTGGGGGCCTTTGGTGGCGCCGACTGAAGGGAAAAGGGCCTCTGTAGGTCAGGATGGGATAGATCCACTCGTAGACTCTAGTAACCAGATCCTTATGAATTGAGTTTATCATATTCTTACTCTGAATTTATGGTGGTTAATGAGTTAAAGAAGGATATACAGAAGCAATGGATCTTGAATACCAATGTCCACCCTGTGGAGATCAATAACAACAAAGCATAGATGCATGGTTCATGTCAATGTAACTACAACTTGTAATCTAAAAAGAAGTAATTTCAACTTAAATAAGCATATGATGTGCAACACTTTCTGCTCATGAAATGTATTTTGACCGAAAGAAAGTATTTCTGACTGAAGCACCGGTAGAAGTCTGAGAAACAAATGGTACAGTGTTCCAGTAGATGTTGCACAAAGGTATAATAGCATATAAATAGTTAACACTTGATAGAAAAACCAATAATACATAGGCTTATCTTAAATGGTACAACAGTAGTAAATTTTACAGTCAAAATGATGCGGCAGGCTTATGGACTTTAGAAAGTGTGTTTTGCATTCTTCTCAAGTGCACTTTTATATTTTTCGTCGATATCTTTGGTGTGTCTGTCTGTTTGGGAAGCTAATGCAAACATTCCAACCCTATCACGTTGCTTGTCAGTGATTTCCAGGTAAAGAAGTTCAAGAAAATGGAAGCGGCTGCTGCATTTAAGATGATAGAGCCGTGGAAGGTTTGTTTTTCTTGCTGAACATTGATAATTGATGTGTGCTCTTATAGTCAATTTGTTAGTCATTTTCTTATTTATGCAATGTCTTGCTTCCGTTGCAGGAGCTAAGTGGAAGACGGATGCTACTGGCCCAATGAAAATTGAGTATATTTGTGACGTTGATAAAAACTAGGAGGATCCATAGTTGTGTGCTACCCTTGCTTCTGATATCTACATGCACTCGCGAGAGGATGAGGTGAGGCAATATTCCTTTACATCGTTATTGAATCACCCTGGTTTCAGTGTTTAGATCAAAATTAGTTGTTGTTATATATGAAAATGTTGACATGGGGTTGGACTGAAATAAAATGCTTCATCCTAGTACATGTTTATGTCTTTCTGATGCTGCTTGCCCTTGTCTGCTTGTTGTACATTGGTGTTTTGGCCGCATCATATATCTTGTTGTCAATTATGAGAATTTTTTTGGACCGTCATAGAAGTAATATCAAGTGCAAGGACAATGCTTCTGAATTTTATGTTTTCATGTATGCTGAATGTAGTCACCTGCAGAAAGCATCAATTCAGAAGTAATAAGTATGGAGTATAGATACTATGGCATTCTCTAAGATCAGAGTAACCTAAATGCTTCAACAAGTCTCCTAATTAATTCTATGCTATGCCTATGGTACTATTGTCAATCAATTTTGAAGCACCATACATCCTGTTCTATAGATCTTGTTGTCTTGTGTGAGCTTGTTGTAAACTCTCTTGGTCAGCTTCTGCTTGCTTACCACAGTTCTGTAGGTCACATATTTTGTACCATTGTATTAATTTCTTTCCTTTCTACAGGATCCAACTTTTCAACTCGAGTTCCTAGCCAATTATGTAGTTGAGCTATCACTGCTTGAGTAGCGTCTACTTGCATACCCTCCTTCTTAGTAGCTTTATCTGCTATTTTCTTGTCAAAGTTCATACTGCAGCCAACAAAGCATCCATGGGTAGGTGTTGTTTCGATTTTTGTAATGTTTTGCTAAGGCAACCCCTTCTTTATCAACAAATTATCAGGTCACTTCTAGTGAAACTATATTTTTCTTCGGTCACACCTTATGTGCTTCAATTGGAGCGTCTTTTATTTTTGTTTTCAGTTTGTATTTGTTTTTGCTTTCAGTTTGTTTTTAGTTTTTCAATAAGCTTGTTCGGACCCCAGAATTCTTTTATTGGAGAGTGACACGCTCCGTTTTTTCATGAGAATACGTTGTATTCTTAATATCTGTTTGGCTACTGCATTTATTTAGCTCCTGTTTTGCATGCATCTCTTATCAGAGTTGTTAGTTTTAGTACTATTATACGAGCACTCTCATGTTTGCTTGCTGTATCATAAAGATTATTTTTGTTAAAGCATGTTTTGTATGGTGCTTGTTGGGAGAAGGAAACTGCTGCTTGATGTAGAACTTATAACAGTGCTAGTAGAATCTTGTATAGACTGTGGCTAGAACTTTTTCATGCCATGCTAAATGTTATTTTAGTTTTAAATCCTGGTGGTTATTGAGTAGCATGAATATCCTTAAATAGCTGAGAGTGTTTGATTTTTTCTTGAAAGATTCATGAGTTGTTCTTGTTATAGTAAAGCATCAATATATGATATTCTCTTTCGAATGTTTTATTTGATTGACTTGGCGCATGCTCACACCATGTTTATGACTATAAACCAGTCACGAATAGAGTCCATGACCACTTAGTTTTTGAACTTGTGATACTGCTTATGCTTTAATTAATGATGCTTATGTCACTATGCTTGATTATGGCTCTTATGCTCTCATGATTTGTCGCTCCCAGTCTCTTGCTAGCCTCCACCTATACTGAGTATGAGCTCTACTCGTGCATCCAAACTCCCTTAAACCAAAGTTTCCCATTGGGTACACCATACCTACCTACATGTGGTATTTAATTGCCACTCCAAGTAAATTGCTCATGTCTTACCTTTAAAACCTTCAAAATTATTCCAGTTTTGTGTTCTTGTTTTTGCTTATGAGGACGTCAATAGAGAATCTTTATCTTACTTATTGATTGGATTTCACACCCTGAACTATTAGCTTCATCCGCTTAACCAAATGATAGAAGAGTTAGCAGCGGGTTGCCCAACCCTAAATTCATACAAACAAATTCTCTTCACTATTTTGCCTCTGATTTATCAGTCAAAACATAATTGTGTAAACAAAAGAGAAAGAAGGATGACCTTCTACACCAGTTGCGTCCTTCACCATGGGAGCCGCTCTTGTCAATCCAATTGTCTTGTGACATACTGTATTGTATGTTTACCATTCGTTGACCTTAACATACACCTCTCCTAAAATATAGATACTCCTCCACGGTATGTGATTGTTGGTAGGCACCCGAGGATTCGATTAGCAATGGTTTGTGAATGATGGATGAGAGGGGTGTCAAACTTTTAACACCTCTGATTAATAAAAAAAAACTCTAGCACATGAGTTGATCGCTGCTTCCCTCTGCGAAGGACCTTTCTTGTAACACCCACTGGCAGAGGCACGCCATGGTTGTGCTGTCAAGTGGCGCATGATTTTGGCACGTACTTACAATACCTCCAAACGCACACCCGAACCCAAAAAATTCAGAAACAACCACGCAGGCCCACGTGTCATCTACTATGGTTAACATAGCAGGGTCAAATAGCAAAAGACAAAGGAAGCACGAGTATTACTGTTTGAGTGCAATAAATTGTGCCAATAGTTTTACATTTTTTAAACGTTTCAAAAAACTCAAAAACAAAAAAAAAACAAGATGTAGCCAACTATATACACTACCAGCATGCACACATTTTTAATGTGAAATATCTCGAATATTTTCAAGCCTTAAATTTAAACTTTTTGAATTTTTGAGGAAAGGGCTACATGGAATCCGAGCCCACGAGCCATATCGCCGCACTCTAAAATCATCTCCATATATGCCCCCAAGGGCCTTCCAAGGTGATTTCTTTTTCACCAGCGCAAAAAAATGGCCAGTCGCGCCTAGGAGCCCAGATTCCACCGGTTTTGTGCCAAAATTAGCGCCGAGAGCCCGAGGCCAAACACAGGCTGTTGAGGGCCTTTGGGGGCGCCGGCAGAAGGGAAAAAGGCGCGAAAATAACTCCCGTGCATTTTCCCGCAACGTGTCGACCCGTCCCGTCGCGCCCTAGGAACCCAGATTCCACCGGTTTGTGCTGAAATTGCCGCCGACGTCCCGAGGCCAAACCTAGTGTGATGTAGGCCTTTGGCGCGCCGGGTGAAGGAACAAGGCGCAAAAACAACTCCCATGCATTTTCCCGCTGCGCGGACCCGCCCAGTCGCGCCCCAGGAGCCCAGATTGCCCCGGGTTGTGCCGAAATTGGTGCCGGCAGCCCGAGGCCAAACCCAGCGCGCTAGGGGCATTTGGGGGTGTCGGCTGAAGGGAAAAGTCGCGAAAACAACTCCCGTGCATTTTCCGGCCGCATCGACCAGCCCCGTCGCGCCACAGGAGCCCATATTCCAACAGTTTTGTGCTGAAATTTGCACCTATGGCCCGAGGCCAAACCCAGGGTGCTGGGGGCCTTTGGTGGCGCCGACAGAAGGGAAAAGGCGCGAAAACAAATCCTGTGCATTTTCCCGCGACGCGTCGACCCGCCCCGTCGCCCCACAGGAGCCCATATTCCACCGGTTTTGTGCCGAAATTTGCGCCGACGGCCCGAGGCCAAACCTAGCATGTTGTGGGCCTTTGGGGGCGCCGGCAGAAGGAAAAAGGCGCGAAAACAACTCCCGTGCATTTTCCCGTGACGTGTCGACCCGCCCCGTCGCGCCCCAGGATCCCAAATTCCACCGGTTTATGCCGAAATTGCCGCCGACGGCTCGAGGCCAAACCTAGCGTGTTGTGGGCCTTTGGGGGCGCCGGGTGAAGGAACAAGGCGCGAAAACAACTCCCATGCATTTTGCCGCTGCGCTCACCCGCCCAGTCGCGCCCCTAGGAGCCCAGATTGCACCGGGTTGTGCCGAAATTGGCGCCTGCAGCCCGAGGCCAAACCCAGTGTGCTGGGGGCGTTCGGGGGTGCCGGCTGAAGGGAAAAGTATCTAAAACAACTCCCGCGCAGTTTCTGGCCGGGTCGACCCGCCCTATCGGCGAGAGAGAGATTTGCCTTTCTTGGCTCCCGCGCGCGTTAAATTCGCCTCCGCCGGGACTCGCTGAGTAGCCCAATCGACTAGTGGCGGCATAATAGCGATGCACCGGCGTAGCTTCCCCACTCCCTTTCAGGCATCCCCCTGCCTCCATAACCCCCCTCCCCCCCCCCCGCCATCCAAAAAGCACCCCGCTATCCGAACATTTCCTCTCGCTCACCTTTTCCCTCGTCGTCCACAGACTACCTCGCAGAAGTAATGGTGAAGAGTTTTCCCGGTGACGTCACCGCCACGAACGGCTTCGGGTGCTGATGTCTCCATGACGAGGAGGCCCGGCTTCTGTACGAGGAATAAGCACAAGAAATTTCAGGTCATTCTGATTTTTCTATGATTTATACGATTTTTTACGGTGGATAGCAGAAATCTGTTTCCTCTGCAGAAATCCGAAAACCAACTCCAACTCTCGTCAGAAACCTTACTTGGCACTACTAAAACATGAAAAGAAAGATAGAAAGGAGTTGGTACAGAAGTATAAAACTCGTTGACTCAAAGAAAACAGAGAAAAACAAAGTAAAAATAAAACCATGGGTTATCTCCCAAGAAGTACTTTTCTTTAACGCCTTTTAGCTAGCCCCAGAAAAGTGGAAACAAGTATTTTCAAGTGAAGAAGCATCCAAATCAATAATTTCCTCCAAAACCCCAATTGAAGCAATGGGTACCTTAGACACCCCTGAAGATGATTCAACATGCAAATCACTTTTAGTTTCACTAAAAGCTTTATTAATTTTAAGCACATTAGGGAATTTTTGTTTAGGTGCCTTGGGGACATACATAATTTTTTTCTCTTTTCCCACGGAAGGTTTCTCTCTTTTAAACTTAAGAGCAGAAAAGGTTGAGCTTGATGTTTTCATAGACTCTTCTAATTTACCAATCCTCATATTTTGATTATCATGGATATTGCTAGCTTCTAAAACAGTGATTTTCTTGTTGATACTTACTATTGATTCATTGACTTTGCTAGCATCATCAAGGAACTTTGGCAAAAATTTCTCCATAGAGTTTAGATTTTTAATAACATCATCTAAAGTGATCTCAGTTTTAGCAAGCTTAGTAGGTGGTGTTCTAACTAAACTTTTAATTAAATTACAGGCTTCCAAAGAAGTTGATCACAGAAAATTATCGTCTGTAAGAGTGTCTAGAATATACCTATATCAGCTAGTAATACCAACATAAAAATTCCTAAGAAGGATTAAGGTGGAGTATTTCTTAGTGCGTCTATAATGAGCATCACTTATCCTACCAAGAATCTTTCAAACTTTATCCCCCTTGTTGTTTAAAGGAACGAACTTCAACCTCAGGAATACTCATTTAGCAAGACTAAAAGCATGAACAAAACTACAGCTAGAATAAGAACTATTTTTTTTTATGTTTTTGATAAAGAGAAGCAAACAAGACAAAATAAAATAAGCAAAAAAAAACCAAAGTAAAGAGATTGGAAGTGAGAGACTCCCCTTGAAAATATTCTCTTCCTCCCCGGCAACGGCGCTAGAAAACTTGATGGTGCAAGAGTTGACAGGAGACTGCTTGCTTCTTGATGACTTTGAAATCCCTGGCAACGGCGCCAGAAAACCTTGATGCAAACATTGGTAAACCCCAAGTGGAAGGTTGTGAAGAGTGCTGCGGCAAGTTTTCCCTCAAAAAAGAAACCAAAGTTGAATCGACCAGTAGAAGGACAAGCAATCTCTGAAGGTTGATGCAGCTGAGGTGGTAGGGCGCACTATTGGTTCAGCAACAACGTGGAACCTACACAACACAATCAAATCACTTTTCCCCAACGTAGCAGTGAGGTTGTCAATCTCACCGGTTTTGCTGAACACAAAGAGGTTAAACGTATGGTGTAAAAAATAGTATGAAAGCAGTATGGAAGCAGTAGCAGCAGTATGAAAGCAGTGTGAAAGCAGTAGGTGTTTTATCAGTATGAGAAAAATGGACCGGGGTCCACAGTTCACTAGTGGTGTCTCTCCGTGAAACATAAATACAAATTACAGCTGGGCAATTGGCAGAAATGAAGACTGCACCGTAGTGCATATGTAAGACATAAAGATTACTATGTGATTCATGCGCATTACAACAAAATACATAGACCGTCATCCAACTATATCTATGTCTAATAATCCATCCTCCGAATATCATCCGAACAAACATTAGGTATTAAGTTGCTAGCAACAGCCTTAATACAGCCTATAGCCAAGGAAGGGAACCTCACTCCCGTTCGGTCAACGTCTTAAAAGAACAGGAATAAACTAATGAAGGAGTAATAGTAGCTGACTGCTGACTCCCTAACTGGCACCTCTAAGCGCACCCACTGAACTTTGATACCAATGTATCATAGCCAAGGTATGATTAAATTCTTTGTTCAACTCTAATTAACTATTTCCGCATTTGCCTAGCCATAGCCTAAACACCACACATACAGGGAGTGAGGAGAATGATCAAATCCTTGCAAATCAATACCAACATATCATTACAGAACAACTAGCATATTTTGGTACTTCTTTGTGGTCAATTGATCAGCATACCAAACACAAGCAATTACCAAGTTTGATTCCAGTAGTGTGCTTAATGCTTTTTATTAAAAATTCAAGGCATGACTAATTACGCAGAGACTGGACAAAACTGAAAGAGTTTTGACTGTTAGGCTTCATATATTAATGTTCAAGACACATACTTTGCCAAGAACGTGCCTTGAAGAGGTCATGTTTCTTATCAATTATAAACGTTTAAAAACTAGGCATTGACCAGTTGGCTAGAGGTGTGTGCCTGTGTGAGCCGTGCGCCCAACCCTGCCACCTGTGTTCGAGCCCTGTGCTCCACGGTTGTCTTATAACAACAAACCCACGTGGTCTAGTTCATGTTGGTCTATTTTTTACTCTTTTAATGAATTATGATCATTAGACCATAATGCTTAAATGCATACCACTATTTCAAGATAGCATGTAACACAAGAGACATGCTTTAAACCTGTTTTCCATGGATATAGTAAAACACAGAACACTTCAAGAAGCAAGTTTCTAGGAGAATGAAGCTCCATATCATTAAAGATTTAAATGCCACGTCTGTCAAACTCAACCTGAAGCCAGAAATTTCCAGGATGAATCCAAAACATATGAATATCCCATTCCTCCCAATCCCACTTGAAAAGTGGAAATTGCAACCAAAGTGAGATCAAGCGCCCAGAAACCATTTCACATTATCAATAAGACCAGATGACAACCCAATTAGTCAAATACAGATACTTCAGTACATGAAACCAACTACAGAACCATAAACTACATGATGAAGTTGCAAAGGAAAAACTACATAAAAATAACATAAATGCTTCAACAAGAGTTCCTTCTGCAAATACTCCCACAAAGGTATCCGATTCAAAAGCATCTGACCGTAAAAGTCAACAGCAGGAACCCTTCCGCAACACTTCATCACCAACATAGTTTCAAAATCCATCCAAATGCAAAACCACACGAATGAACCACGACCAGCAGATGCTAAACTAGAACACAAGGAGAAATAATCAGAAAGCTACAGAGCAAAATGACCAAATAATGCATAGAGAATTGAAGAACTCAGATCAGTAGTGGGTGATGGGGCATTACCCTAGGGCTTAGATACATTACATAAAGGTGCTAAGGGAGTAGGAATTTTTTGTTTGTGTGGGGGGAGGAAGATAAACTGAATGTTCGTTGGGCTTCTTGTGAAACCTTGACAAAACCAAAGCAACAAGGTGGAATGGGTTTTAGAGACTCTGCTATGTTTCATTAAGCTCTCTTAGCGCATCCACAATGGGGACTGATTCAAAATCCGTAAAGTCCGGCTGCTAACTTGACGAAGGCAACTTATTACCCTAGGGGAAACCTAATTGACAAACGGTTTGGCATGGAGTATAATATAGGAGACAAACAAAGGAGCCGAGGGCGAGGAGATTAACCATTGTGGAATGACTTCGACGACTTCATGGTGAGGCTTGTCGGAGAAGAACGTTGAAATTTTTTTGAGTGCCACTATCTGCATTACAAAATGAGTCAATGTGACTCTAAATCAAATTTGTATAAAAGGAGGACTTGCACAAATTGCAAATGCAGTATACAAAGAGAAGGTAAGAGGTCACTTTATCCTCTGCATCGGAACTCCGCAGCATCCGCAAGTTACGCATCAATATGGTGCGTAAGGGGTTAGGCAGTCCGGGCTCTCTGGGCGACGGCGGGGAAGGGCGTGCCGGTGGGGGTGATGATCGATCTGACGGCAGGGTAGGGCGAGCCGGTAGGGGTGTTGGTCGATCGGACGACAGGCTCGAAGGCCATGGCGTCGGCGGGGTCGACGGGCTGGGGATCCGGCTCAGACAGCAGGCCGGTGCTGGACATGGTCCTCCGCCGCTTGCTCCGGCCGGCGGAGTAGATGATAGATCCGACGGCGGGATCGAAGGCCATGGCGGCGGAGGGGTCAGCGGGGAAGGGCGATCCCGTGGCGGGGTCGAAGGCCATGGTGGCAGTGGGGTCCGCGGAAGTCTTGTATTTTGCATCATTATGGATTAAAACAAGCATAACTTCAAACCTTTAAGTCTATCAAACTACATTTATAATAAATATTATAATAAAATCATAATTTGTGATTTGGATCTAAATTATTATATTCTCTAGTGTATGTGTGGAATGGTCTCGAGTAACACATTTCCCCCTACATTCCCCGTCTTCTTCTTCACATTTATCAATTTTTGACCCATAAGGTTTCTTGGGCATCTAAATTAACATTGTAACCCACTATGTGAGAAGCCACACCTTCCACTTTCTTATTTTACTATTAGTTTCTGGACAACCAAGCAACTCTGGCTAAAGCACGATTGTGATTTCACACACTTTGAAACATAAATCAAGCATAAAGCACTATAAGTGTACCAATGAGACCTTAAAGAAATTTTAAATAACCATACATTTTCTTCTTATAAGGGAGACTTAACAAGTACTCCTGGCTATCCCATCTCTATTGTGGCATTCTCATAGTGGCCCTAATACTCTAGAATACGTGGTAGTGCCACTAGCTTGTATTTGTATTATAAATATCACTAGATTGGTGCCAAGTGGAACTAGCGTACAAGTAGAAACAATTATCCGAGTCTAGATAATTCTAGCTCATATTTTGAGAGTTTCCTCAAATATCTCTTATGTTAAATGTACAAGTCTGGATATTTTCCATGAACAATGCAAATAGGTTATTCAAGAAACTTGGAGAAAAGTATGTAGCATCTGTTAAGAATCTAAAATATTTACTATAATTTAGAGAATGGAATGCGTATTTTCAACAAGTACACCTCTTCTTCTTGATTTTCCTCTTGTTCTATACTAATTCAACATCCTGATTAGTGTCGAATACTTTTTCAAATGTAGTGTTGTCGTAGGCGGTTATAATTGCAAATTATAAACCTCTTGGTGTCAATTTATGCACACACTCTTGCTTCTATGATGCACTTATCAATTAGTAAAAGTTTAACTCCAAAAGATTCAAAACCATTTAAGTCCGCGGTGTTTCATAGGAGGACTTGGGGGTGAAGAGATAACACATCATGAGCAAAATTATCCTGTAACTCCAAACAATTGTATGACTCAGAATAATTCTTTCTGATACATGGAGAGTTTCTTCAAACATCTTCCTTGGTAAATATAAGTCTTAATTATTTTCCATGGATGATGTACATATTTTATTTGAGAAAAGTTTTGGAAAATATGTGTTTGTAGAAAAATCTCAAATGTCTTGCAATATTCTCATGTATGCACTGCAAACAAGCACCTCTCGTCTTCTTGTTGATGTTCTCCTATTCTGGATTATGCTTTTCGATGAGGTTTTTGTTGACTACTGGTTCAAGTCCACCTTGTGACACACTCATAAAGATATTAATGGATTTTTTGGTATTTTCTACACTGGATACAACCTTGGTTGAATTAAAATGTGTGCCTAATATCATGAAAACATCACAATTCCAATATAATTAGATGTTAGTAACTTAAAACATCTCAAGACTGCATGGTATGGAGGATTTTATTAAGGTGTGATGATATACCACAAATATCACATTGACGAGGTTAGTCTCTACATTTTGTAGGAGCATTAATGAATTTATGTCCGCTTACTGCTCTATAATTTTTTGTTTTCTGTTTAGTCAACCAAAATTCCCACTAAATTTAGAGCCTTCAGACGGACATTATTGAAAATTTCATGTAATTATATGAAGACATATACATGACTTTACAACTAACATTACAAAATGGGTATTGTCACATGGATCGATTATTCATTTCTTCATAATTGTTAGTGCTTTTATAATATAACTTATTTTTTCTTTGCCCATTTTGATTTATAAAGGAATTCCATATTACTGTACATTTCATTCCATCTTATCATATTGCTTTCAAATAATTCTTCTTATCAATCAAATGCACTACGAATGTTTTTTCCAACAACATTTTATTAGTCGATGTTTTTTCTTTGCTGCTAATGATTTATTTGCTCCTTTGTTGATATTTAGTTTTTAAAGGAACATATACATTACCAGCGGAAAACAAATATCAGTTGTTTTTATTTTAAAAAAATGATAGTATTGCTTCCATTAGTATATCTAGTGCCTTTAAGCATGTCGTATTTGTGCGAAACAGAGGATTGTACAAAGATAAGCATGCCTTACCTAGTGCCTTTAAGGAAGCCTTTATTTAATGTATCACCCTCGTTGCATGCTATATATTTTTAACTTCCCCATACTTGGTAATTGGAACTAGGCACTACAAGTACTCAAAAATTTAGTTCTCTTATAAGTATTGCAGTTTTTTGACAGATTTTGTTCTATTTTTATATACCATAATGACTATTTGGATTGCGACTCTTGTAAAACATGTTTTATCGTTTCCATTGTGTAGTCCATTATAATTGCATAATGTAAAAATTTAAGTTTCCACCGAGTATTTTTTAAATTTATTTAGTGTAAATACATATATTGGTACTCAATAAATTTAGGGATGTATTCAATTCCCTTTCTTCATCACTTATTGAATGTACATATACTTGGACTGATGTACTACTATTTATGTGTGAAATGTTATTAATTAGTACAAGAAGACTAATGTTTTGCTGGCTTACATGTGACAAAATGTTATTCGCTCCAATACCCGCTATAAGTATCATCTAGTCGAGTATATAATAAATGAAAATAAAGTCGGTCTTTCTTCATCACATAGTTGAATGTACATGTCCTCAGACTGATGTACTACTATTTATGTGTAAAAAGTTACCAATGAGTACATGAAGACTAATATTTTGTTGGCTCACATGCGACGAACTGTTATTGACTCCCATACCCGACTATAAGTATCATATAGTCGAGTATATAAGAAATGAAAATGCAGTTATTTAGTAAACTTAGATTGTACGTTTCATTCAATTATAGTGGCAATTTTACTGATATTTTCAATTTCTGTATGTTTAATTTTTGACAACAAAATAACACAAATATGATAGAAAGATACGGGAGAAATTTAGAATTATTTATGTTGCACTCCTAAATATATTGGGACTCGGTCAGTTTTCTAATTCATTCAAGTTGCATCTTTTAGTGCTAAAAGTACCCTAAGAGCATCTCAAGTCGGAGGCCCCATATCCGGGCCCCAAACTGTTCGTGGACGCGTCCGCGAAGAGTGACCGGGCAGCCCCCAAAAGTGTTGCTCTACAACCACAATGTTCAAATTGTGACACCCAAATTCATGCAAGCCATGCAGGTCGATCATGCAACTAGTTTGGAATATGAATAAATAGTTCAAATCAAGTTATTACAACAAATAATTGTGTGTAAACAAATAAAAATAAAAGTAGCCGGACATTACAATAGTTCACATTATTCGGACCACAAATCAATGCAAATGGGAAATTTAATCTTTTCCCATGAAGACATACATATACTTCACCAGATTGTGTTTGGGTCTACTAGTCTTATACACCAGCTGTGGAAAAGACTGATAACGACGTGCAGAGAACTACAAAGAGAAACGTGATCTTGGTTAATTAAGTACTAGACAGATCACCCCTATCAGGTTGAAAATAAATCACGTACGTGGCGACCGAATAATTACCGACGGTGCGGACAGCACTTCTTGTTCCTGGACGACACGCCGGCGACGATGGCGATTGTCTGTGATTTTCTTGGACGAAACGTGCGTGTTTAAAGCCATCACATTGACTGATGCCTCAAATTCCTTGCTTGTTCGTGTCTCTTCTAGGGTGGAAACAACGATCACCTTTTGCTAGCTAGCTTTCACCGCTGGGCAAGCTAATGTTCGGGCATATCCCTGTCTGGTTAATCGACAATATGCAATGACCTTTCGAACAAGAAAAATTACGTTCACATGCATGGTGAAGATATGCTGATTCTCCAGGGCAAAGTAGTAAAGTTTATATGCTGGCTCTCGCCCCCCTAAAAAGAGCCTACATGGAGGTCTCTCGCTGACTTAGAGATTTGTTTTTCAAAATGCCGTGCATATATACATACAGATGTGTTCTATGCACATGTAAACTTATCCTACTTTGTCAAGAGAATATAAACTTGTAGTGATAATATACAACTGAAGAACTGATCCGGTACGGCTAGGCTCGTGCAGGTTACATACGATCCAAAACGATCTAGGGTTCCTTTCGTCTCGCTGGCCAAGCTGTCGCGCCTCCCGACTCCGGCGGTCTTTAGGGCCACAGAGGTGCGGCAGACAGCGGCCCTGGCCGGCGGGAAGGTTTCACTCGCATTTTTGTTGTTGTTTTAGAACCTTTTTGGGGATGGCGTGGTGGTGGCGATAACCTAAAATTAGATTAAGATCGTCCCCTTCGTATTCCGGTGATGTGTCTAACACTGGCGGAGGACGCATGGAGTTGTGTGTGCGGCGGATCTCCTCGGAACCGGTCTCTTTTTGTGCTCGTTCGTGTCGTTGCATGTGTAACTCTATTTCCTTGTACGGTTGTCATAATTGGCGATAGTTGACGGTCGGTTATGTAGATCCTTAGAGATCTTAGCATGCCAATTTTCCATCTGTCTACTACGACAAATCTTACCAAGTCTTACCAAGCTCTAGTGAGGGAGTGGTGTGGACGGAACCGTGCCTTCGGTTCGCTCCAGTTCTTGAAGTCATCTCTAGGGGGTTCGTAGACCCTATTGTGCATCGTTTTGATGCAGATCCTACTCGTGATGATCAATAGATCTGTTAGCCTTTTTGCGAAAGAAAAACATGATCCTCTACGTGCTAGAACAGACATGTGGATTTCAATAACAAATAGTACATAATTATAAGTATTTTTTTGAAAGAGATAAATTTCGGACGTTAGTATGGAATGTTCTTGTTTATCAAATTTACAGAAAACCTACAAATTTTAATATGTTGAATTTGGTCCGAATATATTTATCCTTTTTGTGTAGCCAAAGATAACATTCAGCAAAATGTGTTGTCGAATTTTCCTTTTAGACGGGGCTCCAAGTAGCTTTTGGGATCATTTTGTATTTTCTTTGTGCCTGGGTGTGTGCGTGTACATGATAATGTGGCAATATGATTAAATATGCTTCCAATTAATATTGCCTGGCCAGACACCAAAATATTATTAACACGCTCAACGAAAACTGAATTGGTCAATTTAGTATCATAAATGTTGTTATTTTGTATAAAGTTGGTCAAATTTTAAAAAAATTGACCAAGACCAATTCTAGAGATACACTTGTTCAAGTACGGAGTGAGTATATACCAAAACCAACTGAAAGTCACATCGTTATGCCAGCCGGCCGGCACGTTGGAGGCATGTGCAAAATTGTCAAATTGATGGACGGGCCGGCTGGGTAAGCTAACTATATGGCGACATGATCGAGATCGACGGTGGTTGGTGATTCTGAACAGGAATGCCACCCGCGCTCTCCTCTGGATGTTTCGAATAGAACCCTGCCTTATTTTATATTGCGGCGCAGGATCCACGAATGTCTCTCTCTAGGACGACTCTGGGTACAACACAATCGATTCGCTCCAGGCACACACTAGAGCAAGCAAAGTTGGAAGAAAAACGGAAAGGAAAGAAAATGGCTTCCCGGGACTGGAGCATGGAGACCCTTGTTGTTTGGCTGCTGCACGCTCTCTATTCATTGAAACTTTTTTGTCAAGAATAAAATCCAACATGAATCATAGCGGCGACTTATTCTCGACTCATGTGGGCTCATGGCGTCCAGATTGAAATCCAATAGGAAACTGGAAAGGAGCCTTCTTGTCCGGTGGCCGCATGCTCTCGATCCATGGGGATTCAGCCCGCGAGTTTACCTAGACTGTCGGTGAGCCAACGGTGCGACAACATCTGCGCTTGGTTGGCACATCTCCGCTGCTATAGGCGAGGCGAGTTGGGCGATCTGAACTTTAAGGGTTGTGTGACATTATTCAATCTAAGAGCAACTCTAGTAGAGCCGTAAACGCGAAACCGAAAAGGCGGTTTTCGATTCGCGTTTTCTTTGTTTTTAGACTTCATGGTGGCGGAGAGCGGAGCGTAGCAGAGCCCATAAATGAAAACTGGATAATGGTAAACTATAAAATTCCTGGGAATAGATACGGACGAACACTTGCAATTCCGAACTGAACTCGAACACTAACGATAGTAATGACACATAATTAATAAGCGGCGAAAAAGTTCATCGCTGCACCCTACACTATTAGGGGGCACAATGCCCAACGTCGTCTTCTTCGCCGGGGCTTGCTCTTCTCCCTCCGCCGCGTCGTCTTCAGTCGGAGTCGGAGTCGAGGGAGGACTTGCAGCTGGAGAAGGCCGCTTGCTGCATAAACTGGGACGCCGCAATGGAGTCCCACTATATAGTTAGGTCCTAGCACATGACATGAGGATGTGTTACTTTATGAATTCCACCAACAAGGTTAGTTGTGCATGCGCATCCAGCGCATCCAGTCAGTCGATGAGGCAACATGGGGTTCACACACACAGTGCTGCGAGATCGACTCAAACAACGACTGACCGTGAGTGCGTGAGGTCTCGCAGGTCAGTACACTAGTACAGTACCTAATTACATTCCGAATCCCCAGAATATTCCACGGCTTCTGGCCTCAGTGAAAGACCGACCGAGGAGCAAAGCCCACAGAAAGGGCCAAAAAAACTCTACTCCTTGAGATCTCGTGGGCTGAGAAGAAACGACATGGCGATTCGACGGGCCGGTCGCAACCTCAGCAACAGATGGCATGGAGACGATGTAGTTACGTACGCATGTACATCGTGCTCATCCTTGTCTCAAGATTTGTACATCGTGTTCATCATTGTCTCAAGATTTGGGATTTCGCTCCGAATCCGTGTCTGGATCTTAGAGGATAGGAATGCCGCCCGACTTTCACGGAGGCCCCAACGGGCGATTTTGGTGCCTGGCACCAGAAGACTCCGACAGGGAAGATGAGGATGGTGGTGGCGCTTTTCCGACGGGTTCTCTGGAGTACATATGCCGGACTCCGGAGTCTAATACCAATCGGGATCTACCGGTGTTGTCGAGAGAAGAGAAGCGGCGTCGCAAGAAGTTGAGATCCGGAGCTATGGCGATTGTCGTAGGTAAGGAAGTTTGTTCTTCTCCTTGTTCCGGTGTTGGGAGATCGCGGTCTTCCAAAGCACAGATCGGTGCAGATGTGGTGCAAAAGGGGGCGGAGGCATTGTGTTCGCCACCATTGTCTCCGTCTACATTTCTGTTGGAGAATTTCGATCTAGATGAGTGGATCCTTGTGCAAATACGACGCCGACATACTCGTGGCCTTCGTGGCTTTCGGTGCGGCCGGTGGGCATTCGATAGTACACCGGTGTTGGAGAACACGGCAAACCAGTTTCACGGATCAAAAGTGATCCAGAATTCAAATTCAAATGTTGTAAGCTACGGGCCAAACGGGCCAACTAAAAAGAATTGACTATTTGACTTACAAAGTTTCCAATGCAAAACCTATGGGCCATACGGGTCCGCTGGTCCGATCTCTTACTGGTTATGTACGTCGTAACCACAGGAGGCTAGGTTTTCGCTGGATCGTGATTGGGTTGCGGCACCGATCGGCTGCCCACCCTCCATGGCGAATAATGGAGGCGGACGAGGGCAGGGAGATGGTCGTGATGACCGGGCTACGCCTTTCCGAGGCGATTCGCGGGGCGCGGCTATGGTGGTTGTCACCATGGAGGACCAAGCGGTGCGGAGTACCAGGGAGAATTTCAGCAGAGGAACAATTAGTTCAATGGAAACAATGGTGGAGGGTTTGGTAACTTCAACGCTGGATCTGGTTTCGGTAACAATGGTGGGTATGGGAATAATGGAAGTGGATATCGTCGTCCATATGGAGCTCGAGGGTACAACAATGGTCGATCTTACTCGGGCTCCTACGGTGGCCATGGCGGCGACCGCGTCAACAACCCATCAGCGAGCATCGGGACTCCGAGGGTTCAGGAGGATACGATGCCTGCTATGCTGCGCAAGGTCATGGAGGTGCTGCGTGCACAAGTGTCGACGGGGCAGTCGTCGCAAACTCTCGCGGTGCAAGATCAGGCCGGCAGCGGAATGCGTGTTTTGGCTGCCGGGCAGAGCAATAAGGTTGCAGCACCTAGCTCTTCTATTTCTGGTCCTGTTTATCTGCCAAAAGTTCAGTCTATTGCTATAGATCCTAAAGGAAGCAAGGAGGATTTGGTGCCCGAGGTCTCCGATGAAGGGGCAAAGAAAGCAAAAAAAAAATCTAATTGTTACCAGTGTGGCGCACCGGGGCATCTGAGCGCAGATCGTCCTATCGAGGTGTGCGAGTATTGTGAGGGTTAGGGCCATGTTCCTGAGGAGTGCCCGCTTCTGTCCGTGGCCAAGCAGCAGGTGATCACACATGGTTTCATTCACGAAGGCCTCACTTTCTATGAGGCTATTCCGACAGAAACATATAGGCCTAAAATCGATTCAGCCCGTCTTGGTAAATTATTTGTCTCAGAGGGTGAGTTATATGTGGAGGAAATTACTTCACAACTTCATAGGTTGGTACCATCGGAGGGGTTTAGGTAGGAGGTGCTGCAAGTTGGAAAAAACGTCTTCAAAGTATCCTTTCCATCAAAGACCGAGCTAGAGAGGATGAAAGTTTTTGGTGCTTGTCATGTTCCTAAAAGTAATTCTGTGATCATTGTTGGGGCATGGGCTGTCGAGATGAAACCACTTTGGTTGCTTCCGGAGATTTGGATTCGTGTTTCTAATATCCCTCCTATCTATAGAGGATATTTTCTGATCATGTGGAGCTTAGGTTCTCTTTTTGGGAAAACCTTGAAAGTAGACTTGAAATGCACAAGAAGGCATGGAGTTTTGAGAATTTTGGTGGGTTGTATGGACTATTCGTTGGTTCCCGACAAGTGGGAAGTTTTCATCAAGGATGGATTCTACGAGTTGAAATTCTTTGTTGAGAGTGCTAATGGGGATATGGATGATGAGATGGCTGTGGACAAAAAGGATGATCAAGACGACAAAGATAATGGAAATGATAATCAGAAGGACAAGGATATTCAGAAGGATGTGGGTACTATGTGTAAGGAGACCGCAAAGTCTGCTATGGTTGCCCCGAGCTCATCTTCTCGGGGTGGTTCCGAAGGGGGCACCAAAAGACATTTACTTTGGGTGTTGTCTTATCCCCTATGGTTGCATCTTCTTTTAAATTAGCCCGTCAAGAGTTTGTTGATCTTGCTTATGGAAGTGCTGCGTGTGCTACTATAAAGGATGACACGGATGTTATGGGGACGGTAACAGGGGTTTCATCCACGAGTGCTATTGTTGACGGCGTCGAGTATGAGAAGCACGGGGCGCATTTGCCCGCGACGCCGTTACCTCCTGCCGGTTTTTCTTCAGCAGTGGGTGCCAACCAGAGGGCGGAAGCTGCTGCCGGGCAGCCTTTCGGTGCCACGGTTGGCCATCAGCGAGTGGACGCAGTCGCTTCGATCGGCCCGCGCCTGGATTCTGTGTCTACGCCAGCGCCATTCGTGCAGCATCTCGGCCTATCGAGGGTGGAACACCAGGAGAGCCATTAGGGGGCCGCTGCATCTTATGCTCAGGGTTTCGGTACCCAGTGATGTCACCAAGGGGGTTAGCTCATGATTTCAATATCGAGGCGATGCCAACACCCCAACCAGATGGATTGGGTGTTACTGCGTCTTTGGAATTTTTCGTCGCCAAGGAGGAGCTCCTCTCCCCTAAGCCAGACGGGCTGGGGTCGAGAGGAACATTGCTCACCGGGGTAAGGCCATCGAGTCGGAGGTGCTCGCATTCGGTGGCATCAGAGACTATGGGGAGGTGCGCTCTAGTCCACGGCTATGTGCTAAGTTCGACGCGGATCTTCCACAACTAGATCGAGCGAAGGCTTTGGTTGAGCACAAGGAAGCGGATTTTGCTAAAGGTACAAGTTCATACGCAAAACTTTCTTTCAGTTCGTTTTCTGCTTCTGAAACCTTGTCTAGGGCGGATAGGCTAAGAATTTCTCTAGGAAAAACAGAGGAGCAAAAGAGGCTTGCGATTTCAGGGTTAATGGAAAAGGAAAAATAAAGATCAATAATTTATCTTCTGAATAATTATAATCACTATGTTGAGGATTCTAGTAATAATCTAGTTTTAAGTGTGGACTTAGATAATGTTGATCATGAAGTGGAGAATGATCCAACGGATCTAATACCACCTGTTTCTTCGGTTTACGTGACCGTAAGAAAACAATTGCCGCCTTTACAAAGCCTCGAAGAAGTGCACGGATAAGAAAAAATAATAAATAATAATTAGAGGTTTGATTTGGAATAGTGACGGTTTTGGAGATCATGCCAAACACCTTTGCGTTCATGAATTTGTGAAAGATCATAATTTTGATTTTATAGCCTTGTTGGAAACGGGTAGGGATTCGTTCTCTACTCACTTCCTCCAATTTTTAGCGGCTGACAGAGACTTTACGTGGTTTTGTTTACCAGCTACTGGTCGTTCAGGTGGAATGCTAATTGGTTTTAATAACGCCACCATCTCAGCACAAACCGTTGTGTCTGGGACGTTCTATGCTAAATTTCATGCAAAACAAAAATGGATGGGTTTTTGTGGAGTCTCGTTGTAGTTTACGGGGCTGCACAAGACTCAAAAAACCCGGAGTTTTTATCGGAATTAGTAAGAATTTGTGTAAATGACGATCTACCGTTTCTAGTCAGGGGGTGGAGACTTTAATATTATAAGGAGGCAGGAAGAGAAAATAACGATAATTTTAACGCACGGTGGCCATTTATTTTTAATGCCATAATAGAGAGCCTAGATATTAAGGAGTTGAGACTTTCGGTTCGGCAATACACGTGGGTTCCTAAAAGACCGATACCAATGTACGAGAAATTGGATCGTTTTCTGACGAGTATACAGTGGGAACAAAAGTATCCGCTCGTTTCTGTTCATGCGTTGGGCAGGTCGTGGTCTGATCATACGCCACTTTTATTGGACTCGGGTGAGCAAGCGCATTTAGTTAACAAGAGAAATTTCTCTTTTGAACTCTCCTAGTTACGCCATGATGGCTTCCATGAGATGATTCGACAAGAGTGGCTCTCTGTAACATCGGGTACGTCACCGATTGAACGGTGGCAGAATAAAATATGTCACTTGCGTCAATTCCTCAGGGGATGGGCGAAGAATCTTAGTGAGCAGTATAAAATATTGAAAGAAAAGCTTATTTTGTTGATAGACCAACTAGATATAAAGGAGGAAACAATTCTTCTAAGTGAAGCCGAGCGGGCTGCTAAGAAGGAGGCTGAGGAGGGTTTAGCTAAATCGATGTGTGATGACGAATCAAAGTGGGCGCAGAGAGCTAAGGTCAAACACATTCAGGAAGGGGACAGTAATACGAAATACTTTTATATCATAGCAAATGGTAAACATCGAAAGAAACGATTTTTTTTCAAATAGAACAAGACGAGGGCACGATCATGGGAGAGGAGAACTTAAAACATTTTATATCTGAGTATTACAAGAAACTATTTGGTGATGCGAACCTGAGTGTTGTTTCCTTAATAGAAGATGCGACTCATGATATGCCCCAGGTCTCACCCGAAGAAGATATAATACTCACTTCTCCTTTTACGGAAAAGAAGGTGAAGGATGCGATTTTTCAAATGGAGCATAATAAAGCACCGGGACCAGACGGGTTCCCTGCTGAATTTTATCAACATTGTTGGGACATTATCAGAAGCGATCTGATGGATATGTTTTCCCAGCTCCATAAGGGTGACTTACAACTTTATAGGCTCAATTTTGGAGTGATTACTTTGCTTCCCAAAAAAGAAGATGCAAGTCGCATTGAGCAATACAGATCTATTAAACGTGAGGTTTAAGGTGTTTAGAAAAGTGGGTACAAATAGAGTTACGTCAATTGTTAGTCGGGTTATCGAACCAACCAAGTCTGCTTTCCTACCAGGCATGAAACAATACATGCGATAAAAAGAAAGAAAATGGATGGTGTTCTTTTCAAAATCGATTCTGAAAAAACATATGACAAGGTGAATTGGTCTTTTGTGCAGCAAGTCTTAAGAATGAAAGGATTCTCACCTTCGTGGTGTGAATGGTTAGCTCGTTTTGTTCAGGGTGGGAGTGTCGGTATAAAGAGTTCCTTCTGCAAATACTCCCACAAAGGTATCTGATTCAAAAGAATCTGACAGTAAAAGTCAACAACAGGAACCATTCCGCAACACTTCATCACCAACATAGTTTCAAAATCCATCCGAATGCAAAACCACACGAATGAACCACGACCAGCAGATGCTAAACTAGAACACAAGGAGAAATAATGAGAAAGCTACACAGCAAAATGACCAACTAATGCATAGAGAATTGAAGAACTCAGATCAGTAGTGGGTAATGGGGCATTACCCTAGGGCTTAGATACATTACTGAAAGGTGCTAAGGGATTAGGAATTTTTTGTTTGTGTGGGGGGAGGAAGATAAACGGAATGTTCATTGGGCTTCTTGGGAAACCTTGACAAAACCAAAGCAACAAGGTGGAATGGGTTTTAGAGACTCTGCTCTGTTTAATTAAGCTCTCTTAGAACATCCACAATGGGGACTGATTCAAAATCCGTAAAGTTCGGCTGCTAACTTGACGAAGACCATTTATTACCCTAGGGGAAACCTAATTGACAAACGGTTTGGCATGGAGTGTAATATAGGAGGCAAACAAAGGAGCCGAGGGCGAGGAGATTAACCATTGTGGAATGACTTCGACGACTTCATGGTGAGGCTTGTCGGAGAAGAACGTTGAATTTTTTTTGAGTGCCACTATCTGCATTACAAAATGAGTCAATGTGACTCTAAATCAAATTTGGATAAAAGGAGGACTTGCACAAATTGCAGATGCAATACACAAAGAGAAGATAAGAGGTCACTTTATCCTCTGCATCGGAACTCCGCAGCATCCGCAAGTTACGCATCAATATGGTGCGTAGGGGGGTTAGGCAGTCCGGGCTCTCTAGGCGACGGCGGGGGAGGGCGTGCCGGTGGGGGTGATGATCGATCCGACGGCAGGGTAGGGCGAGCCGGTAGGGGTGTTGGTCGATCGGACGACAGGCTCGAAGGCCATGGCGTCGGCGGGGTCGACGGGCTTGGGATCCGGCTCAGGCAGCAGGCCGGTGCTGGACATGGTCCTCCGCCGCTTGCTCCGGCCGGCGGAGTAGATGATAGATCCGACGACGGGATCGAAGGCCATGGCGGCGGAGGGGTCAGCGGGGGAGGGCGATCCCGCGGCGGGGTCGAAGGCCATGGTGGCAGTGGGGTCCGTGGAAGTCTTGTATTTTGCATCATTATGGATTTAAACAAGCATAACTTCAAACCTTTAAGTCTATCAAACTACATTTATAATAAATATTATAATAAAATCATAATTTGTGATTTGGATCTAAATTATTATATTCTCTAGTGTATGTGTCGAATGGTCTCGAGTAACACATTTTCTCCTACATTCTTCCGTCTTCTTCTTCACATTTATCAATTTTTGACCCATAAGGTTTCTTGGGCATCTAAATTAACATTGTAACCCACTATGTGAGAATCCACACCTTCCACTTTCTTATTTTACTATTAGTTTCTGGACAACCAAGCAACTCTGGCTAAAGCACGATTGTGATTTCACACACTTTGAAACATAAATCAAGCATAAAGCACTGTAAGTGTACCAATGAGACCTTAAAGAAATTTTAAATAACTATACATTTTCTTCTTATAAGGGAGACTTAACAAGTACTCCTGGCTATCCCATCTCTCTTTTGGCTTTCTCATATTGGCTCTAATACTCTAGAATACGTGGTAGTGCCACTAGCTTGTATTTGTATTATAAATACCATTAGATTGGTGCCAAGTGGAACTAGCGTACAATTAGAAACAATTATCCGAGTCTAGATAATTCTAGCTCATATTTTGAGAGTTTCCTCAAATATCTCCTATGTTAAATGTAGAAGTCTGGATATTTTCCATGAACAATGCAAATAGGTTATTCAAGAAACTTGGAGAAAAGTATGTAGCATCTGTTAAAGAATCTAAAATATTTACTATAATTTAGAGAATGGAATGCGTATTTTCAACAAGTACACCTATTCTTCTTGATTTTCCTCTTGTTCTATACTAATTCAACATCCTGATTAGTGTCGAATACTTTTTCAAATGTAGTGTTGTCGTAGGCGGTTATAATTGCAAATTATAAACCTCTTGGTGTCCATTAAAACGTGACAGAAGATTACTCGTGGCCGGCCAAGCTAATAGGGTGACGTGGCTTCAATGCTGGGACAGTTTCTCGAGAGCAACGTAAACCTATTTTGACGTAACATCTTGTAGTTACATTTTTTTCCCAAAAAATAAATAAAAAGAAAAATTATGACATGTCATGCTACTGAAGTGGATAGGCTGCATGTTGAGAGAAAGTATTAGTGGGGATTACCTATTTAGTTTATATAGATTCCACTAGTAGCCACAAACATTATCTTTACTACTGCCTCCCATCCGTTCCCTCCGATCCTTTAAAACTGTGGTGAAAAATAAATATGGGATGCAACTATATCTGAAGCTATACTATCCAGTGGCGGAGGCACGTCATGACTTTGGCACGTTCAATTCCCCCAGCTACAAGTAAAGAACACTTGAATTTGACAATTCAGAAAACTAGAAAATACCCCAAGCGTTGCTGCGGAATTTTTAGGAAATACATTTGTTGACAATATTATTACAACACGTGAAAATTGACCTTGGGTACATTAAATGCCATTATTGGTGTAGAAAGTTTGTTCTGAGGCGAGCCTGACATAACTATGAGAATCTACGGAGCATTTAATGAGTCCAGCTTGGTTGCTAAGGCCTTCCGTAATGCATTGTATCTTAGCGCGACATCCTAGGTGGTGGAGAATTATAAGAGACAACATCCCTAATGCATTGTTTCTTAAGAGGTGTATCTAAGCATACTTGTATTAAATGATTTTGGCCTTATCATTATATGTGATTGGGCTAACAGCATTTTTTGCCTATGATACCGTGCCAGAGCTGTAGCTTATATAAAGGTCTTCCGTAATGGGGTATCTTAGGGCGGGATCATAGGCAATTTGCTTACGTGGCACCTTATTTAATGATGAAAGAGAGTGTTGTTGTATCTTATATAAGATACAACTCTTGCACAAGATCATAGGCAAAAAAGATTGCTAGACCAATCATAAGCAAGTATTAAGCCAAAATCATTAAATTCTACTTGATTTAGATACATCATATAAGATACGATGCATTAGGGTAGTTGTTTTTTAGATTTTTCTTGTACCTAGTATAGTGCGCTAAGATACAATGCATTACCCCAATCTATTTCTTCAATAAATATGGTGCCACATCAGCATATTGCTTATGATACCGCGCTAAGATACCACCATTACGGAAGACCTAAGTGAAAATATCCGTGAAAATAACTCGAGTATCTCGGTTGTCGTTGAGCACTTGATGTTTAAGTTGATTTATTGTGTGCACTATACGAAATAACAAACAAAATCTAGAAAGACTCTTTAAAACATAATTAGAAATTAGCCATGCCAGAAATAAATATTCCCTCTGTCCTGGTGTATAGGGCACATATAGAAATTCTCTGACCCCTAGATATTCATTCATTGAGGTTTAAACATTACATGCATTGGTGAAGAGGGGTGGAGAAAGGAAATCACCCACTAATTAGAAGAGAATTAATGCGAAATGTGCCTAAGTGATGAGACTGCATGTTTTAGGTATTGGGCCCTATACACCAGGACGGAGGGAGTAGGAAAGATGATTTTCATGTTTGAAAGAAAATACACATATGAGTGGAAGACTCGGAGGGACGAATATGTTCCATTTCTGAAATATGTTAGATAGCGACCCACCATCTTGAAATCTTTAGACCAAGAAATAACCACTGTCCATGTACCAAACTCAGCGCAAGCATATGATTATGGTCTCATCGGAGTCCAAACGGTACATTTTAGCTCCCTTTAATCTTAGGGGATCTTCAAAAGGAAGTTTTGAAAGCATGTTACTGAAAACATCAGAATCTTCTCTTATTGTTTGAAATCTCCCGTAAAAGTGTGAAAGTATTTTTAATCTAGATTTCTAGACTGATAAAAATATTTAAGTCTGTAAAAAAAGAACATAGGAAAAAGGTGTGACATACCAGGAAAAGAATACGGTTGCACCTAGTTTTTATGTGTGTAGCATTGAAAGGAACCCAAATATCTCGTTTCAAAAATAAAGGAACACACATATCTTACTACCAAAATTTACTGAATTATTCACAACCATTATCTTGTAGAGGGAATAATAACAAAATATCTTCTTGTTGCATCGGTCTATCTCAGATTCACCTTTTTATTTCTTCCATGTGGAGCTATGTTCCCTTTATTTCTTAACACAACGAATTATCCATGAAAAACTGGAAGAGAAGAATGCAACACTGAATTTACAACTGTGAGCTTTTCATCACAGGAATTTGATTATGTGAACGCTAAAAAGAGAGGGAAATAATGGCTGATTTAAGATTGTTTTTATTGACTAAGGATATTACCAAACTGGCCTTTTTATGAAGAAAAAGAAGATACTTACCTTACACAGGTTTCTCAAATAACTTTAGAAAATGTCAGTAGATGTAAAGCTGCAGCAGGTGATTGTAATTTGACGAATGGGACTGGTGTAGAAAGCGTGACTTGATAAAAAAAATATCCATCGGAACTTGAATAACATGTCCTTGCTGATTAGTCCTCGTGCGATCTACCCAGCCAACCAAACCCAAATAAGTAAAATGGACAGCACGCAACTCATCTAGCACAGGGAGAAAATAACGACCTGATTTTCAGGTGAGGTTCGATGGGAACAAACACATCCGAGCGGCGAGAGTAAGAAAATAATTCCCATTCAATGTAAATTAAAGTTTAAGAGTTAGATATGAGAGATTCTCTACCAATGCAAGGATCCACTGTTGTCCAGCGTCAATAGTTTGTACCCGAAGTCCAACCAAAGCAGGGGGCTTGAGTGAGCAAAGAATTCAACGAAAATCCAATCCAATCAGGGGGACGAAAAACGTTGAGCTACTTTCGATCCCGACCAGATTGACAGACCAGAGCGAGGGGAGAAGCAAAATCGGGTGGTGGACACCATCCCAAGTGGAGGCTGATGCTAGAGATGCGATGCTAGCAGGCGGACGCGCTGGATATCGATGTAAATACTGGTAGGATTTTATACATGGAGGCGGCCACGGCTGAGTTCAACACAACAGTTTCTTGAGCACTTGGACGGCAACGATGACCGATGAATGTTGGCTGCATTATGCAGTTTCATGAGCATTTACAGCGAGGAGTGGGTTGCAGCTGGAGCGGTTATGGCGAGGAAGCCGTGGGTCGCAGCGGCGGAGAGCATTACCAGGAACAAGAACGACATCAGGACACTTTTCTACAGGATGTACAGGTACAGGTAGGGAACGAACAGGCAGAAATTCAGGCCTAGTTTGGCATCAAAGTATTTTAGAAGTATTCAATCAATACCACGGTTTCTAAAAATACTATAGTATTAAATACTTTGACGTGTTTGGATGAAGTGAATATTATGGTTTTAAAACTCAAGTATTGTCCGAAAACTTCATTTTTTTTGCTGTATTGGAAACTACAGTCCTGACTTGTTCTTTTCTAAACTGAAGTATTATGCAAAACTGAAGTATTTCTTTGCATGGGAACTAAATACTTCGGTTTTTCAATACTTTGATTTTAAAAAAATTGTATTGCCAAACTTGGCCAATGCCGCACTGAGCGTGTACGCCCAACCTGCGCGAAGAAAATGCGGTACAGTAAAAAACGTCAGCACAGACATAGGGACAACGCAATACAGTTGATGACGTGGATCAATCATTTGGTGGATGATGTGTACACCCAACATGTTAAGAGAAATGGACTTAGGCTAGTCACAATGGGGAGTAACATAAAGTAGTAACATACATATTTTTTCAGACTAGGTTACTACCTCCACAATGGGTAGGAACATAAAAGTGGTGTCATGCAAAGGTGTATTTATTAGCTTGTAGACTCATGTTGCATTGGGAGATGTGATGTTACGGTAACTAGCTAAGTTACCATAACCACCTCTCTCCTTATTAAATACTTGCCACATAACATTTTTTGCCTACGTGGCATTGATGTTACTACTTAGTTACTGCCTATAGTTGATAGTAAACAAAATGTGGTGTCGTGCAAAGGTGTATTCTTGAAGTTGTAGACTCATATTATCTTGGGAAATGTGATGTTACGATAACTAGCTATGTTACCACAACCTCCTGTCTCCTCATTAAATACGTGTCACATCAGATTGTTTGCCAATGTGGCGTTAATGTTACCACTTAGGTACTGCCCATTGTGACTAGCCTTAGATATTGTAGATTAACCACACGGGCCCACGTGTCAACTACTATGGTTAACTTAGCTGGGTCAAATACCAAAAGGCAGCAAAGGAAGCACGAGTATTAAGTGCAATAAATAGTAAAAGAGGTAACTCGTGCCAATAGTTTTACATTTTTTAACATGTAGCCAACTATATACACTACTATCATGCACACAGTTTTTATGTGAAATATCTCGTATTTTTTTAAGCTTTAAATTCAAACTTTTTCAAATTTTAAGAAAAGTGCTACTAGGAATCCGAGTCCAGGAGCCATATCGCCACACTCTAAGAGCATGTCCCATCCACGCCCCCCAAGAGCCTCCCGAGGAGAACTTTTTTTTTCACCGACACACAAAAATCGCCTAGTCGCGTCCCAAGAGCCCAGTTTCCGCCGGTTTGGGCCAAAATTGGCGTCAGCAGCTAGAGGCCAAACCCAGCGCGCTGGGGTGGGGGCCGGCGTTTGGGGTCCCGATTGAAGAGAAAAGGCGCGAAAACACTTCCCGCTGCACGGATGATATATCCATTTTGCATCACTATTTTATATTATTATTTTATGTTATTCATCGATATATATGATGCATCACTTATGTTATTTTATCTTTTTTTGCATGTTTCTTAAGTTTTGGAGAATAAACACCGGAACCAGAAATCTGGTGGAAAAAGCACCGTCAAGATACCCTATTTCAGAAGATCAGAAGAAGAGGAGGGATACCGGAGGAGTTTTAGAAGTTCCGAGAAGGAAGTGAGCCAGAAGGGCACCCGGAGTGGGGCCACCTGGGGCCCACACCACCAGGCGGCGCGCCCCCCTCTGGCCACGCCTGGGGTGGTGTGGCCCCTGGCTCACTCCTAGGCGCCCCCTTTCGCGTACTTGACCCCGAGGGAAGCCTAAGCCCTAGAACATCATCGAAGAATTATTCCGCCGCCGCCTCGGGGCGGAAAACACCAGAGAGAGAAAAACTCTCCGGTAGGGAGAAATCTGCCGGGGAAATTCCTCCCCGGAGAGGGGAAATCGTCTCCATCGTCACCGTCATCACTCCGGGCTTCATCGAGATCATCATCATCATACCCATCACCAGCACCAGCACCGTCACCGTCCACCTTATTCCCGCTATAAAAATTAGGGGTCTCTATCGTTTGTTTTACATTAGATCTCTCTCCCGGTATGGATTACTTGTTAGTAGTTGATGCTTGTGAGATTTATCGGTGTTAGCACTTTATGACCAGATTGTTATTATCCATTATATCGCATCTGATTATGATTCATATGATGTCTCGTGAGTAGTTCGTTTAGTTCTTGAGCACATGGGAGAAGTCATGATGTTAGTAGTGAAGTTATGTTGAAGTACTATCTCGTGGTTCGGTATTTAAGTTGTGGTGCTATTCTTCTAGTGGTGTCATATGAACGTCGACTACATGATACTTCACCTTTATTGGCCTAGGAGGATGCATTGTGTATTTCGCTACTAATTGTGGGGTTGCCAGAGTGACAGAGATCTAAACCCCCGTTAGGAAACCAATGCACGAGGGAGTGTAGGATCCCGGAGTTTTAAGGTTGTGGTTTGATCTATCTTAGTTACTTTCTTGTATTTGCGGATGCTTACGAGGGGTATAATCACAAGTATGTATTAGTCCTAGTTGGGCGGTGCATTAGAATAGGTTCACCCACACAACACTTCACGAACCAATAAATATTAGTCAATCGTAGTGAAGCGAAAGCACTTGACAAAATTCCCATGTGTCCTCGAGAACGTTTGGTAATCATAAGTAGAACAACTAGCTTGTCCTTTGATCTCAAAAGGATTGGGCCACTTGCTGCAATATTATTCAATGCTATTTATTTACTCGCACTTTATTTATCATCTATATCAAAAACCTCCAAAAACCTGTTTGCTAGTGTTTAGAGTGAACTCTCTATCCAACTTGCTTGTCAACACCTTCTTCTCCTCGTTTGGTTCGACACTCTTATTTATCGAAAGTAATACGATACACCCCTTGTGGGTCATAAAGACTATTTTGTGGCGCCATTGCTGGGGAGTGAAGCGTTATTGGTAACTGGAATTGGTAAGAGAAACTTTTACCGTGAGTGCTGTTTTTATTTTTGTCTGCTGTTTTAATTCATTATGGAGAATACTTTTGATTCTCTGTTTAGCGGTACTTCTACCGTTACTGCTAGGGTAGTAGGTGACCCGTTATCTGCTGAATTAGATCCTTATAAAATAACTATGAAAATTGTTGGACGTGTTATGGATAACTGCTATTATGGAGATGGAACTGTACATCCCGGTGATCATTTCCTCTTTATACATGAATTATGCAAGTTATTCAGGTGTGCAGATATTACAATGGATCAAGTTAAAAATAAATTATTTTCTTTATCGCTGAAAGGAAGGGCCGCTGAATGGTTTAAATTACTGAAGAATGGTGAATCCATTGGATGGGAGGAAATTGTTCCTCTCTTCTATTCTAAATTTTATTCACCTAGTGAGATTCATAAAGACTGGAATCAAATATATAATTTATATCCCCATGATGGAGAGAGTATTGCCCAAGCATGGGGGAGAATGAAGCTACTAATGCTCGAATGTCATTGTTATCAATAATTTTTATGCAAGACTTTCTCTTCATGATAAGGATTTATTGGGTGCTTCTTATTCTGGATCATTCACACGTATGAAGAAAGAAGCTAAATGGGATCTTCTTGACCGTATTCAAGAAAACACTAAAGGATGGGAGAATGACAAAGGTAGAAAGTCAGCTATTAATTATGATTAAGAATGCATTAAATATTTTATGGGAACTGCTGATTTCTATAATGTTAGTGCTGTTTGTGGTCTTGATTCTAAAATCTTTGCAAAGTGTCTTAAAGATTTTGCCTCCTTTATTGATATTCCTAAAAACGAATTTAGCAAGTACCATGAACCTTATAAAGATATTGTTCCTGCTAGTAATATAGAAGTGCATGTTGTTAATCCTGTTGTTCCCGAGCCTTATATTGAAAAAAATGCATTTCCCTGCTAAGGTAAAAAAAAACTCTATTGTAGCTAGTGTTGTTATTAAGAGTAATAAGAAATCTTTTGAACCTGATGAACAAATAATTGTTGAACTTGTTGTAGGAATAGGAAAAGATCTTGTTTGTGGAAATGTAGAGGATGAACACATTGTCTTCTATGAGGATGCTTCTAATATTGTTTCCCATCCTCATAGACCTAAGAAAACAAGTGTTCCCGTGCTTTCTGTTAATATTGGTGATCATTTCTATTATGATTTTCGTGATACTGATGCAAGTTCTTGTGCTATACCTTATGAGCTTTATAGAGAAATTATGCATGAAATTGGTTCTTGTGAGCTTGAAGATATTGATGTGGTTATTCAGCTAATAGAGAAAATGTCTTTCCGATTGGTATTGTTAGAGATGTGGAAGTTTTATGTGGTAAAACTAAATATCCCACTGATTTTCTACTACTTGGTAAGGCTGCTAGCAAAACTTTTCCTATTATTTTTGGTAGACCTTTCTTGAACACTTGTGGTGATATTATAGATTGTAAGAGGAAGAAAATATTGACTAAATTTGATGGAAATTCTTATGAGTTCAATTTCTCCAAATTTGCTTGAGCACCTTATGAATCTAAACTACCTGATTAGAATTTTAAAGTTGAACAACTTGCTTCTATTGCTCTTGCTCCTAATAATGCTTTGCAGCAATATATGGGGGACCATGAAAGTGAGGTCTTTATGGAAGAGAGAAATGAGATTGACGATATTCTTCTTCGTGAACCGGTGATACTGAAACATAATTTACCTCTGGAAGACTTGGGTACCACATTGCCACCCAAGGAGGATCCTATCTTTTTTTTAAAACCTTTGCCTGATGATCGTAAATATGCTTATATTGATGATAAGAAAATATATCCTGTTATTATTAGTGCTAAAATTTCAGGTGAAGAAGAGGAAAGATTATTGGAAATTCTGAAGAAACACCGTGGAGCTATTGGATATACTCTTGATGATTTGAAGGGAATTTCTCAGCAAGCTATTAATATTGAACCTGATGCCAAGCCAGTAGTTGAACATCAACGCCATTTAATTCCTGAGATGAAGGAAGTGGTAAGAAATGAGGTATTAAAACTCCTTGATGTTGGTATTATTTTTCCTATTGCTGATAGTAGATGGGTGAGCCCTATGCATTGTCTCCCTAAGAAGGGAGGAATGACTGTTGTGCCTAATGAAAATAATGAGCTTATTCCTCAAAGAGTAGTAGTTGGTTATAGAATGTGCATTGATTTTAGAAAGGTTAATAAGTTTACTAAGAAAGATCATTATCATTTTCCTTTTATTGATCAAATTTTAGAGAGGTTGAATAAGAAAACTCATTTTTTCTTTCTTGATGGTTATTCTGGGTTTTCTCAAATTGTTGTTAGTGCAAAAGTGAAGGGGTTGTTGCATAGAAAACAAAAAATTTCCTACGCGAGAGACACCCGAAAGTCCAAGATCTAATCTAGGAGAGTAAATCAACGGGAATAGAGAGAGTCTTAAGAAGAACATACCCTTGAAGACACAAAGCGTTACGAGATCAAATCTCATTGTTGGCGTAGTCGTACTCACGCCGATCCCGCGAGCGAGAAGATGTGCACCGCAATCCGGCGGTGCCTCCGTGGTCGGTCACACGTACGGTTGATGACGACCTCCGTTCCCTCGATCCAGCGGGGCAGCGGAAGTAGAGGATCCCTCGGAATTCCAGCAGTACGACGGCGTGGTGTGGAGGAGAAAACTTCGTTCAGGGCTTCACCAAGCGCATGAACATGAGGTGGAGCAGCGGGAGGAGGGAGGTGGAGATGACACCAAGTGTGTGGGGAGAGGGAGGTCCAACCCCTCTTTATATAGGAGGGGGAGGAGGCACGAATTTTTGGTGCCTCCACCTCTCCCCTCATCATGTGGGTGGAGTCTCCACTCAACCCACTCATTCTCTCATCAATTCCCACTCAAAATTCCAAGGGTTTTCTTTAATAAATAAATAAAACAATTTCATTTATTTATTTTAATATTTGTTAATCCTATTAACAAATATTAACACTTACCCCCTTGAACTATTTGTTAATCAAACATTAACATATACCACATTGAACTATTTCAATATTCCCCGAAACAATTTCGGTGTCTCCAAACTTTTCTTTGATATTCTGTATCCTCTCAAATGCGTCATCGAACCTTAAGTGTGTCACCCTACGGTTCGTGAATAACATAGACATGATCGAGACACCTCTCAGATCAATAATCAACAGCGGGATCTGGAGATCCGCGATGACTCCTATATATTCAACGATGACTCTCGTGATCGTTTGAACCATCAATGTCGTAACTATTCCCTTTGTCTCGCGATATTTTACTTGTCCGAGATCGGATCATTGGTATCAACCATACCTAGTTCGATCTCGTTACCGACATGTACTCTTTTACTCGTTCCGATATATGACATCCTTGTGATCTAGCTAGTCACGTGCTTGCAAGCAGTGTCGATGTGATATCACCGAGAGGGCCCAGAGTATATCTCTCCGTCATTTGGATGGACAAATCCCACTCTTGATCCATGAGCCTCATCTAACACTTTCCGAATACCCAACGACACCTTTATAGTCACTCTGTTAAGGCGTGACGTTTGATGACATCAAAGCACCCTTCCGGTATTAGTGATTGACATGATCTCATGGTCTAAGGAATAAGTTACTTCGTATGCAAGATATAACAATATAAACTAAATGACTTGATCGTATTTTTATACTTAGTTTGGGTTTATCTTCATCGCATCATTCTTCTAATGACATGACCTGGTTATTAACAACATCCAATGTTCATGATCAGGAAACCTTGATCATCTATTAATCAACGAGCTAATTAAAAGAGAGGCTTTACTAGGAACCATTGTTTGTTTATTAAACACACATGTATCAACGTTTCCGGTTAATACAATTCTAGCATGAGAAATAAACTTTTATCATAAACAAGGAATAAGATAATAACCACTATATTATTGCCTCTCGGGCATATTCCCTTCAAAAAGATCAAGAGAAAACAACTTTTACTTGTCCTTATGGTACTTATGCTTATAGACGTATGCTTTTTGGTTTGTGTAATGCTCCTGCTACGTTTCAAAGATGCATATCTTCTATTTTTCAAGGTTTTTGTGAAGAGATTGTGGAAGTATTCATGGATGATTTCTCCGTCTATGGAACTTCTTTTGATAATTGTTTGCAAAACCTTGATAAAGTTTTGCACAGATGTGAGGAAACTAATCTTGTTCTTAATTGGGAGAAATGTCACTCTATGGTAAATGAAGGAATTGTTCTTGGACATAATTTTTTTGAAAGAGGTATTGAAGTTGATAGAGCTAAAGTGGAAGCAATAGATAAAATGCCCTGTCCTAGGGATGTTAAAGGTATTTGTAGTGTTCTTGGTCATGTTGGTTTTTATAGGAGGTTTATTAAAGATTTCTCTAAAATATCAAAACCTCTTACTAATCTTCTTCAAAAAGATGTACCATTTATTTTTGATGATGATTGTAAGGAATCTTTTGAAACTTTAAAGAAGGCTTTAACTACTGCTCCTATTGTTCAACCACCTGATTGGAATTTACCTTTTGAAATTATGTGTGATGCTAGTGATTTTGCTGTAGGTGATGTTCTTGGACAGCGAGTAGATAAGAAATTGAATGTTATTCATTATGCTAGTAAGACTCTTGATGCTACTAAAAAGAATTATGCTACTACTGAAAAAGAGTTGCTAGTTGTAGGTTTTGCATGTGATAAGTTTAGACCTTATATTGTTGATTCAAAGGTTATTATTCATACTGATCATGCTGCTATTAGATACCTTATGGAAAAGAAAGATGCTAAGCCTAGGCTTATTAGATGGATGTTGCTTTTACAAGAGTTTGATTTGCATATTGTGGATAGGAAGGGTGCTAAAAATCATGTTGCTGATAACTTGTCTAGATTAGAAAAATATTACTTTTAAACCTATTCCTGTTAATGATAGTTTTCCAAATGAACAGTTGGCTGCAATAAATTTTAAATCACATGATAGTCCATGGTATGATGATTATGCTAACTTAATTGTTTCAAAGTATTTTCCTCCAACGTTTACAACTCAACAAAGAAGAAAATTCTTCCATGACTTGAGGCATTATTTTTGGGATGACCCACACTTATATAAAGAAGGAGTAGATGGTATTATGAGAATATGTGTTCCAGATCATGAACAACGTGAAATATTGAAGAAGTTCTATGGAAGTGCTTATGGAGAACATCACGCTGGAGATAGAACCGCACAGAAGGTTCTACAATCAGGTTTCTATTGGCCTACTCTCTTTAAGGATGCACGTAAATTTATTTTATATTGTGATGAATGTCAAAGAGTAGGAAATATTTCTAGACGTAATAAAATTCCTATGAGTTATTCTCTTGTTAATGAACCTTTTGATTGTTGGGGATTTGACTTTATGGGTCCTTTTCCTCCTTCGAATGGTTATACTCACATTCTTGTTGTTGTTGATTATGTTACTAAGTGGGTAGAAGCTATACCTACAAAAGGTGCCGATGGTGAGACCTCTTTAAAAATGCTTAAAATGTAATATTTCCTAGGTTTGATGTGCCTAGATATCTTATGACTGATCGAGGTTCTCATTTTATTCATGGTGGTTTTAGAAAAACACTTGCTAAATATGATGTTAATCATAGAATTGCCTGAGCTTATCATCCTCAAACCAGTGGGCAAGTAGAATGGTCAAATAGAGAAATTGCATCTATCTTGCAAAAGATTGTTAATAAATCTAGGAAGAATTGGTCTGATAAGTTGAATGATGCTTTATGGGCTTATAGAACTGCTTACAAAAATCCTATGGGTATGTCTCCTTATAAAATGGTTTATGGAAAATCTTGTAACTTGCCTTTAGAATTAGAACACAAAGCTTATTGGGCAGTGAAAGAACTTAATAACGATTTTAAACTTCCTGGTAAGAAAAGAATGCTTGATATGAATCATCTAGATGAATGGAGATTTGAAGCTTATGAAAATGTTAAACTATTTAAAGAGAAAGTTAAATAATGGCATGATAAAAGAATCCTTAAAAGAGAGTTTCATATTGGTGAGAAAGTTCTATTGTATCGGTCTCGTCTCAGATTTTTTGCAGGAAAATTACTCTCCAGATGGGAAGGACCTTATGTTATTGAAGAAGTGTATCGTTCGGGTGCAATCAAAATTGCTTCCCTTAAACATAACACTACACAAGTGGTAAATGGGGAAAGGCTCAAACATTATATCTATGGGGATTCTTATGATGAAGATGTTGATGTTATTCAAGTAATGACTCCAGAGAAGTTCATTAGAGGGAAGATTCTAGAATCTGGAGAGTCTGCTTTGAAATAGGTAACAGTTCTGTTAAGAAAAAGTTCGCAGACTATCCTTTAAGTTATTTTTTTCGGAAATATGAAAAATAATGAGCCGAAGGAGAGTTGGATACGGTGCCCGAGGGCACCATACCATGCCTGGGCGCGGGCCCACCCTTGGCCGCGCCTGGCTATGCTGTGGGCGCCCCAGAGCCCCTCTCCGACTCGTTTTCGACCTGGACTTTCCTTTCGTTACGTATGTTTCTGATATTTAACCCCCGGATCCCCCGAGGTCTATATATCGTTTTCTCGTCGTGTTTCTGTTTCGAGTTATTTCTGTCAGATTACATCTTTATATCTAGAGCCACGATGTCTTCTTCCGGACCTCCCAAAGACAGTTTCTTTGCGAACGTCGTCAACCCATACATGAACGAGTTGAAGATGCATCCCAAAGAGTTGCCGCTCAAGGATGGGGAGGTGCAGATTGAAGATGTTCGGGGCCCTAAAGGAAAAGGCAATCTGGAAGCTAGGATGGAAGAGCTGGAACAAGAAGTCTTTAGGTACAAGAAGATGTCGGAGCGTGAAGTTGACATCATCCACGGGATCAAGATAGAACATATCGCTGAGTACAATAAGGAGACTTTAAAGCTTTGGGAGGACATCTTCTCACTCACCGAGACCACCAACAAATTGCAAGAACAACTCTATGATGTGCAGAATCAGAACTGTGAGTATGAGAAAAGGTTTAAACGTATAAGCTCTGCTGCTAGTTTCAGGATATTAGAGACCAAGACGTCATTTGTGGATGGAGAGCGTTTACCTTGGAAGTGTGATGATGAGAAGGACTCACCACCGCCACCGCAGAATTGATCCGTCATTGGTATCGGCATCGCCTTGCTTGTTCCAAGCTTGGGGGAGTGCCACGGTATGACACCTTTATATTTCACCTTTTTTACCTTTTAGTAGAGTCATATCATGAGTAGAGTAAATATCACATAGTATGGTTTGCATTATGGAAGTATCACTCTTTAGTTGGTTATCGTTGTATCCCTTGGTTTGAGTTGCCATGATGAAATATTAATGAGAAGTTTCATCATCTACTTGCTCTACTTAATTTTAGTTTGCAATTTTTGTTATATGGTTGATCTTGTTATTAGTATTGGTATCAATGTTGGATCTTCAAGTTAATCTAGTTGGTTTTGGCAAACTTAACATAGGTCAGTAGCAACAATTCGTTGAGACTTAAATAGAAAAGAGGTAGTTGCATCTAGATATATTATTCCATGATCTTTCTTTCTTGTTAGCCCCTAAGCTTAGTATTCTCCAATAAGTTTGTTTGTACCTTCAAGGAAGATTTCATGATTCGCTTTATCATATATGTTTTTGTTTGTTTTACCTCAATTCTTATGCTTGCTACCCAACCTTCCTAGCCAAAACCTGTACTGAGAGGGAATGCTTCTCGTGCACCAAACCTTGAGCTCCAAAACCTTGCCATTTGTGTCCATCATGTGGTATTTCACACTATAAGTAAATTGCTTGTGTGCTAGCTGTAAACCTTCAAAATTACACTTTTTGTGCCCATGTTTTAGCTCATGAGGACGCAAATAGAGAATCTTTATCTCACTTGTTGATTGGATTTCACAACCTGGACAAGTGGCTTCAACCTCTTATCCAAATACTAGAAGAGCTGGCAGAGGGGTTCTGATGTCTACGCACGCTTCTATTCTTGTAGACAGTGTTGGGCCTCCAAGTGCAGAGGTTTGTAGAACAGCAGCAAGTTTCCCGTAAGTGGATCACCCAAGGTTTATCGAACTCAGGGAGGTAGAGGTCAAAGCTATCCCTCTCAAGCAACCCTGCAATCAAGATACAAGAAGTCTCTTGTGTCCCCAACACACCTAATACAATTGTCAGTTCTATAGGTGCACTAGTTCGGCGAAGAGAGCGTAAAATGCAAGTACTATGGATGATAATAAGTGATAATATCAATCTGAAATAAATATGGCAGCAAGCAAACATGTAGCAGAACAGGCGGAAAACGGTGTTTCAATGCATGGAAATAAGGCCTAGGGATTCTACTTTCACTAGAGGACACTCTCAACAATTATCACATAAATGAATAACTAGATAACTTCTCTCGCTATGCTTCTCTTAACCCTCTCCGGTTGGATAACAAACACTAATCATTGCGTAGGGCTTTAACTGCACTCCTCGGAGTAAGCACTTTCCCAACCAAGTAACCCCCATGCTATCACCATGGGACCCAGATGGTTCCACGCAAACACCACAATTTCATAGACGAGACACACACGATGTGCACACTGTCACCTTCACACCGCGATACAAGGTGACTCCATAGTTCATATTAATAAAGCACTTGAGTAGCAAAATATGAAGACTAACATCTACGAATTCATATAGATTACAAAGCTCATGATCACATATAGATCACACCATGGGGAGAGATGAACATCATAGTCACCGGTAGAGCCCTCAGGCTCGGGGGATAACTACTCTGTCCTCATCATAGGAGACAGCAACAGCGATGGAGATGGCGGTGGAGTCGATGGAGATGACTTCCGGGGGCACTTCCCCGTCTTGGCAGGGTGCCAGAACAGAGTTTTGTCCCCCAAAACTTGTCGTCGGCGGCGACGGATCTACGGATGTACTTTGTGGAAAAGGTCGATTCTTTTAGGGTTTTCCCTCGGGGGAGTATATATAGGCGAAAGGGCGACGCCGGGGGGTGGCCAGGGGGACCACACCACCAGGTGGCGCGACCAGGGGGGACCCACGCCACCCCATGGTTTGGCCACCCTGTGCCCCCCCCCCCGAGGCTCTTCGGGACTTCTGGAAGCTTTCGGGGCTTCTAAGACTTCTGGCTTTCGAATTTTCCAATTCCAAGAATATTTTCAGAACAACTTTTCTGAAATAAAAAAGAGCAGAAAATAGGGAAATAGCACTTGGCATCTTGTTAGTAGGCTAGTCCCGGAAAACGTGTAAAACTGCTATAAAGAAGGGAGAAAACATGTAGCAATTATAGATACGTTGGAGACGTATCAAGCATCCTCAAGCTTAGGTCCTACTCGCCCTCGAGTAGGTAAACAATAAAACACAATAATTTCTGAGGTGACATGCTACTAATATAAACTTGATCATTATATTGTAAAAGCATATGCAAGCTGGGATCATAGAACTTCAAACACAAACATCATAAATAGAACATTAATAATAAAGCATAGAAATCACTTTGCATCATGAAGAGTATCTCAAATAAAAGATCATGAATAATAATGCAAACAAAGATATACGTTTGTTTCAAGTATAGAGAAAGCATGGCAAAGTGGTATTTCGCTAGTCCTTAAGAGTGGGACAAAACATAAATGCCAGGACACCTTGAAAGTTCATGAGGAAGACTAGAAGAAATAATTTGAGAACAAACAATAGCACATCATGAATCAATTATTGATGTTTATGGGACAAATGCACATAAAACTTAGAATGGCAAACATGCTCTTTCAACTATGCATAAAGTTAGAAGATTGATACTCAACATAAAAGTAAAAGAAAGGCCCTTCGCGGAGGGAAGCAGGGATCACTCATGTGCAAGAGCTTTTATTTTGTTAAACAGATGTATTAAAAGTTTGACACTCCTCCCATCCATCTTTCACAAACCATGGCTAACCGAATCCTCGGGTGCCTGCCAACAATCACATATCGTGGAGGAGTGTCTATATTTTAGGAGAGGTGTATGTTAATGTCAACGAATGGTAAACAGACAATACAGTACGTCACAAGCCAACTGGATTCACAAGAGCGGCTCCCATAGTGAAGGACGCAACTGGTGTAGAAGGTCATCCCTCTTTCTCTTTTTTTAAAAAAAATTATGCTTTGACTGATAAATCAGGGGCAAAAATAGTGAAGAGAATTTGTTTGTATTAATTTGGGGCTGGGCACCCCGCTGCCAGCTCTTCTATTATTTGGATAAGCGGATGAAGCCACTAATCCAGGGTGTGAAATCCAATCAACAAGTGAGATAAAGATTCTCTATTGACGTCCTCATGAGCAAAAACAAGAACACAAAGCAGGAGTAATTTTGAAAGTTTTAAAGGTAACACATGAGCAATTTACTTGGAGTGGCAGTGAAATACCACATATAGGTAGGTATGGTTTACACAATGGGAAAACTTTGGTTTAAGGAGTTTGGATGCACGAGTAGAATTCCATACTCAGTACAGGTGGAGGCTAGCAAAAGGCCGGGAGCGACAAATCAAGAGAACTTAAGAGCCATAATCATGCACAGCGACATAAGCATCAGTAACTAAAGCATAAGCGGTATCACAAGTTCAAAAATTAAGTGTTCATGGATGCTATTCGTGACTGGTTCATAGTCATAAACATGGTGTGAGCATGCGCCAAGTCAACCAAATAAAACATTCGAAAGAGAATACCATAAATTTATGCTTTACTACGACAAGAACAACTCATGAATCTTTCAATGGCATATTAAACACTCTCATCTATTTGAGGCTATTCATGCTACTCAATAACCACAAGGCTTTAAAACTAAAATAACATTTAGCATGGCATGAAAAATTTCTAGCAACAGTCTATACAAGTTTCTACTTGCACTCTTATAAATTCTACATCAAGCAACAGTTTCTTTTCCCAAGAAGCACCATACAAAATATGTTTTAACAAAAATGATCTACATGATACAGCAAGAAAATAAGATTACTCACATACCACTACTAAAACTAACAGCTCTGAATAAGAGATGCATGAAAACAAAGGCTAAACGCAGTACTAGCAAAAAGTGAACACTCACAAAACAATAAGCATGAAAACTAGAGTGTTCTAAGCAATGAAAACGGAGCGTGTCTCTCTCCCACACAAGTATTATAGGATCCAACTATTTATTACAGCAAAGAAAACCAGACAAACTGAAAACAAAAATAAAAGGCGCTCCAAGTAAAGCACATAAGATGTGACCAAATAAAAATATAGTTTCACCAGAAGTGACGTGATAATTTGTTGATGAAGAAGGTGATGCCTTGGGCATCCCCAAGCTTAGGATTTTCACTCTTCTTGATCACATCATATCATCCTCTTCTCTTGACCCTTGAAAACTTCCTTCATGCCAAACTTCTCACAATCTTCATTAGCAACGTTAGTGCAATCGAAATAATAAATTCAAATGGTTTAGTTTCAACACAAGCCTAACACTCATAAAAACATTAGCCACTGTCACAATTTCTTTTAAAACTCTTTTTCTCAAAAGAACACCAAAAGAAAGAGATTAAGATGCAAATGCAATTATTGGGAGAAATCTGTCAAAAAAGAACAGCAGGTAAAGATAATTTTTTTCGAAAATCTTATGTTACTCAAATAAAAAAGTGGTAAACTAATAAAAGTTGCGAAATTAGCCGAGGAATAAGTCTAAACAAGTTCAGAACATTCTGATCTTCAAGGATTTTATACGATATTTTACTGTGTACAACAGAAATTTGTTTTCTGCGCAGAAATCCGAAAACCAACTCCAACTTTCGTCAAGAAGTTTACTTTGCACTACTAAAACATGAAAAGAAAGATACAAATGAGTTGCTACATAAGTATAGAACCCCTTGACTCAAAGAAAAAAGAGAAAAACAATGCAAAAAATAAAAACATGGGTTGTCTCCCAAGAAGTGCTTTTCTTTAAAGCCTTTTAGCTAGGCATGATAATTTGAGAAGATGCTCACATAAGAAATATTTGTTGAAGCAAAAGAGAGCATCAAGAAGCAAACATAAAACAAATTTAAGTCTAACCCACTTCCTATGAAAAAGAATCTTTTATAAAAACAAGTCATGAAAACACAAAGCAACAAGCATAGGAAAGCAAAACAAGTGCAACTTCAAAATTTTCAACATAAAGAGAGGAAACTTGATATTGTTGATATGCATGAAACTATGTTTCTCCCTCTCATAATAACTTTCAGTAGCATCATGGATAAAATTAACAATATAACTATCACAAGAAACATTCTTATCATGAACCACATGCATAAAAGAATTATTACTCTCCACATAAGCATAGTCATTCTTATTAATAGTAGTGGGAGAAAATTCAACAAAATAGCTATCATTATTATTATCATAACCATAATCATCAAACATAGGAGGTATTTTGCAATCATAATTAATTTTCTCCTCAATAGTAGGTGGACTTAAAATATCATATTTATCATTGTAAACAGGTGGAACTATAATACCACAATCATTATAATCATCATATATTGGAGGCAAAGTATCATCAAAGAAAATTTCCTCCTCAAAACTTGGGGGACTGAAAATATCTTATTCATCAAAACTATCTTCCCCAAGCTTAGACTTTTCCATAGCATCAGCAATAAGGGTATTCAAAAAAATAATGCTAATATCATTGCTAGTAGCATGCAAATAAAGTTCCGTAGGTTTTTTAATTTTCTCTTCAAACAGTTCATGTCCTAACTCAAGATAAATATTATAAAGCTCTCTCATATTTTTGTTGTTTTCCATTAAGCCTGACTAGTGAAAATAAAAACAAGAAAAAAAAGATATAATTGCAGAATCTAAAGGAAATAACTTCGAGCACTCACACCCGAGGATGTGAGTACCTTTTACCTTACCTCCCCGGCAACGGCGCCAGAAAAGAGCTTGATGTCTACGCACGCTTCTATTCTTGTAGACAGTGTTGGGCCTCCAAGTGCAGAGGTTTGTAGAACAGCAGCAAGTTTCCCTTAAGTGGATCACCCAAGGTTTATCGAACTCAGAGGTAGAGATCAAGGCTATCCCTCTCAAGCAACCCTGCAATCAAGATACAAGAAGTCTCTTGTGTCCCCAACACACCTAATACAATTGTCAGTTGTATAAGTGCACTAGTTCGGTGAAGAGACAGTAAAATGCAAGTAATATGGATGATAATAAGTGATAATAGCAATCTGAAATAAATATGGCAGCAATCAAACATGTAGCAGAACAGACGGAAAACGGCGTTTCGATGCTTGGAAATAAGGCCTAGGGATCCTACTTTCACTAGAGGACACTCTCAACAACGATCACATAAATGAATAACTAGATAACTTCTCTCACTATGCTACGCTTAACCCTCTCCGGTTGGATAACGAACACTAATAATTGCGTAGGGCTTTAACAGCACTTCTCAGAGTAAGCACTTTCCCAACCAAGTAACCCCCATGCTATCACCATGGGACCCAGATTGTTACAGGAAACACCACAATTTCATAGAGGAGACACACACGATGTGCACACTGTCACCTTCACACCACGATACAAGGTGACTCCATAGTTCATATTAATATAGCACTTGAGTAGCAAAAGATGAAGACTAACATCTACGAATTCAAATAGATTACAAAGCTCATGATCACATATAGATCACACCATTGGAGAGAGAGATGAACCACATAGCTACCGGTAGAGCCCTCAGCCTCGCGGAAGAACTACTCCCTCCTCAACATAGGAGACAGCAATGGCGATGGAGATGGCGGTGGAGTCGATGGAGATGGCTTCCGGGGGCACTTCCCCGTCCCGGCAGGGTGCCAGAACAGAGATCTGTCCCCTGAAACTTGTCGGCGGCAGCGGAGGAGCTACGGATGTATTTTGTGGAAAGGGTCGATTCTTTTAGGGTTTTCCCTCGGGGGAGTATATATAGGCAATTCTACGGTGGCCGGGGGGTGGCCAGGGGGCCCACACCACCAGATGGCGCAGCCAGGGGGACCCGCGCCACCCCATGGTGTGGCCACCCTCTAGCCCCCCTCCGGGGTTCTTCGGGACTTCTGGAAGGTTCCAGGACTTCTAAGACTTCTGGCTTTCGAATTTTTGAATTCAAGAATATTTTCTAGAACAACTTTTCTGATATAAAAAAGAGCAGAAAACAGGGAACTGGCACTTGGCATCTTGTTAAAAGGTTAGTCCCGGAAAATGTGTAAAAATGCTATAAAGAAGGGAGAAAACATGTAGCAATTGGCATAATATCATCATGGAGCATCAGAAATTATAGATACGTTGGAGACGTATCAGGTTCCCAGACCCAAATAATAATACAAATTCTCTTTACTGTTTTTGCCCTTGATTTATTAGTCAAAGCATAATTGTGTAAACAAAATAGAAAGAGGGATGACCTTCTATACCAGTTGCGTCCTTCTATGGGAGCCGCTCCTGTGAAGTCTAGTTGGATTGTGAGGTACTGTATTTTCTGTTTTCCATTCGTTGACATAAGCATACACCTCTCAAAATTTAGACACTCCTCCATGGTATGTGATTGTTGATATTCACCCGAGGATTCGGTTAGCCATGGTTTGTGTAAGAAAGGTTGGGACGAGTGTCAACCATTTTATACCTCTGTTTTACAAAATAAAAGCTCTAGCACATGAGTAATCCATGCTTCCCTCTGCAAAGGACCTATCTTTTACCTTTATGTTGAGTCAGCAAACCTACTTCTTTCTGTCTTAAGCAAGCATTTGAGTTGTTGTGATCCATCCATCTATATGTTGATTTACTCAATCATGTTGTTTATTCTTCCTTTTTTGTACAAATGCATTTATCTGTTTGAATACAACTTTAAAAGTTACCAATGTCTGCAAAGAGACCGTTATAATTGAGCATGATAAATTCTGCAATATAAGCTCTAGTATAAAGACTATGATCGAAAAATAAGTACACTGTAATTGTTCTTTGACAAAGAACGAAGTTTTCCTTTACCAATTTTGATTTATTTTTGCACCTTTATTGTGATTTCCTCGATGTGTTTCAAGTTTGATTATATGAGAGGAAGTTGCTGTCTAAAATGACTTGTCTTTGTTAGATGTGATGCCTCTTGTCCGTATTTTATTTATCGACACATCACTCCATAAACCTATGGTCATGTTTACTGAGTTCAGTTTCCCGTGGGGACAAGAGAGGTCTAAGCTTGGGAGAGTTGATATGTCCAATTTGCATCACTGATTTATATTGTTATTTTGTATTATTCATCGATATATTTCATGTTATGATGCATCACTTATGTTATTTTATCTTATTTTGCATGTTTCATATTTTTTTAGAGAATAAACACCGGAACCAGAAATCTGATGGAAAAAGCACCGTCAAGATGCCCTATTTTAGAAGATCAGAAGAAGGGGGGATACCGGAGGAGTCTTAGAAGTTCCGAGGAGAAAGTGAGCCAGAAGGGCACCCGGAAGGGGCCACCTGGGGCCCACACCACCAGGCGGCGCCCCCTTCTGGCCGCGCCTGGGGGTGGTGTGGCCCCTCTGGCCCACTCATGGGTGCCCCCTTTCCCGTACTTGACCCCGAGGGAACCCTAAGCCCCAGAACATCATCAAATAATTATTCCTCCCCGGAGATGGGAAGTTGTCGCCATTGTCATCATCATCCCCATCACCAGAACCATCACCATTGCCATCCACCTTCATCCCGCTGTAAAAATTAGGGGTCGCTATCGTTGTTTCACATTAGATTTCTCTCCCGGTGTGTATTAGTTGTTAGTAGTTGATGCTTGTGAGATTTATCGATGTTAGCACTTTATGACAAGATTGTTATTATCCATTATATCACCTCTGATTATGATCCATATGATGTCTCGTGAGTAGTTCGTTTAGTTCGTGAGGACATGGGAGAAGTCATGATGTTGGTAGTGAAGTTATGTTGAAGTAATATCTCGTGGTTCGGTATTTAAGTTGTGGTGCTATTTTTCTAGTGGTGTCATGTGAACGTAGACTACATGATACTTCACCTTTATGGGTCTAGGAGTATGTATTGTGTATTTGGCTACTTATTGTGGGGTTGCCGGAGTGATAGAAACTTAAACCCCCGTTAGGAAACCAATGCACGAGGGAGTGTAGGATCCCGGAGTTTTAAGGCTATGGTTAGATTTATCTTAATTAATTTCTTGTATTTGCGGATGCTTACGAGGGGTATAATCACAAGTATGTATTCGTCCTAGTTGGGCGGTGCATTAACATAGTTCACCCACACAACACTTCACGAACCAATAAATATTTTATCAACTGTAATGAAGAGAAAACACTTGGCGATATTCCCATGTGTCCTCGAGAACGTTTCGTAATCATAAGTAGAACAACCAGCTTGTTCTTTGCTCTCAAAAGGATTAGGCCACTTGCTGCAATATTATTTACTGTTATTTATTTACTCGCACTTTATTAATCTGCGATATCAAAAACCTCCAAAAACCCGTTTACTAGTGTTTACAGTGAATTCTCTATCCAATCTGGTTGTCAACACCTTCTGATCCTCGTTGGGTTCGACACTCTAATTTATCGAAAGTACTATGATACACCCCCTATACTTGTGGGTCATCAACGGACCCGCCCAGTCACGTCCCCAGGAGCCCAGATTCCGCCGGTTTGTGCCGAAATTGGCGTGAGCGGCCCGAGGCCAAGCCCATCGCATTGGGGAATGTTTGGGGGTGCCGGCTGATGGAAAAAGGCGCGAAAACAACTCCTGTGCATTTTCTTGCCTCGTGGACCCTCACTGTTGACGAGAGAGAGGTTCGCCTTCCTCGGCTCCCAAGCGCGTAATGTCGCGGGGACTCCCGAGTAGCACAATCGACTCTGCGGCGACGTAATGGTGATGCAATGGCGCAGTTTCCCCACGCCCTTTCTCGCCACCCCCTTGCCTCCATAACCCCCCCCCCCCTCATCGTCGTCCACAAAGCACCCCACTCGCCGAACATTTCCTCTCACCCACCCCTTCCCTCATCGTCCATAGACCACCTCGCGGAAGCAATGACGAAGCATTTTCAAGGCGAATTCACGGCCGCGAACGGGTTCGGGCCCTGCTGGCTCCACGGCGAGTGGTACGGCTTCTGTAAGAGGCGGGCTACCTCTTGCCACCGGATATGTGCCTCCCCGGCGACTAGAGGCTCAGCGTGGGTGGCATGTCTGTGCCCCTGTCATCGAGGGAGATGAGCTCGTCACGGAGGTTGAGGCGGGTGTGCCGTGCTGATGACCCACAAGTATAGGGGCAGTCTTCGAGGGAAGTAAAACCAAATTTATTGGTTCGACACAAGGGGAGCCAACGAATATTTATATGCCTTAACAACTGAGTTGTCAATTCAGCTGCACCCGAAAGTAGACTTGCTTGCAGCAATTTATCAGTGGTAACAGTTTTATAGCAGCAGTTGAAATAAAATAGCAGCAGTAGCAAAATAGTAACAGCAGTAGCAATCGCGGAAAACAGCAGTATGGGAAGTACCGTAGGCATAGAGAGAATGGATGGACGGGCGTTGCATGGATAACATAGGTCATGTAATAATCTAACACGGGCATTGCAGATAATAATATAAAGTATCAAACATGTAGGCAAACCATAGGCATGTGTTCCAATATAGTCGTACGTGCTCGCAATGAGAAAATTGCACAACATCTTTTGTCCTACCAGCCCGTGGCAGCGGGATCTCTAGGGAAACTACTAGTAATTAAGGTGACCCTTTTAATAAAGCACCGGAGCAAAGCATTAACACTCCGTGAACACACGTGATCCTCACATCACAACCATCCCCTCCGGTTGTCCCAATTTCTGTCACTTTAGGGCCTCGGGTTCTAGACAATGCCATGTGTAAAACAACTTGCAGATATGATCAAGAAACAAAATTATACTCATGAAACAATAACATGTTCAGATCTGAAGTCATGGCACTCGGGCCCTAGTGACAAGCATTAAGCATAACAAGTTACAGCACTAACAATGGATACTAGGCACTATGCCCTAACAATCTGGCATTATTACATGATCAATCTCATCCAATCCCTTCCATCACTCTCAGCCTACAGCGGTGTTTACTCACACATAGACGGGGAAACATGGATAGTTGATGGAGAAGAGGTGGCTGTGTCGATGGCGATGATCTCCTTCGAATCCCCGTCCAGACAGGGCGCCAGAACAGGAACTTCTAATCCCCGAATCAAGGTTCGGAGTGGCGGGGCGCTATGTTGTGTTTCTGTGGAATATGACGAACCCCCTGTTGTTTTAGGGTTGAAGGCGTTATGTAGTCGAAAGGGGAGTCCGAGGGGGTCCCGGAGTGGCCCACACCACCTGGCGGCGCGGCCAAGGGGGCGCCGGGGGGTGGTGTGGCCCCCTCCTGGCCCCTTTCTGGCTCCCGAGGTCTTCTGGTGTTTTAAGACCAATTGGGTCTTTTCTGGGCATTTTCCCGAAAGTTAATTTTTCTGCACAAAAACGAGACACCAAGGAAATTTTGCTGAAAATAGCGTTAGTCCTTGTTAGTGGTATCCAAAACTCACAAGTTTAGAGGAAAACAATAAGAAAAGTGTTCGGAAAAGGAGATACGTTTTGGACGTATCAACTCCTCCCCACCCCCCCCCACCCCCCGAGCTTAGCTTATTGCTTGTCCTTAAGCAATTCAGTGACAACTGAGTGCGATAAAAGACTTTTACGAACACATTTGTTTCATATGATGTAAATATACTCACTACATAATCAAGCGTTGAGGCAATTCATAATAAGATATATGAAAAATAAAAGTCACCCAGCAGTTATGCAAACCATCAAGAGATGCCGATAAACTAATAATAGACACCATGAAATACTTCAATCTACAAGATTGCAATGCTCATAATACGATATGATAAAGTGTACTCGCTTGCCCTTAATAGTGGAGCAAAACATAAATGCCAGGGCACCTCTGAAGTTCAAATAAAGACTAGAAATAAAGATATCAAAGATACAAGCATCAAAGTTATACCACTATCAACCGTGTTCTGGGACAAACACATTACACTAAGAATAACAACCATGCTCTGAAGAAGGTGCATAAAGCGAGAAGGTGAAGACTCAACACAAAAATAAAAGAAAGGCCCTTCGCAGAGGGAAGCAGGGATTAACTCATGTGCTAGAGCTTTTTATTTTATTAAACAGAGGTATTGAAAACATTTTTGAGAGAGGTGTATGCTTATGTCAACAAATGGTAAACAGACAATACAGTACGTCAGAAGCCAACTAGACTTCACAAGAGCGGCTCCCATAGAAGGACGCATCTGGGTAGAAGGTCATCCCTGTTTCTCTTTTGTTTACACAATTATGGTTTGACTGGTAAATCAGGGGCAAAAAGAGTGAAGAGAATTCGTTGTATTAATTTTGTGCTGGGCACCCTGCTTTCGGCTCTTCTATCATTGGATAAGCGGATGAAGGCACTAGTCCAGGGTGTGAAATCCAATCAACAAGTGAGATAAAGATTCTCTATTTACATCCTCCTGAGCTAAAACAGGGGCACAAAATAGGAATAACTTTTAGCAGGTTTTAAAGGTAGCACACGAAAAAATTACTTGGAGTGGCAGTTAAATACCACAGATATAGGTAGGTATGATGGACACATTTGGCAAACTTTGGTTTTTGTGAGTTGGATGCACAAGTAGAGCTCATACTCAGTACAGGTGGAGGCTAGCAATAGACGGGGAGCGACGATCAAGAGAGCAACAACTGTCATAATCATGCTTGCGACAAAACAAAATTAACAGGGGCATAAAAATGATACAAATACTCTGAGGCAAAATAAATCATCGAGGCTTAAGTGAGCATGTGTCAAGTCGATCCAAGCGAAAAAATCAGAGGGAGATACCACAATGTCATACCCTTCTATGAATAAAACAATGCAAGCAAACATTCATACGACATGCTATCTTATATTAATAAGTTGGAACTAACACGTGAGAGCACGAACTACTAAGCATCAATTAAATATGACTAAGCATGTTGACACAACGAGTATATGTACAAAAATAAAACAAATAGAGTTCATACCAGCCTCTCACCACAACTCGGATTGTCGTAAATCGTCATTACTGCTCTTCACTTGTGGATTGAATAATATGGAATGATAATCAAGCTCCAATAGAGACACGAAAATCCGGTGAACTCTACAAAAAAAACTTTACAAAATCAAAGAAGAACAACAAATATTTTTGGGTTTTCAATTTAAAACAAGAGCAGAAAGAAGCAAGCAAACAAAGCAACATATTTTTGGATTTTTGAATACTAAACCAAAACATGGAAAAAAAAAAGCAAACAAACTAAAGAAACTAAAGAAGCAAACAAAGAGAAAAAACATAAATATTTTTGTTATTTTTGCGTTTTAGAAAAGAAGAACAAAACAATAAAATAAAGAGAAACGAAAGAAACGAAAGAAAATAAAAACAAACAAAAGAAATGAAAACATGGATATACAATGAACCGACTGAACATGATATAAAGATGAGTGTGATGTCGGTATACCTCCCCCCAAGCTTATCCTTTTGGCCTAAGTGGAGATCAATTACCAAGGGGACCATGAGGTGGCGCCCCCGTAGTATGCTGAGGAGGAAACCTCCTCCTGATATGTGCTCGAGGATGCGCCGGTGTACTACGTGTTGTGGTCCTCGGGAGGTGTGTCTCGCCTCTCCTATTGCCGGTAAAACTCCGTAGTGCTCAGATGCTTGTCTACCTCCTCCGTGGAAAGCGACCATGGTGACCTACCAATCTTAAACATAACAGGTTGAGGCAAAGTAACTTTTCGCTCCTCTCCATCTATATATAAAACTCTATATACTAAATGTTCAGCAGTAGAGTTAGCAGTAACAAACTGATGAGACTTCATGGCAGCAAGGTTGACTCTATAGGGAGGAATCAATTCCTCATCAGGAGCAATAGAAATTTATAAAGAAGTTTCTATACGTGTAGCAATAGTACCCCAAAAAATAGGCCCCTTAGCAGCAAGGCGACGTGCAACAAATGCACCAAGGTTATACTCCATGCTACGGTTCAGCGCAGCATCAATGAAAGCAAGGTGGTAACTATAAATGTTGCTAGTGTTCTCCCTACCAAGAATACTAGTAGCAATATATTAAGTAAAATATCTAAGAGTAGGAAGTTTAATGTTCCTTATCTTCCCACGCTGGGATAAGAGACCATCATCGTTGGTGATTTCTCGGTAAAGCGCCATAAGAGCCGCGGGTTTCTCCTGAATCCGGCACGCTGTCCCGGTAGCGTTGATACCTACAATGGCACAAAGATCTTCCAAGGACAAAGAAAAAGATCTACTATATAATTTGAAGTAAATAGTGGGACCAAAATGTGTGTTCCGAAATTGAAAACTCTCAACAAAAGATTTTTTGTGAGCTGCATACTGAGGCCCTTCATCCTCCATATAGTTGGTTAGACCAACTCTTTCAATAAGCATACGAAAGTCATCTAATAGACCTGCACTTCTTAGCAATGTAATGCAAGGAAAGCTAGATGGGTTAGCGATACCATCACCTCCCGCATCGTCAATACTCGGTGCAATAACGTCTTCATTGTATGATGACCTCACTGAAGTGGATGAGCATGAGGGCCTTGTCCTTCTAGGAGCATCACTCCTAAATATCTCTCCAAAATTATAATTATCCATCTCTGAAATTTTTCAACAATCATCAAAAAAATTAATTTCAGGCAACTATAAGGTGGAAACTACCATAGGGACTTATATGAGAGCTAAACATACATCAAAACTACATTATTTCTACTCAAATCAAGCATGCAAACTCACATAAGCTGTCACCTAGAGTACCAAAATACTCAAGAAATATTTTGCCAAGTAAAATTCTACTTGGATCATCGTAGGAGTGACATTCAGGAGATCAAACACACCAAATCTCAGCACACATGATGGGCTGAAGAAGAAGATAAAAAATCCAGGGGAAGAAAAGCAAGAACACGGGTTTCAGGAAATGTTTTCAGTTTGGGAGAAGACTTTGGCAGGGGAGAGAGTTAGTGGGGGCCAGGGGGCCCCACACCATGTGATGGCGCCACCAGGGGGCTGGCCACGCCACCCCATAGTGTGCCTTACTGGTGGGTCCCCCTGGCGCCTCCCAGGTGGCTCTTTGCCTCATTTTTGACGTAAAAATTTATTATATTTTTTCTGGATTTTCCAAGAAACTTTATTTTTGAGGTATTTCCAGAATTTTAATAATTAATAAAAACTAGGGAAACAAAAGTGAAAAGGTGGAAAACAAAACCAAAACCATCACTACAGAGGTTCTATGACACTAATGGAAAAATATCCAAAGAAAACAAAGGTGGAAGTGGTGAAAACAAAAGTATGGGTGGTGAAAACATGCACGACCATAGTAATCAGGGTGAAAACATGCTGAAAACATGCATAAGGATGGTGGAAAACATGATTGTACTCAAGTAGCAATGTGATAACAAAAGGAAACAAGGTGAAAACATAGTGGGGAAGGTCAAAACATAGTGAAAACATTGTCCTCTTCATTTAAAATCATTTTGTTAACAAGGGTGATCAAGTCTTGTTACCAGAACAATTTTCATATAAAGCAAAACTTTGCTAATCACTAAATAATTATGTTACCTCAACCTTGATAGACATAGTTGCTGGAATGGGACAATAAAATTCTCCAATCTTGATGGTCTCAATATTTTCAATTGAATTTAAACCATATCTTCTATCGATCTTCTTGGGAACATAAAAAGTGTGCTATTTATCATTAACATTAAAAGTTACTTTTCCTTGATTGCAATCAATAACAGCCCCTGTAGTATTAAGAAAAGGTCTCCCAAGAATAATAGACATATTATCATCTTCAGGCATGTCCAACACAACAAAGTCACTTAATATCAAACAATTAGTAGCAACTTGCACAGGAACATTCTCACATATACCAACAGGAATAGCAGTAGATTTATCAGCCATTTGCAAAGATATATCAGTGTGTATCAACTTTTCAAGACATGGTCTCTTATAAAGAGAGAAAGGCATAACACTAACTCCAGCTCCCAAGTCACATAAAGCAGTTCTAACATAATTGTTTTTAACAGAACAAGGGATAGTAGGATACCAGGATCTCCAAGCTTCTTTGGAACCTAGCCATTGAAAGAGTAATTAGCAAGCATAGCGAAAATTTCCTCATTAGGAATTTTCCTTTTGTTGGAGACAATATCTTTCATATATTTAGAATAAGGAGGTAGTTTAATAGCATTAGTCAAAGGGATTTGCAAAAACAGAGGTCTCATCCACTCGCAAGACTTGTTATAATGTTCTTCTTCCTTTGATCTGTGTTTCTTATTAGGAAAAGGCATTGCTTTTTGTAGCCAAGGCTCTCTTTCATTACCATGTTTACTAGCAATGAAATCCTCCTTAGTATACTTTGCAGTTTTAGTTTGCTTTTAAGGTTCAACTACAGTTTCTTCTTTATCAGAAGCATCTCTTTGATCATTACCACTTTCAGTTTCAACATCAGAAATAGATATACTATTAGGATATTTAGCAGGTTCAAGAGATTCTACAATATTTTTATGTCTCTTATTGTTTTTAGGTTCCTGAGAATCTTGTTCAATTCTTTTAGGATGTCCTTGAGGATACAAGGGGTCTTGAGTAGAAACACAACTTCTAGTAATTATTTCACAAACATGTTTATCTCTAGAAGCATTAGCTAGCATGTCTCTTTGTACTTTAGTAAGTTGATCATTTTGAGTTTGAACCATTTGAAAATTTTTAACAAGCATTTTAACATCATTAGAGGTTCTCTCAATAATACCATGCAAATTATCAATAGCTCTAGGGTTTTCCATAAGGTGATTTTGCACTCTCCTATTAAAGTTGTCTTGCTTAGCAACATAATTATCAAATTTATCTAATCATTGATCACGTGGTTTAGAGTAAGGAATATCTGTATTATCGAAGTATTGGAGAGAGTGTACCTCAACAGTTGATGGATCAGGAATACGCTTACATAATTCTTCTATAGGAGATAAATTCTTCACATCTTAAGATTTAATACCCCTCTCTTTAAAAGATTTCTTGGCTTCCTTCCTCTCTTCATCATTTAATTCAATCATCCATCTCTTCTTGGGTGTCGGTATTGGTGTTGGCTCTGGTGTAGGTGTAGTATCAGGTATATTTCAATCATCATTATTTTTGGCTATTTTAGCCATTAATTCCTCAACTTTTTCTGGAGTTCTTTTCATGAAAACACAACCAACACAACTATCTAGGTTTGTCCTAGATTCAACAGTTAGTCCAGTATAAAATATATCTAGGAGCTCATTTTTAGGTAGTGGATATCCACGGCTAGCTCTTCTTAAAGAACAAAACCTTGTCCAAGATTGAGGCAATTTTTCTCCTTCAATTTGCTTAAAGTTAAAGGTGTCCTGCACATCAGCATGTTGGGCACTAGCAGGAAAATATTTTTTAAAGAAAGAATCAACCAAATCCATAGAATCAGTAATACACCCAGATGACAGATTCTTAAACCAAATTTTAGCTTCATCTTTCAGTGAGAAAGAGAAGATTTTGGTAACAAAATAAGTACGCAGTTTAGTATCATAAGAAAATAAACTACTGATGCATGTAAAATGCATAGATGAATTTTCCATATTTTCACATGGTTTTCTATTACATATTGCATCATATAAGGGTATAATTCAATGTTTTATAGTATTTTGGGGTTAAATTACAAAGTCCCCCAACTTTTATGGAATTAACCCTGCCTGTCAGAAACCCCGTTTTCTATATTTTTGACGTTTCAGGGGGCAAACTTCCGCGAAATCACCTGAAAATCTGCGGGGGTCATTTTCTTGGAAAGAGAACACTTGCGGGCGAAGGATCCACAAGAATTGGGAAAGGAGGCCCAAAAGAGGACCCTCCACACGGCCAGATTCCTTGGCCGCGTGAGAGGCCCCCTTTTGGCACCTGTGGCCCCAATTCCTTCCATCTTCGACTTACCGACTCCGTCTTGACCTAAAACCGACTATAAAAAGGGTCCCCCGTACACTTACGGAGAGGAGCACCGCCGAAAAACCAAAACAGAGACCTGGAGTTCTAGATTGGAGGGGGAAAACTCCGGTGGGGCGCCGCCGGTGTGATCTCCTACCCCTCCAACGTCATCTCCATCGACATCTCCATGAAGAGGGAGTAGTCCATTCTAGGGCTATGGGTTTGTGGAAGTAGCACTTGTATCTCTCTCTCTCTATGTGCTTCACTAATTAGATCCGTATGAGCTACCTCACATGATTACGGGCACCGTTGTAATTCCTATGTGGTGGATCTTTTCTATGAGTTATTGAATCTGAGATTGCAATTGTTTCTCTTGAGTTATTTGAGTAGATGTATCTTATGTACCCCGTTCTTATTTACTAGCTTTGATCAATCTAGTTCTTGAGAGCGTGCGTGGGGTGATGGGTGCATTAGTTGGAGTAACGGGGGGTGGCTAGTGCTGTGAAAGTGACAGAAGTTCAGTGATCCACTTAGGTTTTGTTAAACCTTTCTTAGTTACCTCACTAGGGATAAAAAGGAGTACCTTGTTACCGGGGATTTGAAGTGACACTAATCAATCTCCATGACTAGATCTAGCAAGTTCTTACTCCAACTTCATGTCACATTGCTTAAAGCTATACTCTGGTTTTTCCTTAATTATCGAGGTGTTATGATTTATTTCGCATCTTGGTGGAGTATAAGAGGGATTAATATGACCGTAGAGATCTCTATGCTAGGACGTGATGCTCATATGAAAGTACTCAATGTTAAACATGTTATTGTAATCTCACATGTAATTCTTTATGTCCACCGTCTACCACTTTATTTGAGAGAATGCAAGTGTGAAACCATGAACCCCGGTCCTATTTTAATTATAAGAAAACACTCTAGCTACTTTGCTGCAATTTACTTTACTTGCACTTTACTTTACTTGCATCTCCAATTCCAATTTACATTATCTCCACCACCACTTGCATCACAAAAATACAAAAACAATCCATTGCATATTTATTTTCTCATTTGCATTTAATAGTAGATTTAATTATTGCACATTTACTTTCAGTTTTGCATTGCAATTTAGAAGTCTCACACATTGTGCTTGACAACCACTTGGTGAGGTTGAGGGCACAAAATTCTCTACTTGTTTGCAGGATCCTGGAGGAAGCTTGGAAGACAACTGCTGAAATACTGGCTCCCCAAGAGTTCGATATAAACCCTCGAGTCACCCTCGTGGGGAAGAAGGCTTGCCACTAGCTACACACTCTGCACTTGGAGTCTCAACCTAGCCATCAAGCGTTTTTCTGGCGCCGTTGCCGGGGAGCCATAGGTGAAGGAGTTGTCCAAGGGATCTCACAAGAAGTCTTCATCACCAACAAGGTGTGCAAACACCTAAGCTTGGGGAGGTTGCACCTACGTGAGTACCGTCCTTTCTATCTCCACCTTCTTTCAAGTAGATTTTTTTGTTTCTTGTCTTGTTTTTGTTTTTGTTTTGTTTTTGTTCTTGTTTTTGTTTTGTCTTGCATATTTTATTTTAGTTTGCATTTTAGTTTTGCATTTAGTTATCTGGTTTATTTTAGTATTTCGAATTTGCCTAGTTACTTTACTTTTGTTTTGCATAAAAAATTAAAAACTACATAAAAACTGTTAAAATGGGTGATAGAACTAAATTAAGTGACTACACAAATACACCCAATGACCAATTTATTGCTAGGCCAATTACTACACATGAAATACAGGCTGAAAGCTATGAAGTAAGTCCTAGTTTATTGAATTTAATTACTAGAGAGAAATTTGGTGGTAGTGCTATGGAGGATGCCTCTATGCATCTTCATGATTTCATGGAAATATGTGATATGCAAAAATTTAAAAATGTGGAAAGTAGTGTTTTAAAACTGAAATTATTTCCTTTTTCAGTTAGAGGAAAGGCTAAAGAATGGTTACTTTCACTACCTACAGCTAGTATAAAGTCTTGGGATGATTTAAAAGAAGCTTTCATTAAGAAATATTATCCTCACGTTAAAATTTTGCAAAATAGGAATAATATCCTCTCATTTAGGCAAAATGATAATGAACATGTAGCCATGGCATGGGATAGAATTAAATTAATGATTAGAACATGCCCATCACATGGAGTAAATAAATGGACCATACTACACTCTTTTTATAATGGTCTAAACTACATGTCTAGAAATATACTTGATTCTGCTACTGGAGGTGCCTTTATGAGTTAAACTGTAGGAGAGGCTAAGAGCATATTAGAAAGCATATTGCAAAACTATAGTCAAAGGAATACTGAAAGAGCACCCAATTCCACTAAGGAAATGAACTCAATTGAAGAAACCAATGATTTGTCTTCTAAAATGGACATTATTCTTGCCTTTATTAATAAACAAAATATGGAGAATGTGCCTTTGCAGGAGCTAGTTGGTAGCAATTCTGAAAGTGTGGATGTTAATTTTGTTAGGAATTATGGTAGCAATGGTTTTGGTAATGCTTACAATTCATATAGTAAACCTCCTTATGTGCCAAATAAACCTTTTGTTCCATATCCTAATGCTAATGAAAATAAGTGGAAGCCTTCTAGTGAAATTTCTGAATCTAATAAATTGCTTATGGAACAAGTTGCTAGTCACAATGCTATGATACATGAGTTAAATAAGTCTATTTCATCCATTAGTAGTGATATTAAAGGATTGCAACTTCAATCTTCGAATTTAGATAAAGCATTGTCAAAATTAGCTGATAATCAAGCAACTCTATTAAGCATGTCAGCAGGAAAGCCACAAGCACAACCTAGTGTAGAAATGAATTCTATTACTATTGCTGCTCCTATTATTGAAAATATTGATCATATTGCTGAGAATACAAGTGAGCATGTCCCTACTAGCTTAGAAGAAACTTTGAATGAAATAGTGAAGTACCCTGAATATTTACTTCCATATATGTCTTATCTTGCTAGCAAAGATGAAATTAGTCCTCATGAATCAAGCATGCTAGCTAAATTAGAGAGTAAAGTAGAGGACATTATGATGCTTACTGAAATTAAGGATCCATTGCTTGATTTAGAAAAAAGTAGCTTGCAAGAAGTTATTGCTACTCTACAAAAATTTGCTAGTGATCCCGCTATAAATGTTAATCAACCTGGCTTTGAATCTTATATTGCTAATCATGTCTTGCAAGAAAAAATTTCTAGGTACAAGAATGAGGCCATGATACCTCCTAAGCTTGGGGATGCATGGATCCCCAAGGTGCTAGTTTCAATTGGAAAAGAAATTCACCATGCTATGTTAGATCTAGGTTCTAGTGTATCGGTACTCTCTAAAGAATTATATGAATTTCTAGAACTAGAAAATTAAGAAAAGTGCTCAAGTGAATTTGTCCTTGCTTATAACTCTACTAAACATGCTGTAGGACAAGTAAAAGATGTTATGATTGAATTGCACATGACTTTCGTACCCGTTGATTTCATTATTATGGATATGGGGGATAAATCCCCTAGTCCTATTATTTTGGGTAGACCTTTTCTTCGTACTACAGGTGCAATCATAGACTCCAAGGAAGGGAATGTCAAGTTTCAGTTCCCTCACAAGAAAATAATGGAGCACTTCCCAAGGAAGAGGGGCACGCTGAAGAACAAGCTCCCTCATGAGTTTTATCCCTCTTGATTATCAAGTAAGTAAAGCCTAGCTATATGGCTATAAAGAAAGCGCTTTACGGGAGGCAACCCGGTTGTTTTTGTTTGGATTTTCCTAGTGTCCTCTTGCTCTCAGTAGATTAGTTTTTTTGTTTTAATTCTGGAGTTTTCAATAAAGAGTCAAGTCAAACCCATTTGGACTTATAAGTTGCTATCGTAGTGCATGAAATTTCTGTTTCAGCACGAGTCTTCTCACCGTATGATTTTACGTTTTTTATTGGTATCTCGGATTGAGCTGATTTTTAATTATGTTCTGCAAATTTTCGTCCTGTGTAAGCACAAAAATTGGCTTAATTTTTTGACGAGTCTAGCTTAGCGAAAAACGTTCGTTTTGCTGCTGCTGCTTTTCTGGACAGATTCTGCCTTCTTTTGTTTTATGAACTCTTTCAGCTTGGGAATCGAATTTCCATGATTCTTTCAAGCAAGAGAGTGAACATACAACATAATGAACCTTATTGTCTATCTACTTGAGCATTTGATTTGGAATTTTTCACAGCAAGCATGTGATTTGTTTGTCCTTGCTAATCTCACCCCACAGAAAAAGAATGGGAGAAACATGTTTTGTGAAGTTTTTTTCACAGAGAATAGAGGAGCTGCGCCTCAAGACATCCAAGAAAGGTGAAATCCATAAGCTTGGGGATGTGATGAACACCCCACTGGAGCTACACTCTTTTGGTTAGCACACGTCTACTTTCTGTTTTTCTAAGCAAAGCATTTATCGTAGAGACTTGAAGCGTCTAGTTTTTATTTTTATTTTTGTTTTGATAAGACCACCACCATCATTTTATATGAGATTGAGCTACTGGAGTTTGCGGTTGGAATGTATTGGATTCTAGTATTATGACTTGGAATAGGGATGCCATGGTTGATTTGAAGAGCTACATATGTTTGCATGATTTATAGGCTTTTTATGTGTAGAAATTTGCAATAATGTTGTCTTGAGCTATCTATTATTCATGTCCTTCATGTTAATTGCTGGTTTATTTAGTTTGTCATGAAATGAGTAGTTCTATGGACATATGCATGCATAGTAGCTGGTCAACTATCTCCCTCTTGTTAGCCTAAAAATTTAAAAATTCCAACAAGTAAAAACTTGTTTCCAACACTCCTTAGCCAAGTATTTCCAGTGAGTCCTCCATATCTTCCCATTAGTTTCATTGCTATTTCGAGTATGTTCACCATGTTATTGTGTTATTTATGTTCTAAATTAAGATATTCACTTTATTAATTTTCATGGGTTGAACTTGGGATAGGACTCTCATGAACTTTTGAAGGCACACTTTACTTTTTATGCATCTAATAAACATGACCCAATAATGGGAGCCACAAGTTTTGCGTTTGAAAAGTGTGTGGTTGGGAGCTAGCTATAAATGTGTATCACCGGAAAGCTTTCAACATTGCACAAAAAAATTTACATTTGGTTGATATCATGTACTTTTTTTTTAGGCTCCTGCCATGCCGAAATGAAATAGAGGAATAGTAAGTTTTGATGAGTAAGTATCTATATGACTAGAGAAACGCATTGGGCCGTTAACCCAAGCCATGCTTTATCATGGTGGAAATTTACTTACAGCTTGAGTGACTCTACAACACATCCTATAATAAAATAAGAAGCTATGCATAATAGTGAATGAAAATAAAAAGGATGATGCATAAAATAGAAAAGATCCACCGTAATCATGTGAGGCAGCTCATACGGATCTAATTAGTGAAGCACATAGAGAGAGAGATACAAGTGCTACTTCCACAAACCCATAGCCCTGGGATGGACTACTCCCTCTTCATGGAGATGTCGATGGAGATGACGTTGGAGGGGTAGGAGATCACACCGGCGGCGCCTTGCCGGAGTTTTCCCCTCCAATCTGGAACTTCTGGTCTCTGTTTCGGTGTTTCGGTGTTTCAGCGGCGCTCCCCTCCGTAAGGGTACGGGGGACCCTTTTTATAGTCGGTTTTAGGTCAAGACGGAGTCGGTAAGTCGAAGATGGAAGGAATTGGGGCCACAGGGGCCAAAAGGGGGCCTCTCACGCGGCCAAGGAATCTGGCCGTGTGGAGGGTCCTCTTCTAGGCCTCCTTGCCCAATTCTCGTGGATCCTTCGCCCGCAAGTCTTCCCCTTCCAAGAAAATGACCCCCGTAGATTTTCAGGTGATTTCGCGGAAGTTTTCCCCCTGAAACGTCAAAAATATAGAAAACGGGGTTTCTGACAGGCAGGGTTAATTCCATAAAAGTTGGGGGACTTTGTAATTTAACCCTAAAATACTATAAAACATTTAATTATACCCTTATATGATGCAATATGTAATAGAAAACCATGTGAAAATATGCAAAATTCATCTATGCATTTTACATGCATCACCGTGGCATCGGTGCCTCTTGGGAAACTACTGGTAATTAAGGTGCTCCTTTTAATAAAGCACCAGAACAAAGCATTAACACTCCGTGAACACACGTGATCCTCACATCACAACCATCCCCTCCGGTTGTCCCAATTTCTGTCACTTTGGGGCCTTGGGTTCCGGACAATGACATGTGTAAAACAACTTGCAGATATGATCAAGAGACAACATTATACTCATGAAACAATAACATGTTAAGATCTGAAATCATGGCACTCGGGCCCTAGTGACAAGCATTAAGCATAACAAGTTGCAACAACGGTAGAAAACACTAACAATGGATACTAGGCACTATGCCCTAACAATCTGGCACTATTACATGATCAATATCATCCAATACCTTCCATCCCTCTTAGCCTATAACGATGTTTACTCACACATGGACGAGGGAAACATGGATGGTTGGTGGAGAAGAGGTGGCGGCGTCGATGCCGATGATCTCCTTCGAATCCTCGTCCCGGCAGGGCGCCAGAACAAGAACTTCTGATCCCTGAATCAAGGTTCCGGGTGGCGACGGCGCTTTGTTGTGTTCTGTGGAATATGACGAACCCCGTGTTGTTTTAGGGTTGAAGGCATTATGTAGTCGAAAAGGGAGTCCGAGGGGGTCCCGGGGTGGCCCACACCATATGGCGGCGCGGCCAAGGGGGGGGCGTCGAGGGGTGGTGTGGCCCCTCTCCTGCCCCCTTCTGGCGCCCCGGGTCTTTTGGTGTTTTAAGACCAATGGGGTTTTTTCTGGGCATTTTCCCGAAAGTTGATTTTTCTGCACAAAAACGAGAAACCAAGGCAATTCTGCTGAAAACAGCGTTAGTCCATGTTAGTGGTATCCAAAACTCACAAGTTTAGAGGAAAACAATAAGAAAAGTGTTCGGAAAAGGAGATATGTTTTGGATGTATCACGTGCTGACAGAGGAGCAACGCGTCGAGCCTCGCTTCCACCCCGCCAACTACGCCGCATGGACGATGTTCTTCACAGAGCACTGCGCCCAACAACTCGAGGCCTATGACATCCCTCTATCGGCGCCGCCGCGCGGCAACTTCGAGAGTCATCGCTGCTAGTGGGACGCCTCTAGGCGCACATTGGCCACCGTCCTGGCGCACATCGAGAACGGAAACAACCCACAACTGAGATACCCCCACGCGTGCCGTGCGTCCCGAGCTCCACCCGTCGCCGAGGAGGATGGAGACCACGTAGTCCTCCTCGTCATCGCCCTTGTAGTCGTCCGGCACGGCGCCGCAGCCTGTGACCCTACGCTCAGTGAAGGCCGAGCCTTCTTCCTCTCCGGCTACATGAGCGTGCGCTCGTGGCATTGTCATCAATTTGCGGCGCACGCCCTCACCGCCAAGAGGCCACCTCCGCCTCGTCCGGGCCAAGAAGGAGGAGGACGCCGACCTGGAGGTGGAGATGGCGAAGGCCCTCGCCTGGTCGTGGAAGGACCACATCGCCGAGGAAGTGAAGAAGCAGTTCCGCAGACCCTTGAGGAGTTCTCCGAGAAACGTTCTAGTGTTCTGTAACGCTTCTTCTACCGTTGCAATGCTCCTCAACAAGATTAAGAACAAGGCTAGTCATTGGGGCCTCGCGCTCGCAAAAGATCTATGTAATTTTATGCTGCGAGTGTTGACTTTGTTTTGTTGGGTATTGACCTTGGGTCAAGGCTAAGAGCAACTATAACAGAGCCCTAAAACGCTGAACTGAAAACGCAGTTTCCAGTTCGGTTTTTTTTCATTTGAAGCCATGCAGGTAGTAGCAGAAACTGCAAAACGAAACTGAACATCCGTAATTCAACTGCATCTTCACATTCATATAAAAGTTCAGACAACGCCGGAGGTTTCGACTGCGGTACGTTGCACCTAGAACCTACGGCGAGCTAGCTACGGCGGTGACCTAGCAACTTCTCGGTGCGGATACGCTCCCATTCGGCCTTCTTCTCCGTGTCGCTCTCCTCCTGCTGGAGCCCCTGCTGCAACAGCCTCTAGTCGAAGGCCTCCGCCTCACTGCGTATCTTCTGCTCCTCCTCCGCCTTGTGGGCGCTGTGGGCGAGCATAATTTAGAGGAACCTTTCTTCTTCGTCCTCTCCGATGAAGTCCTCAGGCCCCACGATTGGGCCGGAGGCGGGCCCTGCGGGGAGCACGAGCTTGCCGCCCGTCTGCTCCCTCTTCGGAGTGAGCAGGAGCTACGCGGAGGAGCCTGCGCCCGAGGAGGAGCCCATGTCGGACGAGCTTGCGAGGCCGCGCCGCTGCGCCCAGTTGCACCACATTGTTGAAGCTGAAGCATGGAGGTTGCGGGTCGTCGAGGTAGCTCGCTGCCTTGCACCCCAATGTCGACGCATGGAGGAGCTGGAGCCGTGCCACAACTTGACGGAAGAGGGGGGAGAGCTCGTCAAAGACAGGAGGGATTGCTCGTCGGCGGCGGCTAGGTTTAGGGGTTCTGACCTGAGAAACGCGTGGTCGCCACTATGTATATTGGTGGGGGGAGGAATTTTGGGGCGACCGTAAACGGTTTAGATGCCCGTTTTAGTTTACGGGTACTACTACGACCCATTTATCGGCCTGAGCCCAAAAACCCTTCGTACTTTTTCAGTTTCGCGCAATTTTCATGCTATGTTAGAGTTGCTCTAAGTCTTCTCTCCTATTTAAACCAAAATGGCAAACTTGCCTTGTTCCCAAAAAAAAAAGTCAGGCTAGGCATGTGTGCAGACAAGTCATCAAATTGCTGGGTAGGTAGCGATGTAATCGAGATGGCTGTATCGATCGGGGTAGGTGATTAGGAACGGGAACTCCAAGTTGAGGTCTCGATGTAGGGCGCGCGAACAGCGATGGTGCAGAACACTGGAGCTGGAGTTGCAGCCACACGTACGTTCATGTTACCTGCAGCGGCTAACGGTGACTGTTGAACAGTCGTTCCTGCATGTCTGGATCTCACCTGCCTGTATGCATGCGACCGAGTCTTCACTGGTAGAAAATAGGCCTTTCGTCCCGGTTCGCAAAGGCCATTAATCTCGGCCGTGCAACCGGGACTAAATATGCGCGACTAAAGCCCCCCCCCCCTTTAATCGCGACTCTTACGAACCGGGACTAAAGGCCCATCCACGTGGGCGCCAGGAGTCCGTCGGGGCGGGTGAGCTTTAGTCCCGGTTCTCGTGGCTAACCGGGACTAAAGGCCTCCTCCACAGATTTAGGGTTTTAGCCCCCCCTAAACCTGGTTTCTTTTTAATTTGTTTTGTTTTATTTTATTTATTTTATTTTGTGTTTTATTTTAATTTTGATGAAGTTTCAATACACATATATATTCTACGCTACTATATACATGCATATGAAATTTCAAACAAGAAGAATTCAATAGGAATATATAATATATATTCAATCTCGGGTGACCATATACAACTTTGAACAAGTTTACATACACAATTACGATGGATGACCATACACAACTTCGAACAAGTTTCAATCTCGGAGATGCATAAGGAAAAATCCTGCTAATTCCTCTTGAATTGGTCATCGTCGGACGTATAGTGTTCTCCTTTAGGATCGATGATATGCCTAAGGAAAAATCCTGCTAATTCCTCTTGAATTGGTCGGAAGCGAGCTTCTGGACTAAGCTTCCTCCGCAAGTTATCCGTCGCCTTCCGCACGCTATCCTCCATCTTCCTCTCAGAGGTTTCTCTCCGGATGTTCTCACAAACATAGTATCCACATAGATTGGTCCCCGGTGGCTGCTTATCCACATTAACTAAGTTTCTAAATTCTAGCTGATTCTTGAATTCACCGACAATTTCTCCTGAGAACCGTCTCCAAACTCTACAGGGCAAAGAAAATTAAATGAACAAGGGAGTTATTAGCTACTGCATATTAGAAAATGAACAAAAGAGACCGATCGATATAGAGCGCAAATGATTGACAATAATTACTTGTGCAGCATTTTTCTCATGTCGGCCCAAAGCTTTGAATCCGAATTCATAGAGTCCATGATAAAAACTGTGGAGGTGTGAAGTTCAATTTTTAGCAGAAGCCAGTGTAACCCGCGGACACGTTACATGCACAGTCATGCATAACTTATCGATTAGACATACCATGCATGGAGTAAACAAAAGAGAATAGGCACAAGAGAGAAACACTCACCCAAAATGGTAAGGAAATAGAATATGACTTTTGAGTTGATGCTTTGTAAGAAAGTTGTACAAGTCTTTCTCCACGTCTTCGGGGTGATTTTGTAACACATATCCATTAATTATTTGTGGGTCAATGAACCCAACATCATGGATGTTTCTTATTTTGCATTCCCAAATCTTCAATCTGCATAATAGCATACGCAACAATATAGTTAGGACAATATATATAGTGCAGGCAATGAAGAACGAGATGAGGTAGAAATAAATCACTTACATAACGTAGCAACTCAGGATAGATTTGTCGAGCTCGCGCAGATTGAACAGCTGGAACAATTCACTCATATGAACTGTTACAGAGTACCGTTTGGTGTGATGCTGCTCTGTAACATCCGCATAAACATATTCTTTCGCGGCCCATGATATGAAATTATTGTACCAACGTAGCAGATTTCACATTTGTGGTGGTAGACTCTTTTCCTGCGTAGGCTCGAAGAGAGGCCCATTCGGCACATATTGTAATGATACCTCAACTACTGGCGCATCGTCCAGGCCTAACGAGGCACGAAGATTCAAATTCATCTCGGACGCATTTTTCATGGCACTCGCTACAGTCAATCCAATTGCTGCCGCAGCTGCTATGACCTCGGGGTCCTGTTCCGGACCGGCTTTCACTATGAGCGGGAGGATCGATTGTTTCTTTTGCATCCCGAGCTGGTCAACTTGTTTCCCGCTTTTTTTTCCTTTCTTCTTTCTCCTCCTTCAATATTTCTGCTTGCCTACGAAGTTCACTTCCATAGTCGTCAGGCATATTCAGCTCGGCTTGGGACGGTTGCGTCAAAAGACCCATAGCTCACTTCTTTGCCTTCGGAGTGTATACTTCCTTGGGTTTAGGCTCCTTTCTAGCATTCTGATTGGCCTTCCATTTCTCATAATCAGCATGCGCGGACAATTTGGTTTCAGCTTCACTCAGTTCCCAAGGCCTTGGGGGGATAGGCTTCGCTGATGGCTCCGGTACCCGTGTGGTCTTAGGTACATAAGGCTCCGGGTTAATATTCCAGGAGCGGGTTTCCTTGCTGTCCGCCTGCTTCTGCTTCTTTGCCGGAGGAAGAATGGGGGGCGGCGGCTGCTTACCCGCCGGAGGAGGAATGGGGGGCGGCGGCTGCTTACCCGCCGGAGATTGTGGATCGGGGGACGGCGTCGAATGGCGTGAAGGAGGTGTAGGTGAACCACCACCACCACCACCGCCGCCACCACCACCACCATCGGAGGGGGTGGACTTGGTAGCCTTGGCGCCTCGCCTGGAAACACTATGTACTTCTTTTTCCATAGAATGAACTGGCGCTTGACATCTCCAAGTCTTCTCTCTACTTCGGGTGTAGCTATGTCAATCTCTAGGTCCTCAAACACTTGGACTATGTCTTCCACCGTGACACGAGCATAGCCATATGGAATGGGGTTGTTGTGGTGGAGTGCTCCAGGTGTACAGGGTAAAACACTGGCGGTAGCTACCTTCGTCGAAATATTCCCCACGGGATAATGCAGATCACATTCTTTCATCTCCTTTACATCATCCACGGGGTAGTGAGGCTCCGGTGCACGAATCTCCATCATCAGTGCATTAGCACCTGCAGGCGGGGCCTCCGTGGAAGCCACGCTGCTTCTCCGCTGCTGCTGGCTTCTGAGATCTGCTGCATGATCTTCATGCGGCCCTGCAGGCACCGATCTTTCTTTCACAAGTCCATGCACCGTCTGCTTCAACTCACTAAGTTCCGATACAACCTTCGCCAAAAGATCTGCATCCCGGTCCGTCTTTCTCTTACGCTTCTGTAACAGTACGGGTCATTGTCCTGGGAAAACCCTACTTTCCACGGCATTCTGCCTTTGCCTTGTACATGTCCTCCGTGTTCAGGATTCCCGAGGGCTTTTGTCATTGCGTCTTTCTCTCTGTTGAACGTGATCAAGCCCTGTTGAGCTTTGGTCATTGCGTCAATAAGGGCTTGGGTGGGAGCAAACTTTTTCTGCCGATGAACACACGCCCCTGTCTCCGGGTCTAGCGATCCCCCATGCCCATACCACCAGCATTTGGCTCTTTCGTCCCATCCCTCTGTACCTAGAGGGATTCCTCGCGCCCTCAGGCCCTCCTCCATCTTCCTCCACTTAGGCCCCGAAAGGCGGTATCCTCCTGGCCCCATAACATGATGGTACCGTTTCTTATCTGCATTAGCCTTATTTTTTTTCGATATTTCCTTGAAATGCTCCGATTTCTTTTGCCTCACAAATTCTGGCCAATCATCTTTCAGTTTCTCATGTTGTCCTTTGAAATCCGGAGTCTTTCCCTTGTTGACATATTCACGGGTTAAATTTTTCTTGAAGTTCCGGAATGCTTCGGCCATCTTCTGAAGAGCGAACTCTTTGACTAGCCTCCTCCTCTCACGTCCACCCGGAACCTCGTTACCGAATTCATTGACTTTCTCCAGCAAGTCTCCGGAGGTAGAATGAAATGTTCCATAAGCTTTCTCCAGCAATCTTTTTTCGTTCTCTTGTCGACAAAACTGAAACCAAGACGTCCCTTCTTTGACTCCTTCCATTCCTGGACGGTGATCGGGACGTTGTCTCTAACAACGACTCTGCATTGGTTGATAAACTTTGTGGTGTGCTGTAGGGGCTTGCCGGTTTCACCGACTAATTCGATGGTATATGTTTCTCCTTGTTTCATCGCCTTGGATTTTCCACGCTTTGTCGTACTCGATCCGGCCGAGGGCTAAAATAAGAAAGAGAGTCGCGCGCATTAATGCATATGTATTCACATTTCAGTAAGTTTGTATCACGAGAGGATCAATGTGTATATATACCTCGCCGGAGGTGGTTGGTACTTGCAATTCGAGATCGTCGTTTGTCGACGGTTGACCTCCGTCGACAATGTCCGTTCCTTCACCTTCTTGATCATCGACAATGTCCGTTCCTTCATCGTCAAGGTTCAGAAAAGAAGAGACTACATCCTCTTCTTGCTCATCTTCTGGGCCCGACACATAAGGGATCTCATTGTTTATGATTCCCATTATATAACCTTCAGCCTCCTGATCCGTAAGCGGCAAGGATCTATCGTCCGCCATATGTCACTCCTGAAGACATGCATGTAGTAAAAATTAATTAAGTATAAAGGAGACTTAGCAAATATTGTCGTAGAAGGCTGGATCACCCTCCGGGTCTCGGTCTACCGATAACGAACAACACAGAAAAGAAGGAAAGCATTCAATACATGGTAACCGTGCAATGTGCAAAAGGAGGGAAAACAGATTGCTAGGGTTTTGGGTGGAAGAACGATGACCACCGGAGGGGGAACACCATACTTTAGAGGTGTGTCCAAGATTAGTTGCTCAAATGACTTGGAGAACCCCATAGCTAGGTTGCATTTGCTTTCCTGGTCATTTTGGTATATTACACTTAATATTCTGAATTTATTGAATTAAACTTATTTTCATTATTTTAATGAATTTAATTCAAATTGTTTTGACTTTTTTTTGACTTAGAAAAAAACGAGTGCTGAAAAAAAAACTGCCAGCCCAGGAGCCCAGCCCAACTGCGCCATCAGCCTGCGCCCCTCTCAACTGTCTCAAAAAAAAACGCCAGCAGCCTGCGCCCTTTCTCTCTGCTAGGTGGAACCCACCGTTGACGCGAGCGTGACGTCACCCTTCCTCTGTTCGCGTCACTGACGGGTGGTCGCTGTCGTCGTCCTCACCGGCGCGCGGTGGTCGCCGTCCTCACCGGAGTTCGTGGTCGCCGTCCTCACCGGAGTTCACCGGTGTTCGTGTTCGTTCGTGGTCCGTATACGAGGGCGGCGCGAGGCCCGCGGGGGAACCTACCGGAGATTGTTGAAATCCACCATTGTCATTCCGTATTGCTCGTCCACCTTTACCCCACCTCCTGTTAGCTTGAACCATTTGCACCGGAACAAAGGGACCTTAAAGGAGGGTCATAGTCAAGTTCTCATATCTCCTCTATGTAACCATAATATGTGACCTTTTGCCCATTCTCGGTTGCTGCATCAAAGCGGACACCACTGTTTTGGTTGGTGCTCTTTTTATCTTGGGAGATCATGTAAAATGTATTCCCATTAATCTCGTACCCTTGGAAAGTCGTTATAGTCGAAGATGTTGTCTTGTCCAACATGTACAGCTGATCTCCAACATCATTGTCATTCATTAAATGTTTTCGCAACCAACTGCCGAAAGACTCCATGTGGACCTTTCTAATCCATGATTCAGGCTTCCCCGGGTTGTCCGAGCGTAAAATATTCTTGTGTTGCTCGAAGTATGGAGCCACCAAGCTCGAATTTTGCAGAACTGTGTGGTGTGCTTCAGTAATAGAATGACCGTCCATACATATCGTTGATTTCCTTCCGATCGTGCCTTTTCCACTTAGTCTCCCCTCGTGCCGCGATTGAGGAATACCAATCGGCTTAAGGTCAGGAACATAGTCAATACAGAACTCAATTACCTCCTCATTTCCATAGCCCTTTACGATGCTTCCTTCTGGCCTAGCACGGTTACGAACATATTTCTTTAATACTCCCATAAACCTCTCAAAGGGGAACATATTGTGTAGAAATACAGGACCGAGAATGGAAATCTCTTCGACTAGGTGGACCAGGAGGTGCGTCATAATATTGAAGAAGGATGGTGGGAACACCAACTCGAAACTGACAAGACATTGGACCACATCGTTTTGTAACCGTGGTAGATCTTCTGGACTGATTACTTTCTGAGAGATTGCATTGAGGAATGCACATAGCTTCACAATGGCTACTCGAACATTTTCCGGTAGGAGCCCCCTCAAAGCAATCGGAAGCAATTGCGTCATAATCACGTGGCAGTCGTGAGACTTCAGGTTTTGAAAAATTTTGTCCGCCATGTTTATTATTCCCTTTATATTCGACGAGAAGCCAGATGGGACCTTCATACTGCTCAGGCATTAAAAAAAATGACCTTCTCTTCTTTGGTAAGAGCGTAGCTGGCACGACCTTGAAACCATTCCGGATGTCGGTCATCTGGATCTTTCAAAAGTTGCTGGTCCTGCCGTGCTTCCTTTGTATCATTTGTCTTCCCATACACGCCCAAGAATCTTAGCAGGTTCACGCAAATATTCTTCGTAACATGCATCACGTCGATTGCAGAGCGGACATCTAGGACTTTCCAATACTGTAGCTCCCAAAATATAGATTTCTTCTTCCACATGGGTGCGTGCCCGTCAACTTCCAGCGGAACTGGTTGTCCGCCAGGACCCTTTCCAAAGACGACTTTCAAATCCTTGACCATATCAAATATCTCAGCACCAGTACGTTCCGCAGGGTTCGGCCCGTGATCTGCCTTGCCGTTGAAATGCTTGCCTTTCTTTCTTACGTTATGATTTTGGGGAAGAAATCGACGATGACCCAGGTACACGTTCTTCCTACAATTATCCAAAAATACACTTTCAGTCTCATGTAAGCAGTGCGTGCATGCTTTGTATCCCTTATTTGTCTGTCCCGACAGGCTACTGAGAGCAGGCCAATCGTTGATGGTTACAAAAAGCAACGCTCGTAGGTCAAATTCCTCTTCTTTGTGCTCATCCCACACACGTACACCAGGTCTGCCCCACAACTGCAAAAGTTCATCAACTAATGGCCTTAGGTACACATCGATGTCGTTGCCGGGTTGCTTCGGACCTTGGATAAGCACTGACATCATAATGAACTTCCGCTTCATGCACAACCAAGGAGGAATGTTGTAGATGCATAGAGTCACGGGCCAGGTGCTATGGCTGGAGCTCTGCTCGCCAAAAGGATTCATGCCATCAGTACTTAGACCAAATCTTATGTTCCTTGCGTCAGCTGCAAAATCTTTGAACTCTCTGTCAATCTTTCTCCATTGCGTTCCATCAGCGGGGTGTCTCAACTCCCCGTCGGACTTACGGTCCTCTTTGTACCATCGCAACAACTTGGCATGCTCTCTGTTCCTGAACAGACGTTTCAACCGTGGTATTATAGGAGCATACCACAACACCTTGGCGGGAACCCTCTTCCTGGGTTTCTCGCCCTCAACATCGTCACCAGGGTCATCGCCTCTGATCTTATAACGCAATGCAGTGCATACAGGGCATTCATTCAAATTATCGTATTCACCGCGGTAGAGTATGCAGTCGTTAATGCATGCATGTATCTTCAGAACCTCTAAACCTAGAGGGCAGACAACCTTCTTTGCTTCGTACGTACTAGCGGGCAACTGGTTATTCTTCGGAAACATATTCTTCAACATTTTCAGCAAATTTTCAAATGATGAGTCAGCTACACCTTCCCGTGCCTTCCATTTCAGCAAATCCAGTGTGCATCCCAGCTTTTTCAGACTATTATCGCATCCTAGGTACAGCGACTTCGTGTGATCCTCTAACATGCGATCCAAATTCTCCCTCTCCTTGTCAGTTTCGCAGCGTCTCCGTGCATCAGCAATGGTCCGACCAAGATCATCAGCAGGCTCATCATGTGCCTCTTCTTCACCTTCACCAAACCCTCCCCACCTTCAGCATCATCCTCCATGAAAGTATCGCTGAAAGCCTCATGATAGTTGACATCGATATCATCCCCTTCTTCATCTTCTTCCATTCTAACCCCTATTTCTCCATGCTTGGTCCAACAATTATAGCTTGGCATGAAACCGTGCCGAAGCAGGTGCATGTGAACGACTCTTGAGGAGGAGTAACCCTTCTGATTCTTACATTCAGCACATGGACAGATAATAAAACCTCGGTGCTTGTTCGCATTTGCCACTACGGGGAAATCTTTCAAACCCGTAGTGAACCTGCCGGAGAGTCGGTTACCGTACATCCATTGCCGATTCATCTGCATTATTATTTTATAAAGTATATAATTAAACGTTATGCATTTGTTAAACTAATTAGCTTGAAATAATACAAATCATGAAAGGTTCAACTTGCTAACCGCGATCGCGGAGGAAAAATAAATGACAAAGCTCAAGTGTGGCTCGGACACTTCATATCATGTGTGTTTCATGCTCTCGGTCATTTCATCGAACACCTTGTGTGCATAGGAGGAACCAAAAGCAAACCCACCACCCCCTTGTGAACCAAAAGCATAGAAGTGGCACCAAATGTGGCTAAGTGCAGTGAGCTGAGTCCTATATAGGGATGGGCCTTTAGTCCCGGTTGGCCTGGCCAACCGCGACTAAAGGCCTTCGGGCCAGCCTGAGGAACTTTTGTCCTGGTTGGCCAGGCCAACCGCGACTAAAGCCCCTCCCGTCCGCCAGCTGTGGACCGAGCGCACTGGACCCAGACAGTTGGTGGCGGGTCGCCTCCAGAACCGCGACTAAAGACCCCTTTGGTCGCGGTTCGATTATTTTAGGGACTAATGGGGGCGTATGGAAGGCCTATTTTCTACCAGTGCGCTTGGTCACTAACCTGGAAGATAATGTACAGTACGTACGTATATATCCGCGCGCGGTGTTCGTAAGGAGTTGACGACGTGCCGTGATTAGGTGAAGAAAACCTTTTTTTGATAAAGGAGAGTATATTAATATCGCGGAGATACAAATTACACCCGGCCTCTGCAACAACGCAATAACCATAGTCATTACGGATGCACACAGCCGAAAGACAATAAAAAGAAGAACTAAAAAAAAAAGTCCCGCTACAGATTTACAGTCCTTGCAGCAGCCGCACAACCACCACCTAAACAACAGCTGGTGTCCGGCTCTTCGAAAACAACGTCTCCAAGAAGAACGGTGCCAGGCACAACCAATTAAGGCCAGACCTTGGGTTTTCACCCTGAAGATAATCTTCGCTCTCAAAACAATGTCTCCAACAAGACCACCGCCAGGCACAACCAATTAAGGCCAGACCTTGGGTTTTCACCCTGAAAGGTAGGACTTTGGACTTCACGCCTGCTGTCACCCCCTCTTACATACCGCTGTCACGCATCTTGTAACTCCAAGCCAGTTCCCCATCGATGCAAAGACTCTGAACACCACTGCTAGTCCTCCAATCTCACCTTCGATGACCATGCATTGCGACCGAATACCACCGATCCAGCCATCTCCAGGCATTTCCCATGGGAGTTCGCAGAGCCTTCCGGGTCGACACCCCGGTTTGATCAAAGAGGACATACAATAGGCAGATCATCGTCCTCGCGCGAGTTGGAACCCTAGGACTTCCGTCATTATTGAGCATACTAGGAGGCCCCCATGCTGCCGATCGGAGCAGCAAAGGAGACGGTCGAAGAAGCCACTCCGTGAACAGCCTCCCTTCCACCTCCAACTCGCCGCCCCGGCTGTCCTCCGGCGGGATGGCATCGGAGGAGATAGCAGCCCGGTTGGGTCAGTCCAGATCTGAGTCCACTAGGACCAGATGGAAGCCCCAACTGCCACCACCGTCTCCTCACGCTCGTCCGCCGAAAGATCTCGGGCTGAGCGCCGCCGCCCATCTGGAACCGCCGCCGCAGCCAGGCTGACGCCGCCGGTCATCAAGGTGCCGCAGCTCGCCGTCTCACAGCCAGGAAACCGCCTTGGCCGCCGTGCGCAGCGCCCTACCCGAGGCGCCCCAGCCGCGTCCGGGGGCCGCCGCCACATCCTCCTGCCCTGAGCACGCATGGTGCCGGGTGCCGCCGCCACCGCGGCCCTGGCCGGCGTCAACGGCGGCAGTCTTGACCGGTTGAGGGAGGGGCTAGTCGGCGGTGGGGTTGGTTCCCCCCGGCGGCACCCTGGGGTGGCGGCGCGGGAGGGTCTAGGGTTGGGTACGATTTAGCTTCTCCAGGTGGTGACATCATGGATGATGTATACGTGTCCGCGCGTGCCAACGGATAGACCGGCCGGTAAGCATATTCTTTTATAGATCTCTTACTCACCGACCAACCATACATGTTGTATGTTTAAATAGTCGCGTCCCTTATGTACTATGCATGGCACATGCTTTGATGTGCAAGTGCTACTCCTTGCATTTGAGGCTGTGTTACTCTCAATTCCGCGCGCGACCCAACGATAGTTGTGCTCATTCAGTCAGCCGATGAGAGGCAACATGAGTTCACACACAAACAAAGGCGATCGACCCAAAAAACTGCTGACCGCGAAGGATTCCATGACGTTCCTATATCGTCATGAATTCCATGACGTTTCCAAAAAAAACGTCGTTATGGTTCATTACTGACGCTCGGTTTTCAACGATTTGATTTTCGTCATTAGATCGTCATGGACGACATATAGCGACGATTTTGTGACGAAATTAGAGCGTCGTGTATGAGCATATTTCTTGTAGTGGTGAAGAGTTTTCCCGGTGACATCACCGCCGCGAATGGCTTCGAGCGTTGATGTCTCCACGACGAGGAGGTCCGGCTTATGTAGAAGGCGGCTACCCGTGCCGCCATATATGTGCCTTCCAGGCAACTAGAGGCTCAGCGTGGGCGGCCTACCCATGCCCCTGTCCCCAAGGGCGACGAGCTCGTCGTGGAGGTCGAGGCGGGGTGCGCCTTGCTGACAGAGGAGCAACGCACCGAGCCTCGTTTCCACCCCGCCAACTACGCCGTATGGAAGGTGTCCTTCACGGAGAACCGCGCTCAGCAGCTCGAGGCCTATGATTACCCTCTTTCGACGCCACCGCGCGGCAACTCCGAGGACGTCGCCACTAGTGGGGCACCCCTAGGCGCACATTGGCCGTTGTCCTCGTGCACGTCGAGAATGGAAACATCCCACAACTGGATTCCCTCGGGCGCGCCGCGCGTCCCGAGCTCCACCCAACGCCGCAGGAGCGCGTGGACACCGAGGAGGATGGAAGAAGTGTAGTCCTCCTAGTCATCGCGCTCGCAGTCGTCCGGCGCGGCGCCGCCGCCTATGACCCTGCGCCAGTGAAGGCCGATCCCTCTTCCGCGCCGCCTATGACCCTGCGCCCATGCATCATCATAGGGGTGCGGCGCACGCCCTCGCCACCAAGAGGCTACCTCCGCCTCGTCCGGGCCAAGAAGGAGGAGGACGCCGACCTTGAGGTGGAGATGGTGAAGGCCTTCACCTGGTCGCGGAAGGACCACATCGCCGAGGAAGTGAAGAAGCAGCGCCACACCCTTGAGGAGTTCGTCGTGCGGCGCCGCGGTCATGAGGAGGATGGTGTTATCGTGCTCGACGACGATAGCTGCGATGACGCTCTAAGGTCGAGCAGACCGTGGAGCGGTGACACCGACTATGGCTGGGGCTGTAGCCATGCCGCCCCGAAGGAGTAGCCGCCGAGCCATTCTAACGACGACGGGGCTGACGACTACTCGGGTTTTGACCACTTCCTCGGCATGAACTAGGGATAGGTTTAGGTTTTCAAAATTTCGAATCTCCCTCATATGTAATGAATCCGCCTATATTCGGCCATATTTAATAGAATCGGCTAAATTTCATTCAGATTTGTCAAATAAAAATTAAATTGTCTTGTTATCTTGGCGGTACAGCTACAAAACCAGCGTTCCACCACGCCGAAAATTAGCGCCAACGGTTCCCAGAAGAAGCTATTTTTCAGCCAAAAAAGGCCAGAGGCGGCAATGGCAGGAGATGCTATAGCTACCTTGACATGGATGAAGACCGTGGCTGCTCCGTACGGACGTGAACCAAAAGGAATTGCCAAACAACTGGTAGCAAAACGATGACAAGAAATCTACTCCCTCCGATCCATAAAAAGTGTCGCTCATTTTGTATTAAATTACTACAAACTTTATACTAAGTGAGCGACATTTTTTATGGATCGGAGGGAGTAACTTATATAATACCTCTCGGAAAAGCATGCACACGTACCCTATCCAGTTTCCTCCTGGCTTGGACAGGTCAGCGCCATTATTATATATGTGTATGGATGTTCTCTGTATATTTTGCATAGATTCATACTCCTCCGTATGAAACTGTACAATACGTACTGAGTCAAATTTATGCTATGCATGCAGTCCGAAGTCATGAGTAATCTACCTGACACTAGTGGAAACAGGGCCTTTTGTCCCGGGTCGTAAGGGCCATTTGTCCCGGTTGCGCAACCGGGATGGGCTAGCCGGGACAAATGGCCCTCCCCATTGGTCCCGGTTGTGCCAGCACCCGGGATGGTAAGGCTGGCCCACGTGGCGACTCTGGGCCAGGGACCGCGAGGGAGTTCGTCCCGGTTCGTTTTAGGGACCGGGATGGATGCCTTCTTAAAAAAAGAATAAAGTCCGCCCATTTTCCCTGCCGCGGCAGGTTTTTTTTGTTCGTTTTTTTTTTCTCCTGCCTCGCAATCGCCAACCGGCCTCCCCTTCCCCAACCGCTCCAGGCCCACGTCTTTAATTAAGCCCACTAACACATTTTTTAGTCAAAAAGGCCCACTGGCCCGCGTCTTTTATTTATGGACAGTCAACGGTTCGAAGGGCCCACTGGCCCGCGTCTGTTATTATGGCCAGTCAACAGGGGCCACTGGCCAGCGGCCTGGTGGCTGGTTCGCCTGGTCCATTAAACTAAGACCGAAGGACGGTCAAAGGGCCGCTGTCCGCCTCGTCTTCCCGCCCCGCCTCGTCTTCCCGCCCCGCCTCGGCTTCCCACGCCCCACTCCCCACGCGCCACGCCTCGGCTCCCCGCATTCATGGCCGCCTGCAACCGCCGCCACGTTCAGGCCGCCGGTTGGCATGCCAGCCCACCCCGGGTCCTTTTTAAAGGCCCCCCGCCGCCCGTACAACCCACCCACCCCGGACGCGTCCCTGGCAAAGCAACCCTAGCCGCCACCATGTCCCGCTGGTTCTCGAACTCCGGCAAGCGCCCAAGGAACGACGACGGAGGCTCGTCGAGCGGCGCAGGCCGCATCCCGCCCCCGCCGGCGGAGGCCTTCGGCTACGGCCCTGGAGGTGTCCGCCTCGGAGGGGTGCCACGCGTCCCCGCGCCACCACCGGCTGCACGCCCGCCGCCCCGCGCCGCGCCCCCGGGCAAGCGGTTCCGCCGGTACGTCCGGGTGGACGAGGCGGAGTGGCACTGGAACAATGCCACTCCGGTGTTCTACAACGACGTGCACCTCCCGGACGGCTGGCACCTGAATCCCCAGCGGATCCCAGTGCCGCCGGCCCCGACCGGCGCGGCGCTGCTCGAGGAGATCGAGCGCCGCCGCGAGCTCCTGCCGGCCCCCGTCCGCAGGGAGCGGATGTACGCGCGCAGCTCCCCCTACTGGGCCGCCTGGCTCGAGCAGGAGCACGAGCAGCGCCGCCGCTCCTTCATCCCCGCGCCCCTCGAGGCCAACGTGGACGACTACCCCCCGCCAGCGCCCGGCCGGGAGAGGGAGCTATGGCTCCTCGTGGACGAGCCGGAGGACTTCTCCGGGGAGCAGGACCCCGAGCTCCGGGCCCAACTGGAGGAGGCCTGCGAGCGCTCCCGCCGCTCCCTCGTCGACGACGAGATCAAGAGGTGGGAGCGTGTCGTGGCCGCTGCCGCCGCCGACGCCGCTGCCATGCCACCGCCGCCGCCACCCCCTAACGAGCCTGCCATCCCCTGGTGGCAGGCCATGAACGCCGAGATGGAGGCGTCCGAGGACATGCCGGAGCCGCAGCCGCTCCCACCAGGCCTGGAGTATGGCATGACCTGGGCCTGGACCGGCGGCGTTTGGGCGCCGGGGTCGCCGGAGCAGGAGGAGGAGCTGCCCCCGCCGCCGCCGCTGCCACAGGAGGTACTGCCCCCGCCGCCGCCGTACGCGCCCCCGATGGCCCCCCCGGCGAGCCCGGCCCAGCCGCCTGCCCACCTGTGGCAGGCACCCGCGTATGTACACCTCTCCGACGACGAGGACGACTAGGTCGCCGCCGCCCCCCTATTCTCTATAGACAACGCCCCTAGCTAGCTACCCCCCCAAGAAACGGCCGGCCCGCCTGTGGCCGCGCCGCCGCCCCTTATGCAAGTACGGCCGGCCGCCTGTGGCCGCGCCGCCCCTATGTAAGCAAGGCCCCTGGCCCTATTTTAATATAAGTTGTGTTCCCCTAATCTACTGTGCCCCTAGTCCATCCCCGCCGGCGTTCCGCCGGCGAATCTGTCCACTCGTTCCCGCCGCCGGCAGGGCTTCGCCCAGCCATATCCACTCGTGCATGCCCCTGGGATGTCCGCTCGGCCTGGAGAGAGGGCCGCGCTTTTTTATACACTTGGGCCTTTAGTCCCGGCCCGTGCCACCAACCGGGACTAGAGCCCTTTGGTCCCGGTTGGTACCACGGCCCGGGACCAAAAACAAATTTCGAATTTCGGTGGCACCTCTGCGCGCCCAAAATTTTTTAGCGCCAAAATTTGAAAAGTGTTAAGTTTGCACATTAACAACTTTTATATACTTCCAAATTTGACAAAAATTCCAACATGAAAAATGCTAGAATTTGCAAAACTAATTTAAATCCATTTTTCGTTTAACTAAATAATTATTCTAACTATTGAAACTATTAATTATTTTTTCATTTGTATATAATTTGAATATAAATTATGGAAATTATGGATGTAGCCTATTTCTTGAGCAGCTGCACAGAAGTGCTTAGAATCCACAAACTCCGGCTCTGTGTCATACAAATTTCTGGAAATTTCCACCCATACACTTTTTGGAGCTAGGGCCTCATTTTCATAGTAGAAGTAGGGTGGCTTGTTCATCCTCTAGAGTCGATGTCAGTCCTGGCTGCTTGTCCATCCTCTACAGTCTGCTCTGCTCTGCTCTACTGCTCCTTGCGGCTCAGGTTGGTAACGGTCCATGTTTGCGTATGCTTTGTGAACTTATGGTTTGATTTGAGAATTTCAAAACTTTGATTTGATAATCTTTTGGCCGGAAGCACCTAGCAATATCTTTTAAACCTTGTTTCTCTCCCTATGCTATTTGTACTTCTCATCGGCTCTAATGTTTCTCTACCTGATTCTACTTCTCCTCTGCCTAGTTTAAAGATGTTTGCTCTTTTCTGTAGATGTTTCTACACTGTAAAATGGGCATGTCCCAGTAGTGGTGATCAGGGCCTTGTCTGCATGTTTCGCAGGACATGTCCATTTTACAGTGTAGAAACATCTACAGAAAAGAGCAAACATCTGTAAACTAGGCAGAGGAGAAGTAGAATCAGGTAGAGAAACATTACAGCCGATGAGAAGTACAAATAGCATATGGAGAGAAACAAGGTTTAAAAGATATTGCTAGGTGCTTCCGGCCAAAAGATTATCAAATTAAAGTTTTGAAATTCTCAAATCAAACCATAAGTTCACAAAGCATACGCAAACATGGACCGTTACCAACCTGAGCCGCAACGAGCAGTAGAGCAGAGCAGAGCAGACTCTAGAGGATGAACAAGCAGCCAGGACTGACGTTGACAGATATATATCCGAGCGGTGGACAGTCCCTGGCCAAGCAGAAGCAACTGCATCCCCTATCGATGTAAAGCAGTCAGTCAAAACTTTTTTGGGTTGTTTATGGTGATTAACTCAAATGAATAACAATAGAGGCCTGCCATAATCACTTGTTCTATACCGTGTGTCAACACATACTACATCTCGAAAGTAGTTATAATCCTGCAATATCTGTCTCGGCAATCTCAATTAAAGTGCCAGTTTGTGTCTGATCCCACCAACCCCTCAAAATCCTCCTATTAACTTCACCTATCTCAACTGAAATCACTGTCTTCATGTGGATGCCAAGCCTGTGCAAAGCTATCTCTCCTCCTCCAATACCGGAGAATAAGGACACCACATTAACACCATTGGGAAACATGTTCTTCAACACCGACAAGTGGCAACCCACAGTATCAATTTGGAATGAATTGCATTCCGTGTACGCTATCATTAGTGAGAGACTTCACGTCGGCAATCTCAATTAAAGTGCCAGTTTGTGTCTGATCCCACCAACCCCTCAAAATCCTCCTATTAACTTCACCTATCTCAACTGAAATCACTGTCTTCATGTGGATGCCAAGCCTGTGCAAAGCTATCTCTCCTCCTCCAATACCGGAGAATAAGGACACCACATTAACACCATTGGGAAACATGTTCTTCAACACCGACAAGTGGCAACCCACAGTATCAATTTGGAATGAATTGCATTCCGTGTACGCTATCATTAGTGAGAGACTTCACGTCGGCAATCTCAATTAAAGTGCCAGTTTGTGTCTGATCCCACCAACCCCTCAAAATCCTCCTATTAACTTCACCTATCTCAACTGAAATCACTGTCTTCATGTGGATGCCAAGCCTGTGCAAAGCTATCTCTCCTCCTCCAATACCGGAGAATAAGGACACCACATTAACACCATTGGGAAACATGTTCTTCAACACCGACAAGTGGCAACCCACAGTATCAATTTGGAATGAATTGCATTCCGTGTACGCTATCATTAGTGAGAGACTTCACGTCGGCAATCTCAATTAAAGTGCCAGTTTGTGTCTGATCCCACCAACTCCTCAAAATCCTCCTATTAACTTCACCTATCTCAACTGAAATCACTGTCTTCATGTGGATGCCAAGCCTATGCAAAGCTATCTCTCCTCCTCCAATACCGGAGAATAAGGACACCACATTAACACCATTGGGAAACATGTTCTTCAACACCGATCAATACAAATTATTGGTCAAACTTGCACCTACTCCATTCATAATCACATAATATGTATAAATATCATTTTGGTTAACAAAATCTCGTTCATACTACGTTATAAGAACTATGATCATGTATTCCACGTTTATTATTACACATCACCAACAACATCCCTATCTAGTCTTCTGAATTTTCTTCGTGTCCCTTGCTTATGATCGCTTCGGCCGTAACCATGGAGCATCTTCATTATTTAACGGGATGGTGGGGTCAGATTTCACTGTGAAGGGTGGAATTTCAACAAACTTATTATAATCTTCTGACATGTCTGTCGTGTCCTCGATTCCCACAATGTTTCTTTTCCCTGAGAGAACTATGTGACGCTTCGGCTCATCGTATGATGAAATTGTTCCCTTATTTTTTCTTTTCTTCGGTCTGGAAGACATGTCCTTCACATAGAAGACCTGAGCCACATCATTGGCTAGAACGAATGGTTCGTCATTGTAACCAATACAGTTGAGATCCACTGTTGTCATTCCATAAAGCGGGTCTACCTTTACCCCTTCTCCATTCAGGTTGACCCATTTGCACTTGAACAAAGGGACCTTAAAAGAAGGTCCATAGTCAAGTTCCCATATCTCCTCTATGTAACCATAGTATGTGTCAGTTTTTCCATTCTCGTTTGTTGTATCAAAGCGGACACCACTGTTTTGGTTGGTGCTCTTCTTATCTTGGGAGCTCGTGTAAAATGTATTTCCATTTATCTCGTACCCTTGAAAACTCCCAATAGTCGAAGATGGTGACCCTGCCAACATGTATAGCTGATCTTCAACAGTGGTGTCATTTATAAGACGTGTTTGCAACCAACTTCCGAAAGTCTCCATGTGTTCGCGTTTAATCCATGAGTCATCCTTCCCCGGGTTTGCAGACCGTACAATATTCTTGTGTTCCTCGACATACGTAGCCATGAACATAGAATTTTGTAGAACTGTGTAGTGTGCTTTGGTCAAAGAATGCCCGTCCCTAGGTATCATTGTTTTCTTTCCCAGCGTTCCTTTTCCCCTCAGTCTCCCCTCATGCCGCGATTCAGGAACACCAATTGTCTTAAGGTCAGGAATAAAGTCAACACAGAACCCAATGACCTCCTCTGTTCCATAGCCCTTCGAGATGCTTCCTTCTGGCCTAGCACGGTTATGAACATATTTCTTCAAGACTCCCATGAACCTCTCAAAGGGGAACATATTGTGTAGAAATACCGGACCAAGAATATGAATCTCTTCACATAGGTGAACCAGGAGATGAGTCATAATGTTGAAGAAGGATGGTGGGAACACCAACTCAAAACTAACAAGACACTGGACCACATCCCTCTGTAATCTTGTCAGACTTTCTGGATCGATTACCTTCTGAGATATTGCGTTCATGAATGCACATAGCTTCACAATGGGTACTCGAACATTTTCCGGTAGAAGCCCCCTCAATGCAATCGGAAGCAATTGCGTCATAATCACGTGGCAGTCATGAGACTTCACGTTTTGGAATTTTTTCTCTGCCATGTTTATTATCCCCTTTATATTCGACGAGAAGCCAGACGGAACCTTGATACTGTAAAGGACTTCAAAGAATATTTCCTTCTCTGCTTTAGTAAGAGCGTAGCTGCTTAAGGAATGGCGCCCTGTATCTGTGTGCTTGTTGCTTGGGTCTTTCATACGTTGCTGGTCCTCCCGTGCTTCAGGCGTATCTTTTGACTTCCCATACACGCCCAGGAAGCATAGCAGATTGACACATAGATTCTTTGTCACGTGCATCACGTCGATCGAAGACCGGACATCTAAAACTTTCCAATAGGGTAGCTCCCAAAATATAGATTTCTTCTTCCACATGGGTGCCCGCTTATCAGGGCCTTACGGAACTGGTTGGCTGCCAGCAGCCTTACCAAAGATTACTTCTAGGTCCTTGACCATATCGAATATATCATTACCACTACGGAGCTCAGGCTTCTTTCGGTTATCTGCCTCACCTCTGAAATGCTTCCCTCCTTTTTTCCTTAAGGGATGCTTGATCGGAAGAAATCTACGATGCCCCAGGTATACAACCTTTTTACATTTATCCAAAAAAACACTGTCAGTCTTATCTAAACAGTGTGTGCATGCATTGTATCCCTTGTTTGTATGACCGGAAATGTTACTAAGAGCTGGCCAATCATTGATGGTCACGAAAAGCAACGCCCGTAGGTCAAATGGCTTTTGTTCGTTCTCATCCCACACACGTACACCTGGTTTGCCCCACAGTTCTAAGAGTTCTTCCACTAATGGCCTTAGATACACATCAATGTCGTTGCCAGGTTGCCTCGGGCCTTGGATGAGAACTGGCATCATAATGAACTTGCGCTTCATGCACAACCAAGGAGGAAGGTTGTACATACATAGAGTTACAGGCCAAGTGCTATGACTGGAGCTCTGCTCCCCAAAAGGATTAAAGCCATCTGTACTTAGACCAAACCATAAGTTTCTCGCCTCTCCTGCAAAGTCTGGAAAGTCTCTCTCGATCTTTCTCCACTGCGATCCATCGGCGGGGTGCCTCAACTTTCCATCTTTCTTACGGTCTTCTTTGTGCCATCGCAACAACCTAGCATGCTCTTTGTTTCTAAACAGACGTTTCAGCCGTGGTATTATAGGAGCATACCACATCACCTTAGCAGGAACCCTCTTACGGGGGGGCTCGCCGTCAACATCACCAGGATCATCTGCTCTGATCTTATACCGCAGTGCAGTGCATATCGGACATTCATCCAAATTCTCGTACTTCTCACCGCGGAAGAGAATGCAGTCATTAATGCATGCATGTATCTTCTGCACATCTAATCCTAGAGGGCAGAGAGCTTTCTTTGCTTCGTACGTACTCTCAGGCAATTCGTTATCCTTTGGAAGTTTTGGCTTCATTAGTTGAAGTAAAGTCTCAAATGCCTTGTCAGTCACACCGTTTTGTGCCTTCCATTTCAGCAACTCCAGTGTGGTACCGAGCTTTGTGCTACCATCTTCGCAATTTTGGTATAACAATTTTTTGTGATCCTGTAACATGTTGTCCAGTTTCAACCTCTCCAATCTATTTTCACAGTCTTCCCTTGCATCAGCAATAACTCGGCCAAGATCATCATCGGGCTCTTCTGATGCCTGTTCTTGATCACCTCCTTCTTCTGCATTCTCTTCCATTGCAGTATCGTCGTATTCAGGGAACAAAGGATCTTCTTCTTCTTCTTCATCGTCTTCCATCACAACCCCTCTTTCTCCATGCTTGGTCCAGCAATTATAGCTGGGCATGAAACCTCTCCGAAGTAGATGGCCGTGAAGGATTCTTTCGGAAGAATGTTCTCTGACGTTCCGACAATCAACACATGGGCAACACATGAAGCCATTATCTTTGTTCGCCTGAGCTACAGCAAGAAATGCATTCAGGCCTGCCATATACTCGGAGGTGCGTCGGTCACCGTACATCCATCGCTGCCGTGCATCCATCTGCATCATATAATTAAGTTTATCAAAATACATATTAATACAGAGATAACCACAGTACATCGACAAATAATACTTTTTTATGTATCAGTTACAGATGAAAAAGATAATTTGTTAACCTCGGTCGAAGAAACCATTTTCAGTGAGCTTGTGTGCGTCTCGGGAATTTCGTCGAACACCTCGTGTGCATAGTAAAAAAAAACAGCAACACCACACTCTCTCACACCTCCAAGCAAAAAAAAAGATGGAAGGAAGGGGGGGGGCTGGGGCAGTATATATAGTGGAAGGGGGCATTGGTCCCGGTTCGTGGACTGAACCGGGACAACAGGTCATGCGCGTGCCACGTGGCCTCTGGCTAGGCATTGGTCCCGGTCCGTGGCACGAGCCGGGACGGATAGGCCCCCACGAACCGGGACCAATGCGCCCAGGCGATTCCTGTTGCCCCGGGCGCACGAACCGGGACCAATGCAGGGCATTTGTCCCGGATTTGGTTGCAACCGGGACAGCTGCCCCCCGGCCCCCTGGACGAGAGGGGTTGTTTCCACTAGTGTGAGCTATAAATTTAATCGTACGACTTGCCTAATCAACAGGAATTTTCAAGTCGTTGGAGAATCACTTGAGAAAAAATCTGCTGGATTTAGTACATTGCGGGCGGATTTGGTCGCCCTAATTTTGTAAAGATCAAGAGCGAGTAAGAGAGATATTCGTCATTCAAGGATGTCGACGACGATCTGTTGCTACGAACTAGTCTGGTTCATACCCGCATGGTGACATGCTATTGCTGCTACTTTGTTTTCTTCTTCGTGTGATCCGTTAATCATACATGCTGCCTCTCGTGATTACAGCTATAGGCGAATTAGTCTGCATGGATTATCTAAATCATTATTGTTACTTTTTTTTCAGATTATTATTGTTACTACCAAATTACCCCTACTATCCAATTTATTACCTTTTGGTGCAACACTCGGTCTCGCGACCTCTACGACGAACCAAAAGACTAAAGGCCACTATGAAAGATGAAAAAGGCGAGGACTGAAGTAAGAAATGAAGGATGAAAAAGGTGAATATTGAAAGGCAAGACGACTTGGGTTCACACGTGAAAGTATCTAGTTAAATAATTATCGTTGTATAAAAATATTTTTCCTGTGTTCTATGCATCCATGTTCAATTTTGTCCAGATTAGGGGAGCAATGTCAAGATTAAATTGGACGACTATCACTGCCAGCTTAAACATTAAAACAATGTAGAAATAATCCTTGTTAATGCCATCTGAGGAGATCATATATGTTGCAGCTTAGATTGCACAAAGCCACAAACCTGTTGTGCTGCTGAACTTATTTTAGAATATTGATTAGTCTAAGAGTGAAAAAGTAAAGCTAGCCACTGTAATTACACAATGACGAACGATAAGTATAACTTACATCCTCCCTCCGGCCTAAGATTTAAGACACCATTGGTTTTGGCTGGTCAACAACTTAAAACTGTGACTATGATTTTTTATATACAACTTTTAGAGTGGTTGGCATTTTTTACAACCGTTTATCCCACTTAATCCTATGGTCAAAAAATAGGAGGTACCTAGAGGTACTGGATTAGAGGTACCGAGAGGTACTTAAAAGTACTACGTTTCTTTTATTTTTTATCAAATAAGAAAGGACAGTACTGTCATCGTTTTTCTCACTCAGCTTATCATCTTTCTCAATCTCACCTCACACTCTCTCTCTGGCTCACCATTGACCACCGATGTCTCCAATCGTCAGCCCAAATATTCCCAACCAGCACGCGCTGCCCGGACCGACGATGAGGCGCGAGCCCTCCTCCCTTCACCGGCGTCCGTGGCCGGCCACGACGACGGAGGCAGCGGCCGCGAGGAGGAGGAGGACCTCAAGGATCACGCGTTCGAGGCGTCGGAGAAGTGCCGGCGCCGCCGCCGGGGACACGCTGTTGTGGCTGTTCGTGTCGGCCACGGCCATGGGCCTCCTCGTGAAGCTCCTTGTTGCACGCCTCAGGGTCGCCACCGGCCGGCACCTCGCCGAGCTCTGCCGCGGCGAGTACCCCGACTGGGCGCGCGCCGCGTGCTCTGGCTCATGGCGCCTCGCGGTCGCCACCGGCCGACACCTCGCCCAGCTCTGCCGCGACAAGTACCTCGACTGGGCGCGGCGCACGCTCTGGCTCATGCTGCTGTGTCTGCTAATGTGGGCCACGGCCATGGGCCTCCTCGTGGAGCTCCTTGCCGCGCAGCTCATGGTCGCCGCCAGCCGGCACCTCGCCGAGCTCTGCCGCGACGAGTACCCCGACTGGGCGCGCGCCGTGCGCTCTGGCTCGACGGCAAACTCTGCTCACACAGAGAAAGTTCGCGGAAGTCCAACTGTCCAGGGACGGTCGAACCAGTCTGAAACACTTCTGTTCGCTGCTGCTGCGGTCAGAATCCAGAGAGTGGAGGTGCCGGCGTTCGGCTGGGCGGGTAGAGGTCGCCGGACTCGCACCGCTGCCGCCGCCGTGTACGTGGGCGAGATGGGATCCTGTCCTGGTTCATACTGGTGACTTGGTGAGCTATTCGGCAGTTGACCCAATAGAGAGAATGACCACACTACCCCTTAAAAAATTAAACTTAGTAATTTTAATTACCACTCAATATCAACGGTTCAGAATAATTCACGGCAGAGGTACTGAAAGGTCCAGCATGGGTCCAGCATTATGTCTGATCCAGAAAAATAATAAATTCCACTTGGCCATTATTATTTTTCTTTTGGATCAGACATGGGTCCAGCATTTTCACCAACTTTGCACGTCTAAATAAAGGAAATCAGCAGCTGATCATTTGGACGAATTAATTGTACGTAATTATGAACGGATGCATGCATGCGCGTGCATGGCTATCAATAATTTCCACGCCTAATGGCTCGCGTCTTTTTTTTTTTAGATAAAAGGCACTAAGTGCCCTACTTTAAATTAATAAAGCAAAGAGTTTAGGTTTACAACCAACCACACGGACATGCTGAGGCCTACAGCTTCGCCAAAGTAAAAATAGAGGCATGGGGCCGGCCACCCCCTAACAAGCCGGTGCAAAATAGAGAGAAGCAGCTATGGCGTCGGAAACGAGGCGAAAATCTCTTTCACCCCTGCTGCAAGTGATATCAGCGCCGCCTTGTCGTGCTCCTTAGCGAGCCTTGCCCAATCCTGTATGAACATATACATTTTAAAGATGAGGTCAGTGGGGCGACGTGGCACGACAGCTTCAATAGGAAGTTTATTACGGATTAGCCACAAGGCCCAACAGAGCGCAGCGAACAGCACCCAGCTGGCCCGCCTTTGTTGGCCCAACAACGCGTTCTGGATAGCGAAAAACTGAGGAAACGAGGCAGGACACCAGCTGCACCCTAGCAGCTGCCTAATGACACTCCAACCTAACTTAGCCAAGGCACACTCAAAGAAGATGTGTGTGGCCGTTTCAGGCTGGCCGCACACCGCGCAAAGCCCTTTGGCCGGAACGAACCGAGAGAAGAGACGGGCTCGAGAGGGCAGTCTATCAAACACGAGTTGCCAAGTGAAGATTTTTACTTTGAGAGGAAGGCGAGCTGCCCACATATCCTTTCCGTGGGCAACCGTCGCACCTCTCGAGAGGCAGCGATACATCGAGGATACCGAGAACCTACCCGAAGGCTCTAGCATCCAGCGCACGGCGTCCACCCCCGGGGACAGCGCGGTGTCGGCCAGCTCCAGGTTGAGCTGGGCCCATTGTGACACACACTCCTGGGAGAGAGAACGACGAAACCGCAGACCCTCCACCTCGAAAGCCTTGGCTACCGTCACGGAATGGGACTCGCAGATCTCAAAGAGGCCAGGAAACCTATCTTTCAACGGGCCAGTAACATACACTAGTAACATACACGTTTTTTAGGCTATGTTACTATCTCCATAGTGAGGAGTAACATATATGTAGTGTCATATTAATTAGACTATAGACTCATTGTGTATTGAAATGTATGATATTACAGTAACATAGCTAGTTACCACCCTCATCTCTCTTCTCAATAAATATGTGACACATCATCTTTTTCGCCTACGTGGCACTGATCTTACTAGAGATGTTACTCCCACTATGACCAGCCTTAGCGTCGATCTTTCTTTTTTTCAGCACTTTTGTCAGATCAAGGTTCGCCGCCTCTAATAACTCATGTTTAAACAATGCCAAAATTGTACTCTAGATCATTAATTAGTGTCTTCTACACACTAGTAGAAACAAGGGCATTGGCCCTGGGTCGTGAGGGCCTCTAGTCCCGGCCGCTCACCGAGACTACTGAATCGGGACTAGAGGCCCCACTCTAGTCTTGGTTGGCTTACAACTCGGGATAAAACGGAAAGCTTCTTCGGGCTAGAAAAATAATGCCTCCCACCAATGCAACTCGTGGGATTCGAACTTAAGACCTCACGTATTGCCTCGCGCACAGCTTATCAGCCCACCTACACAACACATGTGACATTGGATGAGATGCTTTCCTTTTAAAATAGCCTATGAAGAACCTTTAGTCTGGGTTGGTGGTACCAGCCGGGACTGAAGGTACCATTTATTCCAGGTTAGTGTTGCCAACTCAAATTAAAGGATCAAACCCTTTAGTTCGGGTTCATGACCCAAACCGAGACTAAAGGTCCCTTTCGACCTGGGACTAGACTTGCGCGGCCTCCTTCGCAGTTGAACCGGGATTAGTCGTACCATCTTGTCCCGATTTGAAAGCAATCCGAGACTAGAGTCCAATTGGGGTCCGGACCAAAGACATGTTTTCTACTAGTGACAGAAGCATGACTACTTAATTAGAACAATCATTCATAATTTGTTCATGAGCAGCAAAACCACTAGCTCCAAACCTCCAACATCAATCAATTAATAGCGGTGCTAGGACGAAACTAAAAAAAATACTCAAGCAAAAAATGATAAAAGATACTCATGGAATATAGCAGGTCTAACTTGCATCTGAGTTTGACGTAGCATGAACTCAACTATTCTATAACACGACACTAGTAGAAAACAGGGCATTGAGCCAACCACATTGGAACCGGATAGGATATAAACCGGTTCTAAAGGATCTGTCCGCTGGGCCCCCTCCCTGCAACAAATGGCCGCAAGGCCTTTAGGACCGGTTTCTAACACAAACCGGTCCTAAAGGTTTTTGGACCGTTTGCTGCAGGGAGGGGGGCCTAGTGGACAGACCCTTTAGAACCGGTTTGTATCACAAACCGGTTCTAAAGGTTTTCTCATTTTTTGCAGCAACTGCGGGGGCCGCTGTCAGACCCTTTAGCACCGGTTTGTAACACAAACCGGTCCTAAAGCCCTCCCCTAAACCCTATATTCCACCCCGAGCTCAGCTCCATTTTTTCCAGCTCGAGCTCAACTCCATTTTTGCTCTCTCCTTCCTCTTGTGAGCTCTAATCCATCCCCATTTTTCTCCACCATTTGTCAAGATTGTTGGTACCCATCGGTTCTATGGTTAGCATCAACATTCCCTCTTCAGACATTGCAAGTTTTGCTCGTTTTCTTGCTCATTTCATTTTTGTTGTGCTAGCTAGGTGTTTGATGAAATGCCTAAGCTAGAGAGAGTTCATCATTTGTTATGTATACATATGTAATTTGAGCTTAAATTTAATTATGATTTGTGGTTTTTTTTTAGTGTCGCGCGTCTTGTCCCCTTCCTCACCGCCGTCGATCGCCCCGTCACCGACACAACCTTGGTGAGCCTATTGTTTTTATTTACCAAAACAAATACTGGAAGCGTGCTGGCAGCGTTGGCGCTTTTCGACACGCTTCCGGTAAACTATGCTGGAAGCGGACAATGACTGGACTAGCTGCCACTAATTTGTAGAAGGGTGTAAACCAGGTCAAACGCCGCTAGTAACTTTTCCCCTATAAATTTTTTCCTCCTAGTGCTTCACTCCTATTTAACGAAAATGGCAAACTTGCCTTGTTCCATAAAAAAAACACCCATTAGGCTAGGCATGTGCAAACAAGTCAAATTGATTTATATAATTTTGAAATTTTGTGCTGCGAGTGTGTCGACTTTGTTTTGTTGGGTCTTGACCTTGGGCCAAGGATAGGCTTCTCTCCTATGTAACGAAAATGGCAAACTTGCCTTGTTACAAAAAAAAGAAAAAAACCGTTCCGTCACGCATGTGCAGAGAAGTCAAATTGATGGACCGGCTGGGTAGGTAGCCATGTAGTTAATCGAGATCGGTCGGGGTTAGGTGATTAGGAACGGGAACTCCAAGTTGAGGTCTCGATGTAGGGCGCGCGAACAGCGATGGTGCAGAACACCGGAGCTGGAGCGGGAGCTGCAGCCACACGTACGTGCATGTTACCTGCAGCGGCTAACGGTGACTGTTGAACAGTCGTTCCTGCACGTCTGGATCTCACCTGCCTGTATGCATGCGACCGAGTCTTGGTCACTAACCTGGAAGATAATGTGCAGTACGTCAGTACGTACGTATATATCCGCGCGCGGTGTTGGTAAAGAGTTGACGACGTACCGTGATTAGGTGAAGAAAACTTACTCCGTGGAATCATGGGTAACGTGTCCGCGCGTGCCAACGGATAGACCGGCCGGTAAGCATATTCTTTTATAGATATCTTACTCACCGACCAACCATGCATACATTGTATGTTTAAATAGTCGCGTCCCTTAAGTACTTATGCATGGCAAATGCTTTGATGCGCAAGTGCTACTCCTAGCATTTGAGGCTGTGTTACTCTGAGAATTCCGCGCGCGACCCACGATAGTTGTGCTCATTCTGTCATTCAGTCAGCCGATGAGAGGCAACATGAGTTCACACACAAACAAGGCGAGATCGACCCAAACAACTGCTGACCGCGAAGGTCTCAGTACAGCGTACATCCCCAGAATATTCCACGCCCTCCCGTCAGATTTTTGGAGAGAGACCGACCGAGGAGCACAGCAACAGCCAAAGAAACTCTACTCCTTCACATCACGTGGGCTGCTGCCTGCTGGGCTGAGAAGAAACGACATGGCGGCCATGCACGAGGTGTCTACCTACGTATGTACGTACATCCATTAATTCGACCGGCCGGTAGCAACCACAACAGCAGATTGTGAGGTTCAGCCGGCGAAAATGATGGATGTATATACACATGGGAAACAGAAAACGACGTAGTGTCGACATACGCACGTACGTAGGTAACGTGCATCCGGGAGACTTTCATGCGGCTGCTCGTCTTCGTCCTTGTCTCAACATTGGGATTTTGCTCCGAATCCAGCGCACGTGACGAGTTACTAAGGGCGCGTGCAGCGTACAAGTCTAAGGGGGTGTCTAAGAGCAACTTTTTTATTAAAGTTATGTCTAGCACGGTGGAGAGGATGGTACTAGCTAAAAATTACTTCAACATATGTCTAGTACTAGTCATGGGGGTCTAAGGGAAAAAGTAACTAGCAGGCCCACCATACCAAGTAAAAGTAACATGCAAAAGCTGCAGCTCATCTGATAAATGGGACCCACTACATGGGACTAAACGGTGGAGCACCTCTCCATTTGTTAGATCCAAGCCTATATATTTTCTCAGACAAGTACAACGCTGCACACGCTTAAGGGCACCTACAAGTTGCGTATCAAATCCTGGTGGAATCTCTGGCATCAGACGCAAAAACTTGCATCGGGCGCCCCCTTTTCCTCACGTAGGACGGCAGAATCCGGCAGTTTAGCGGTGAGAAATTAGCCTCTGTGCACAGCAGGGCGCTTAGATAATTTGTCAATTTTGTAACATTTATTTTTTCATATAAGAGTCTAGATAAGTGTCTTCCATTGTGGTTGTTCTAAGGGCACGTACAATGGTAGACGCTTAGGGCGACGCTAGGATTGTTATCCCCGGCAGTTAGGCTGAATTCCTTGCCGATCCCGGGATTGAGCCTTGCGTCGACGCTTAGATTTGCGCCGGGCGCTATGGCCCTTTTTTTCTCTCAAGAAAGACCGGATTAACACCAATCTGTAGATTTAAACGACCGAAGATAGCGCTCAGTGTTGGGCTGCCAGGCGCTTGCCGAATAATTACTATTTTGTCTGGCGCTTGTACTAACGCCTCGCGTTGTACATGGCCTAACATTGACTCTTCCGTCTCCGGATAAAGGAAGCGACTCTTCCGTCTCCGGATAAAGGCAGCGACTCTTGCATCAAGATGAAGAACTGCCTCACGTCAGTTCTCGTTGATCACGTCACATTGTCGGGGTTTTGGAAGCATCTGCCGAGGATCTCACAAGTGCGTTAATACCTTGTGATTACTGGATCAGGTGAGATTTGGTCACAACGCATGGACGGCCTGCTCGGCCCTGGTCTCACGCGCCCTAATCGGGGGCGCCCAACCCTAATGGTTGGTGGGCCCCTGTGACCTGCGCAATATATAAAGGTGGTGGGGGGCAGGGCACAAGGTACGAGGTCCATCGCGCCGCCAGACACCCCACCAACATTCCCTTCCGATCTAGGGTAAGTGCAGTGCTCACGGGCAGCTTCACCAACGCCACCATGTCCACTGCCTCGACATCGTCATCCTCCAAAGGGTCAGAAGGTGGTCTCTCTCTCTCTCTCTCTCTCTCTCTCTCTCTCTCTCTCTCTCTCTCTCTCTTTCTCTCTCTCTCTCCCTCTCTCTCTCTCTCTCTCTCCCTCTCTCTCCCTCTCCCTCTCTCTCTCTCTCTCTCTCTCTCTCTCTCTCTCTCTCTCTCTCTCTCTCTCAGTCGTCCATCTCAATTCTCTCAAAGATGCATAGATATAGCAACACCGATGATCACCTAGACCTAGATTTGATCCAATTACACATACAATGGTATCAGAGCTGTTCTAGGATCTAGTTGTTTTCAGTTGAAAAGAAAGAAAATATCCCATCCCCGAAAGAAACCCTAGTTCATAACATAATAGAGAAGGAAGAAGGAGGAAAAGATATTGCTCACCGGCAACAGTGCGCCGCCACCACGGCCGCGCCGCTCCTCTCGATCCCGTGCGCATCCAAGGAGGCACGGGAAGAAGAGCTGCCGGGGAGGAAAGAGGCACAACTGCCAATCCATTAGACGACAACGCGCCCACCGAAAGGGAACACGCCACCGGCGAATGGGGAGGGCACCGCGCCACTAGTTTCATCATCGTTGTGTGCAGAAGAGGGCGTCGTCGCTTTCCCGTTTCTCTGTAACAGTGGAGATGCAGGCGGAAGGGGAAGAAAGGGAGAGGGATGGGATAAAGAGAGGCCGCGTGCCGGCGTTTCCGCCGTCCTGGCTTGCCGACGGCGTGGCAGAGCAGCCCGCACCAATGGCGCTAACCCTAGCTGCCGCAGTGCGGAGCGAGACAATGAGGAGACGGGCGAGGCTAGGGTTGTGGAACCGGTGTCGGCGGCCGGTTTTGTTCCGCCGAAACGCCCGCGTGGCCGTCAGATGCGAATCGACGGCCAGGATCTACCCTAGCTCGGCTGCGGGCCAGCGGGCTGAAAGGAGAAAAATTGGGCCTCTGGGCTAGCCCTTGTGGCTATTTAGCTGATGCACGCGCGCGAAAGAGAGGGTCGTCCAGGGGGCAGGTCCTCACGGGCTCCTTTTCGGCCTGGGGCGTTGAGCGACAGATAGAGAAATCGCCGCGCGGGCGCGGAAACGTTAGCCAGGACATGGGCCGGGCCAAAGAAATGGCTGGGCTGTTTTCTTCTGCCCAATTTTTTTTCGGTTATGTGTTTTTTAATATTGGAAGCAGAATTAATAGTTTTTTTTTTGTCCATTTTGGGAAAAATTGATCTAATTTTTTCCAACAAAATTATAGTTTAGGGAATACAAAAGTAAACGAAATGTTCGTATAAAGTATAAAGTGTATGAATTTTTTATTCATGTTTTCCGCTGCAAATTTAATGAAAAGTGGCCTATTAAAGAAAAATAGGCTAAAAGTGAGGATTAAAATTTTAAAAGCGTGTTAAAGTAATAGTTGTTTGTAATTTATGTTATTATATAACAAACGTTGTTAATAGCATTATCATGATTATTTGTTATAGTCTCAAATATGCTTTTATTACTATTTTCTGCCCAATGGTGATATAATTTTAATTGCATAAAAAGTTGTGTGTTCTAATTTTGACCAACGTTGGATTATTACATGCAATTGTTGTTGTTTTCTCACTTTATTATGGTTTTCAGGAGGGTTCAACTTGATGACATGCATGAAGGACGTGCCAACCCTGAGAGGCGACAACTACAGTGAGTGGAGGAAGAAGGTGGATCTAGCCTTCGTATGTGCTGAGGTTGATTGGGCTGTGGACACTCCACAACATGTCATGCCAAAAGAGCCTGTTAAAGAGGCAGATGATGATGCTGCTGCATGGGAGAAAAAGAAAAGGGACTATGCTCCTTTGGAGTTTTCATATTCCATTGATAACAGAAATTGGCTAACAAACAACAAAAATTCTATGGCATTTATCAAGAATACAATTGAGAACACAATCATGGGCTCAATTGTAGAGTGTGCTTCTGTTACGGAGTACTTAGAAAAGATAAAGATCTAGTTCACCGGCTCTTCAAAAGTATATGCCACCCAACTGATTAAACAACTGAAGAATACACAGGAGATGAACATGACATACGGGGCACAAACTAAGGATGAGCAACATGGCTGCGAAACTTAAGCCCATGGATGTTGATCTCGAACTCAAGCCAACACTTCTTGTCCATCTGATCATGGCTTCACTGCCAAGTCAGTTTGACAACTTTGTGATAAACTACAACATGCCCCCTGAAAAATGGGTTGTTGAAAAGACTATTGCTATGTGCGTTCAAGAGGAGGACAGACTTAAAACTTCACATGGTGGTTCTATGAACTATGTGAAGGATAATAAGAAAAGAAACTATAGCCAAAGTCATACTGGTTCTCCTTCAAAACCACATGGGAAAGGTCCCTGTCAGCATCAGCATCCAGAGAGGTCTTTTCTAGTGGACAAAGACACTTGTCTCCTCTGCAAAAAGACTGGCCATTATAAGTAAGATTGCGCGGACTATCTAAAATATATAATTTCAAAGAAAGGTAACAATGTTGTTTCCTTTGTAAATGAATCTATGTATACATAGTTTTTAAAATCTACTTGGTGGATTGACTCAGGTGCAACTGTTCATAATGCAAATTCTTTATATGGATTCAGTTCGACCCGGACTACGCAAATAAGCGAAATATGTATTGAGGCCGCTAATGGAGTTCAAGCAGACGTTGAACCTGTTGACAACATCTCCTTGGAGTTAGCTGATGGTTTCACTATTTTGCTTAGATATGTCTTGTATGTTCTTTCACTACACAGGAACCTTATCAGTGTATCACGTTTAGAAAAAGACAATTATGGAGTGTTATTTTGGACATGGCAAGTGTGCCATATGGTGTAATAATACTCATGTGGGGGTAGATTTCCTCCATAATGAGATTTATTTATTATCTTTGCGTGAAAAAAATATTTTGTGTGTAAAGTGAATGAGCATGTTTTTGGGTCGAATAACGAACAAAAGAAAAGAAAAAGAACTCATGACTCATCGAAACTATGGCACTGTCGTTTGGGCCATATTTTGAGGGGGAGAATAGAAAGACAAATCAAAAATGATATTCTTCCTCCGCTAGAGTTCTCAGAAACGGAGCAATACATAGATTGCATTAAAGGAAAGTATGTAAAGCAAATTAAAAAGGGTGCAAACCAAAGTATAGCAATACTAGAAATTATTCACACTGATATTTGTGGACCATTTCCTGTGAAAAGTGTGGATGGCTATGACTCGTTCATAACGTTCACAGATGATTGCTCCCGATATGGATACATCTATCCAATTAATGAAAGATCTGAAGCGTTGGATAAATTTAAGATATTCGAGGCTGAAGTTGAAAATCAACATGATAAAAGAATAAAGATAGTGATATCTGTTGGGAATATGCCCTAGAGGCAATCATAGATGATGTAATTCCCAATGTATTCATAAAGTTATTAAGTTGTCCTTTGGTTTGAACATCTGATATATGTCATTGAATATGTGATTCGATTGTGGAACTATGTATTCATGTTGTTCATACTAATTGTCCTTGGTCGTTAAGGTTGTGCTGGACACACACCCTAGACTAATGTGAGTGTTGGCTGATGACACGGTTCCACTTGTCATGGGCATGGTGATGCCATTCCAACGTTCACGGACTTGGCTAAAGAGTTTAGCAAGTCAGACAGACCCACATTGAGATGCAACGATCAAGTCGTCATTTGCATGTCTCAATCAATGTAATCCTTAGACCTGAGGTTGTCGCACAATCCGAGTTGTGGATCACCGACTTAGGTTCTGTCAAACGTTGTTCTATGACAAGGCAACTATAAAGGCAGAGTTCGGGTCGAATGAGAAGCAAGCTGCGTGATGTGGATAAATCAAGATGGGATTTTGCCCCTCCTAATGGAGAGATATTCTCTGGGCCCTCTCGAGTGATATGATTCAGGAAGCATGGCCATGCGCGACTCAGTTAAGTGTTAACTGTGTCGGTTGACTAAGAGTTAGTCAGATGAATCGCATATCACGGATCGAGAAGAGAGTTGAACTATTTAAGGGATGACGATAAATCGCCTATAGTTCGACAAGGTATATCGTGAGGCAAAAAGGACTAAGATGAATATCACATTGAAAGGTATGTCGTCATGACTCAATGGAACTTGGGAGTCGGCACGTTCTGCTAGGAGCCGCTACCGATTGATCGATTGAGAGTAGGACTCCAATCGTGTCCAAGTCGCCATGAGCCTGCAGGGTCGCACACTTAAGAGCGGGAGCAAGTATTGGTCGGGTTGGACCCGAACCGGAAATGGACTGGTTTTGTGAGTCGGACTCACAGAGGGAATGGGCCACAAGTGTTGTGAAGCCCATTACCATACGCTATATAAAGAGGGGCGCAGGTTACCCAGCAGGCACGTTAGTCCACTCTCCCATGCGTTGGGAACCCTAGCCCCACTCAGTCCAGCCGCCGCACCGGACCTAGCAGTCCGCCGTCGGAGCTCCTCCTCGTACGTGTGGATACCGGCAGAGGTGCTGTACGTTCAGCACTTCGACGTTCGAGGGATTGGATCAGCCAGACCGGATCGGATCGTGGGACTGCACTGCCCCGACGCGCTGCATCGATAATCCGCACCTGCGCGTCTAGTGGTAATACTCATGGCCCTTCTACCTCGGCTAGATCTTGGAAGCATCGCATAGGAAAAGTTTTTGTTTATCTCTACGCGTTCCAACAATATCTGACCGTGAGGGGGAGTACTACGGCAGACACACTCCATATGGCCAAGTCCGTGGACCTTTTGTAAGGTTTTTACAGGAGAATGGCATAGTAGCCCTGTATTCAATACCGGGCGAGCCTCAGCAAAATGGAGTAGCTGAAAGGCGTAACCGTACTCTCATGGATATGGTGCGCAGTATGATGAGTTATTCCACTTTTCCATTGGGATTATGGATGAAGCCACTTAAAATCGCCATTCACATTCTCAACAGAGTACGAAGCAAGTCGGTGCAAAAAACATCGTACGAGTTGTCGACAGGAAAAGTTCCATCCCTACAACACCTCAGGGTGTGGGGGAGCCCAGCTGAGGCCAAAGTGTTTAATCCAAACATTGCAAAGTTAGATATCAAAACAGTGAGTTGCCACTTCATTGGCTATCCTGATAGATCAAAAGGTTATCGTTTCTACTGTCCGGACATATACACAAAGTTTGTAGAAACGAGACATGCGGTCTTCTTAGAGGACGAAATGATGAGGGGGAGCATGGTAGCTCGGAAAATTGATCTTGAGGATCCGATGATTCAAGAGCCGTTTTTGTCGCTACCTGTTGTACCTGCATCGTCAACCCTGAGGTTGTGGTGCAAGCACCTGTTGTAACTCCAACCATGACAACTAGAGGTGAAGATTCGGAACCTTCCCGTCAGGAGCCGACTGAACCCGAAGTTGAGCATGAAAGGGAGGAGCAGCAGCCTTCTCAAGAGGATGTGCCAGAAGTTGAGGCACGACATGAGCAACAGAATGAAGGCCCTAGAAGGTCCACAAGACGTAAAAAGTCAGCTATTTCTAGTGATTATAAATCTTATAACACAGAAACGGCTCATAAGGAAGGTGATCCCATCTCATATGAAGAAGTCATGAGAAGTCGTCACTCATCTAAATGGGTGGAGGCAATGGAATACGAAATGAGTTCCAACGGTGTTTGAGACTTAGAGAATATTCCTAAAGGAGCCAAAACAGTAGGCTATAAATGGGTCTACAAAACAAAGTATGACTCTAATGGGAATGTGGAAAAATATAAATCACGTCTTGTGGCAAAAAGGTTTTACACAAAGAGAAGGGGTAGATTACAATGAAACATTTTCTCCAGTCTCATGTAAGGATTCCTTCAGAATCATAATGGCACTAGTTGCAAATTTTGATTTAGAGCTACATCAAATACATGTAAAGACGACATTTTTTAATGGAGATCTAAAAGAAAAGTCTTACATGAAACAACCCAAGGGGTTTCTCTTGTGTCAAAACAGCGACTCTTCCGTCTCCGGATAAAGGCAGCGTCCTATAGGGTTCTTCTTGTGTCAAAACGAAGAACTCTCTCACGTCTGTTCTCGTTGATCAGATCCGAGTGTCGGGTTTCAGAAGCCTCTACCGCCGATCTCACACGTGCATTAATACCTGGCGATTGCTGGATCAGGTGAGATTCGGTCGCAACGCATGGATGGTTGTTGCCACCATGGATAAAACCCATGGTGAAGTCAAATGTGTAGAATTTCATGGAAGATGAGATTAAAGGACTAACAATGGTGATTGGAGTTTTTTTTTCTTCGATGAGAAACTGGATTAGAGTTTCGGAAATTGTGGCAGCGGTATGGAAGTGGGGCCGGTAGCATAGGTGGTGTTAAAAGTCTTAACTTTTCAGGTGAAAACCAAAGATGGGGCCTTAATTGGTTGTGAAGATATTTGTCCAATCCATGAGGAAACTGGGAAAGGTGCGAAAACTGAAAACTTTTCCCAGGCCGGATAATCTAAAATCCAGAGCGCACGCATGCACTAGCTAGTGCGCTGGTGCGTGTAACGCTTTATTCGGATACCAGAACGTGATATAGGCATATAGCACAAATTAAGATGCCCGAACGTACGTGAGGTGGAGTTAGCTTTGTATACATTTTTAGTTTGGACCTTCCCGGAACCAAAGTATTTTGCAGAGATTTGTAGGCCGTATGGAACTGGACAACACGTACGTACTAAGTCAAATGACTGCTATGGATGCGGTCCGAAGTCATGAGTAGTACCGTAGCTGAGCTTTAAATCAAAGCGTAATCAAACCCAAGTTTTCAAGTCGTCGGAGCAAGAAAAATCTGCAGAGTTTAGCTGCGCGCAGCGGGCAGGTTTGGTCGCCCGAATTTTGTAAAGATCAAGAACGAGTAAAAAATAAGTATAGTTAATCAAGGACGTCGACGGCGATGTGTTGGTGCGAACTGGTCTGGTCCAGACCCTCGCGCATGCTGGGATCACTATTGCTGCAACTTTGTTTTCTTCTTCATGATATCTTAATCATGCATGCCTTTTTTTGGGATCTCGTGAGCTTATAGCTAGGGACGAATTAGTCTGCATGGATTTACCTAAATCATTACATTGTTATTACTACGTAAGCACACCTACTTTCTTTGGTCTGTCCACGTTACTTCTGGTGCAATGTTCAGTCCGGCGACCTCGATCTACTCTAAATCAAAGACTAAAGGCCCGTAGAGAAGATGAAAAACGTGAGGACTGCAATGGGAAAGGAAGGATGAAAAAGGTGAAGACTGAAATGAGAAAGCAAGGAGTTCGGCAAGATGACTTTGTTGTAAAAAAAAATATGCATGTGTTCTATATGTCTCTGCATACAGATTTGTGTAGATTAGGGGAGCAAGGTCAAGATTAAATCGGACAACTGTCATCAACTTGCCCTGTCAGCTTAAACATTAAAACTATGGAGAAATAAAGTAAATCCTTGTTCATATATAACAAGTGTCATCAACTTGCCATCCTAGCTAGTGGTAATCGAGAAGTTACAGCAAGGTTTTCACAAACTTATGCTGCGTCGAACTTAAAAAAAAAATTGGTTAGCCAAACAATGGATCAATAAAGCTTGTCAGTGTAATTATCACAATTAACTACTCACTCTCTACTATAATACTTTATGGATATTATATGAAAAATATATTTAATAGCGTATCTAACGTTATAGATCTGGCATTGCACATGCTAGTTTTTTTTTCTAAAAATGGGGACAAACCTTACATTGTTTGACTTTTGAAAAATTTGCCTTAATTTTAAGTTACGGAGGGAGTTTAAAATGACAAAAGTAAGTAAAAATTAATTAAGAAGATCACTAGTATTCCTCGTTCTATAATTATTTAGACATAATCCACCTCCTTCTTAGTCCTATTTGGATATACCGTGCCAATCCAACATAAGCCCCTATTTTATTTTATTTTTCTATCTAATCTGTTTTCTTACCATTGTATTTCCATTGAACATGATCTATTGAAAAAAATGAATTTGTAGATAGATAGGTCCCTTTATCCTCACTACATATTATATTTTTCTGCCGGCACTTCGCTCAAATGATAAGGGTGCTCTTGTTGCATGTATTTTCATACATGATATTTATTTCATGAAAAGAAAAGTAAAATAAAATTTAGACTCCCTCCATCCCAAAATTTAAGGTGCCATTGATTTTGGTTGATCAATAAATTACTATATTGACTATGATTTGTACTTATAATATGTTCATAAAATTGGTATAAAGAGATGTAAAATGAAAAAAATATAGGCCAATGCAACGATGGCATTTATACATTTATTATCCATATAATTTAGTATATATTAGTGGTTGAAGTCGTGAATCAAAGCCGTGCAAACAACACAATTTAGGGACGGGCGGAGTAATTGCCATTGTCGGGTAACGTAGATTTAGGTTTATAGAAATGCACGAGCTAACATCCTAAATTATCACAGCTTCATGGTGGTTATGGGCGTTAATTAATTATAATGAGTAGAGATTTTTTGTAATAAAAAACCCAAACGAGAAACCTGCAAAAGTATACCTCGGTCAAACAAGAAACAGTCTGAAGTTTAAGTTATTTCATTTCATGACTGGTTCCTCAAAGGTTCAATCGTTTTCGTTTGACATGAACTTTCCAGGAACGAGAGGGAGAAAAGGTATGGTGTCCCCTCAGTTACTCATAAGGTTCTTTGACCTTGCCTCATTAACCCCCCAGACAATTTAGTACTATATATACTTAGGCTTAGCTTTAGTAGTAAAAGTAACATGGGGATGCAAAAGGGAACTCTCACCAAATTAATGGTAAGATATGTTACAGAACAACACAAGTTGCAGCTGCTCCCATTAGCAAAATGCTATATATAACTATATTCCACTTGGCTACTATTATAGTATATTTTACTTTGGTTCAGACATGGGTCCAGATCGAATTTTACAACTTTTTTCCAAATAGTACTACCTCTGTACCTATGAATAAGGTGCACACGTATTTTAAGACAAATTTTGACCGAAAGATTTGAATAACAATATCTTAACTATATAGTGCAAATTTGACATTGTTAGATTCGTATTAAAAAACACTTTCTAATGATATTGATTTTTATACCAAATACTATCATATATATATGGATTAATTCTTGGTCAAAGACAAATCTCGAAAAACGTGTGCGCCTTATTCATTGGAATGGAGAGAGTAACGAAATAAGCAGCTGATCATTTGGACGAATTTAACGTAATAATGGCTGGCTGGATGCATGCATGCGTGCTGCGTGCATGGCTATCATTAATTTTATCGTCTAACTCGCTGCCGGCATGGATGCATGCACCAGCATATGCGGTGACAGCTTCTTCTTAGCATATATCTTTCTTTTTGCAGCACTTATAGCAGATCGAAGGTTCGCCGCCTCTCATGCTTATGTGATGCCAAAATTGTAATCTGAATCGTTAGTGGTCTTCTAAAAAAAGTACAACTACTCCCTCTGTCCACGATAAACACTAGTGGAAACAGGGGCTTTAGTCCCGGTTCGTAGGCCCCCTTTTGTCCCGGTTGTGCAACCGGGACGGGGCATCCGGGACAAATACCCCTCCCCATTGGTCCCGGTTGTGGCAGGACCCGGGACAAATGGGGCTCACCACGTGGCCCGAGCGCTGGAACCTGGCCAGGGCTATTAGTCCCGGTTCTGAATACGACCCGGGATGCATGCCCCTTCTGCCGCGGCAGGGCTTTTGCCCTTTTCTCTGCCGCGGCAGGGCTTTACAATTTCCGTTTTTTTGGTCCCCGAGACCTCCTGGCGGCCCCTCCCCGGACCTCGAGAAGAGTACCCTCCACCGAGCCCTCGGATCGCACGAGTGAATAAGTATATAAAGCAGAATAAGAAACACTTATATTACAGAAGCAAAGTATATCGATCATATTACATGACCGATGGAGTGTATTACAAAATCAAACTTAGTTCCAACCGGAGGCATGGTACTCTCCATGTACGTTTATGACCTCTGCATCTAAGAAGCCCGCAATTTCCTGCGGTCCCTAAGTAGAAGACCGTCCCGAAGCCGTTCGATCTAATATAAAGAAGAGTGGTCACTAAAATATATGAAGCTAAGTAACTAAAATAGATAGTAATAAGAAGAATTGACGATTAACGTACATGAAGTTGTTTTAAATTTCTGCCCTTGGGAGATGTGGTCTGACGAATGAACTCGCAAACGTAGTATCCACACAAGTTATTCCCGTCTCCTTGTTGCAAGCACTATACGAGAAGATTGTTTCAATCAAAATAATAATCAACCAGGCATGATAATGGAGATGGGCACGGATCTAGATAGTACTTGTAACACCTGGGGTGTTACCTGTTTGATTGCTTGCATCATATGCATCACATTGCATTGCACCATGTTTGCATCACAACTGAAAATTTCAAAACAATTTAAACTTTCACCCTTGCTCAAAATTTGCAATTTCAAACTTGCAAACTACACCCCTCTTTTGTTCCTCAACAGTTTGCAAATTGTTTAAACCAATTGCTTGTTAATAATTCCCCCTCTTGTTAAAAACCCTAATGGCTAACTCAAAAGTTTAAACCAAATCATTCATTAAACTGTTGGTTTTAATCAAATCTTTAATCAATCAACTCCAAATCTTTTCCATTTCAAACCAAGTTTCAAATCAGCACTCTTTTGAAAACATAACAATTCACCACATGTTTGTATTCTTAAAATCATATTTTAAATCTTAGGGGTAACCCTATCAAAACTGTTTGTTTTCAATAAGGTTTAATTAATATTAAAAATCCTTTCAAATATTGGTTTCAAATGCAAACATCTTTTAAATATCAAATTTTTGAATCCAACCTTGGAATATGGTTTCTTTTTACCTAATTAGCTTAAACTAATTTTTCTGAAATTTTTAATAACCAAACCCTTAACAAATTCCTTCCAAAACCTTTTCAGCAAAAAAAAAATAAAGCAGAACAAAAAATAAAAGAAGAAAACGGGCGCCAGCTACCCTATCTACCGCGACCCAGCCCACCTAACAACTAACAGCGCGCAGCCCGGCCCGCCTAAAGCCACTTACCGGTTCGCTGTGGCGCCGAGATTCGTGCGAGCGTCCTTTTCCCGTCTCCAAGCCGTACGGCGACATCTCCGAGCGCCACCGCGGCCTCCCGAGCGACTCCGGCGGCCGTAGTCGTTTTTCCCCACCTATAAGTAGCCCCCTAGCCCCTGGACGCAACCTAGCGCCTAGGGTTTCCCCTGTTCCATCGTTTCGCCGCCACCTTCTGCCCGCTGTCGCCACTTTCCTCTCCGTGTCTTCCTCCGGCGAGCCGCCTCTGAACCCCGTTGAAATTCGTCGACGTCGTGCACCACCAACCCACCTAGGCCACTGTAATCGCTTCGCCACCCTTAACTCTTCCTTTTGGACACCAGATCGCGCTCGGTGAGCCACGGACAAGCCGCCGCCATCTGCGACCTCGTCCCCGGCCACCGCGACCACGGCTCTGAATTCCGGCGCGCCGTCATCGCTGCTGTGCCCCTCGTGGAGCTCTGACCACGGGAATCGACCACCCGCTGCCTCCTCCTCCTTCTGGACACCTTCATCGAGCTCAAGATGGTCTGGATGCGCGCCGCCGTCGACGCTTCTGCCGCCGTCGTCAACCTGCGTCAGCGTCGAGCCTCTGCATCGACGCCACACGCCGGTGAGCAGCCGTCCTCCACCTTCCCTCCTCTCTGTCAGGACTCCGTGCATGCTTGCACTCCTTCTGCACCAGTAGTGCATCCACCACGAGCCCTAGCCACGGCGATCATCGACGGCGATCTTCTCTGTCAGGTCGAGTACGAGTTTGTCGTTAGCAAATTCAGTTAAACCATGCGATAAACTGTAACCTGTCCGCGTTTGGTTTCCTGTCAAACGAATCGAAACACTGCACTGGTACTGCATCTTGTGCGCGAGGCGCAGGGCGCGGGTTCGAGCCCCGCCAGCCCCATCTTTTTGTTCCTTTTCTTCCGAAGCGAAAGGCTGGCCCACTGTCATACACCCCTTGGCCACGCCAGCGCTTGCGCAGCGCCACGCTGCCGCTGGCCCACTGCGCAGTGGCAGTGGGTAGCGTGAGGCTGCGTAGCAAATGTTTTCTGCGCAATTCTAAAAATCATAAATTCCTTTTAATAAACAGATTTGAATAGAAACTTGGAAATTCAATATCTTTTATTTTATAAATCCAACAAACACAAATTTTATATCTATTCTGATCCAAATTTTATAATCTTTCCAAATATCCAACTTGTGTTCTGTTTTGAACTTTCAAAATTGCAATTCAAATTCAAATTTAAATCATTCAATTGTATTTTGCTAAATTCAAGAACTAATTATTCCTAAGTCCAAATCATGCAAATAAAATATGTTTTCAATACCATTTTAAATAACCTATTCAAATATAAATTTTGTTTTCTGATTTGAATAATTAAAATTGCTTAAACAATTTAAATCTTGTTTAATTCAATTAAAAATTGTTTAATATTGCTTAATTCATAATTAAATAATCCAAGGTCCAATTTCAAATTGTGAAACATGTAATCCAACTAAAATTTGCTAACCTTTTCAAATATCAACTTTGTAATTTGTTTTGCACACTTTAACTTGATGAAAACAATCATTACTTGTTTAACACCATTAAGTAACAATAATTGCCAAACCTTATTAATGTTATCTTAATTGGTTAACTATCATTCTAATTGCATCTAATTTGTTGTTATCTTGTTATCATCATCATGCATGCATCATTCTAACTCACTTACACATGATGCTATTGTTAGAACAATTAATTCAACTATAAGGCAGGGGTTTGCCATATGCAATCTTTGCATATGGAATCCATTTAAACTTGTGTATCATATCCCTTAGGTTACTTTGATGCATCTATTAAGCATGACATGCATCCATATCTTGATCATGCTGGATCTTTTGCCGTAGTAGTAATCGTTGCATCCCGGTGTTTGTTCGAGGTTCATTGCTTCTTCCCGGATAGGACGTTGAGATGATGTGAGCAACGACAAGTTCTGCTACCTTGCGGGATCTCAGGCAAGTATACTCACTTGCATGCCACATGGCTTCCTTTCATCACTTGTTACCGATTCTTTTCGTTGATTCTTTTCTGCTAGCCTTAGTGGTAGTTGTTTCTGTTACGAACCCATCACATGAATCCCTTAACCTTGATATTGCCTCACCTCCATACCTACAGCCTTTGTTTGTGCCTATTCTTATCTAGCATGCTTAGGGTTGTTTTGCTCGAGTCTGTTATCCGTTACTTTCTGTTATTACTCTATTATGTTCTGGGGGGCTCGATGTTTAATCAATCAATCAATCATGCTAATATTGCTATTAATAATAAATTTGATGATAAGGCACCGGCAGGAGGCCCTTTGTGGTTTTGAGGCCTGCTAGTGTCGACCCTAATAGGAAAAGGGTCTTGTCTACTGATCCATGATGAGCGCACTACCCGCATTTGGGGAGTATGGGCTCCCCCTCAGTTTGACCCGATTCGCATCTCGTCCAAATCGCCTCATTTAGTTCGGGTTTTCCATTTGCTGCATGCATGATCTTGCGAGCCCTTGGATCCCGGGTGGAACTTTCGTAGTCGGCATATAGGGGGACACGTTCTTAGAGTGCTATGAGGGTCCATTTTCTTCTGGGCTCGATTAGCCGTGCGCCCAAGGTTCTTTGGGCTTGATGCGAAGAAGGGTTGGATTGTGTTGAGTGCCCCGCTTGGTGGAGTGGCCACTCCATCTGGCGGGATATTCATGAGTGTCGGTTACTATGGTGCAACCCTGCAGGGATAATCTTCTCGAGAAGCCGTGTTTTCCGCGGTTATGGATTACTTGGTGAAAGTACTGGCTAACAAGTACTCAGGACAACTTAAACATAATGATCAACCATGTTACACCCCATGATGAACAACTTGACTAGTAATAGGTTTATTCACACAATAACTTGATTCACCTTTAATACAACTGTGTGAGTTATCCTCGGATTGCTTCTTTGGCTAAAGGGGCGAGATCCAGGATGGGTTTGTTTGGATTTACTTTCAGTTGGTTACAATCCTCGATCTTATCCCCTTTCTGTTAGTTGGAAGTTGTAGTTTCCCTCTGTAGTTGGTTAGTGCAGCCTGTTGTCGCTTATTTGCAATAACCCCTTTCTTTCCGTTGATCCTAAAGTATTTGTATCTTGTGATGACTGGCTACGCCGGTAACTTGTGAGTAAGGGTTCTATCCCCCTTGCCAGTACTTAACCGTACTGACCCACGAATCTCTTTCGTGGCTGCAAATTCCAAATTGCAGTCCACAGGTTTGAAGTCTGACGACGTTAGCTTGGGAATCCCTCCGGCTTGGCCTGGGCAGGGATTGGACGCCTTCGGTTATCTTCAGGACTCTTAGTCCAATTTGGATCTTGTCCGTAGCCGGACGTTTGTTTCTTCCGCTGTTATTTGGATCTTTGTATTGTATCAGTTGTAATCCCCGGCTCGTGTGAGTCATCTTGTATCTACCCGTTTCTGTTGTAATTGTGGATTATTCGTGAACTATTGTAATGTTATCATAAATGGCAACCTGGAATCGGTTATTATGCGGATTTGGCGGGAATGCTGAAATCTGCATAGTGCCCGATCTCGGGGCGTCACAAATGGTATCAGAGCCTTGGTTCCGATTCCCGATATTGTTTCGATACGAATGGTTATCGAAGCAACGGGTCCGCAAAGCCTGTAGGATAACCTCGCTAACGGTCGTTGTTTCTAGAAGTGTCAAAAACTATTTCTGCTAAGCTATTTTGGAAAAACATCTCAATAGGATTCTTGTTTCCTCCTTATCTCTATTATGATTCCCCTCCCATCTTATTGTTTTGGAGTCTCCCCCCTTGTCTATCTTTCAAAGTGTTAGGATCCTACGTGGGTGGACGTTTTCTGAGCCTTTAACCTATTAGGTTCGATCATCGGAAGATTCCTGGTGGAAGAACATCGTCGTCACTCCGAGCAAGAATCCCTTGTTAGTGGTGTCGAGAAACCCTTGTTAGTGGTGTCGAGGAGATCAACTGGAAGCACGAAGAATCGATAGTCGAACTTCTTTCCCTCCCGGGTTAGCAGGTGGATTGCGAGGGCGCAATCCCTTGTTAGTGGTGTCGTCTGTAACACCTGGGGTGTTACCTGTTTGATTGCTTGCATCATATGCATCACATTGCATTGCACCATGTTTGCATCACAACTGAAAATTTCAAAACAATTTAAACTTTCACCCTTGCTCAAAATTTGCAATTTCAAACTTGCAAACTACACCCCTCTTTTGTTCCTCAACAGTTTGCAAATTGTTTAAACCAATTGCTTGTTAATAATTCCCCCTCTTGTTAAAAACCCTAATGGCTAACTCAAAAGTTTAAACCAAATCATTCATTAAACTGTTGGTTTTAATCAAATCTTTAATCAATCAACTCCAAATCTTTTCCATTTCAAACCAAGTTTCAAATCAGCACTCTTTTGAAAACATAACAATTCACCACATGTTTGTATTCTTAAAATCATATTTTAAATCTTAGGGGTAACCCTATCAAAACTGTTTGTTTTCAATAAGGTTTAATTAATATTAAAAATCCTTTCAAATATTGGTTTCAAATGCAAACATCTTTTAAATATCAAATTTTTGAATCCAACCTTGGAATATGGTTTCTTTTTACCTAATTAGCTTAAACTAATTTTTCTGAAATTTTTAATAACCAAACCCTTAACAAATTCCTTCCAAAACCTTTTCAGCAAAAAAAAATAAAGCAGAACAAAAAATAAAAGAAGAAAACGGGCGCCAGCTACCCTATCTACCGCGACCCAGCCCACCTAACAACTAACAGCGCGCAGCCCGGCCCGCCTAAAGCCACTTACCGGTTCGCTGTGGCGCCGAGATTCGTGCGAGCGTCCTTTTCCCGTCTCCAAGCCGTACGGCGACATCTCCGAGCGCCACCGCGGCCTCCCGAGCGACTCCGGCGGCCGTAGTCGTTTTTCCCCACCTATAAGTAGCCCCCTAGCCCCTGGACGCAACCTAGCGCCTAGGGTTTCCCCTGTTCCATCGTTTCGCCGCCACCTTCTGCCCGCTGTCGCCACTTTCCTCTCCGTGTCTTCCTCCGGCGAGCCGCCTCTGAACCCCGTTGAAATTCGTCGACGTCGTGCACCACCAACCCACCTAGGCCACTGTAATCGCTTCGCCACCCTTAACTCTTCCTTTTGGACACCAGATCGCGCTCGGTGAGCCACGGACAAGCCGCCGCCATCTGCGACCTCGTCCCCGGCCACCGCGACCACGGCTCTGAATTCCGGCGCGCCGTCATCGCTGCTGTGCCCCTCGTGGAGCTCTGACCACGGGAATCGACCACCCGCTGCCTCCTCCTCCTTCTGGACACCTTCATCGAGCTCAAGATGGTCTGGATGCGCGCCGCCGTCGACGCTTCTGCCGCCGTCGTCAACCTGCGTCAGCGTCGAGCCTCTGCATCGACGCCACACGCCGGTGAGCAGCCGTCCTCCACCTTCCCTCCTCTCTGTCAGGACTCCGTGCATGCTTGCACTCCTTCTGCACCAGTAGTGCATCCACCACGAGCCCTAGCCACGGCGATCATCGACGGCGATCTTCTCTGTCAGGTCGAGTACGAGTTTGTCGTCAGCAAATTCAGTTAAACCATGCGATAAACTGTAACCTGTCCGCGTTTGGTTTCCTGTCAAACGAATCGAAACACTGCACTGGTACTGCATCTTGTGCGCGAGGCGCAGGGCGCGGGTTCGAGCCCCGCCAGCCCCATCTTTTTGTTCCTTTTCTTCCGAAGCGAAAGGCTGGCCCACTGTCATACACCCCTTGGCCACGCCAGCGCTTGCGCAGCGCCACGCTGCCGCTGGCCCACTGCGCAGTGGCAGTGGGTAGCGTGAGGCTGCGTAGCAAATGTTTTCTGCGCAATTCTAAAAATCATAAATTCCTTTTAATAAACAGATTTGAATAGAAACTTGGAAATTCAATATCTTTTATTTTATAAATCCAACAAACACAAATTTTATATCTATTCTGATCCAAATTTTATAATCTTTCCAAATATCCAACTTGTGTTCTTTTTTGAACTTTCAAAATTACAATTCAAATTCAAATTTAAATCATTCAATTGTATTTTGCTAAATTCAAGAACTAATTATTCCTAAGTCCAAATCATGCAAATAAAATATGTTTTCAATACCATTTTAAATAACCTATTCAAATATAAATTTTGTTTTCTGATTTGAATAATTAAAATTGCTTAAACAATTTAAATCTTGTTTAATTCAATTAAAAATTGTTTAATATTGCTTAATTCATAATTAAATAATCCAAGGTCCAATTTCAAATTGTGAAACATGTAATCCAACTAAAATTTGCTAACCTTTTCAAATATCAACTTTGTAATTTGTTTTGCACACTTTAACTTGATGAAAACAATCATTACTTGTTTAACACCATTAAGTAACAATAATTGCCAAACCTTATTAATGTTATCTTAATTGGTTAACTATCATTCTAATTGCATCTAATTTGTTGTTATCTTGTTATCATCATCATGCATGCATCATTCTAACTCACTTACACATGATGCTATTGTTAGAACAATTAATTCAACTATAAGGCAGGGGTTTGCCATATGCAATCTTTGCATATGGAATCCATTTAAACTTGTGTATCATATCCCTTAGGTTACTTTGATGCATCTATTAAGCATGACATGCATCCATATCTTGATCATGCTGGATCTTTTGCCGTAGTAGTAATCGTTGCATCCCGGTGTTTGTTCGAGGTTCATTGCTTCTTCCCGGATAGGACGTTGAGATGATGTGAGCAACGACAAGTTCTGCTACCTTGCGGGATCTCAGGCAAGTATACTCACTTGCATGCCACATGGCTGCCTTTCATCACTTGTTACCGATTCTTTCCGTTGATTCTTTTCTGCTAGCCTTAGTGGTAGTTGTTTCTGTTACGAACCCATCACATGAATCCCTTAACCTTGATATTGCCTCACCTCCATACCTACAGCCTTTGTTTGTGCCTATTCTTATCTAGCATGCTTAGGGTTGTTTTGCTCGAGTCTGTTATCCGTTACTTTCTGTTATTACTCTATTATGTTCTGGGGGGCTCGATGTTTAATCAATCAATCAATCATGCTAATGTTGCTATTAATAATAAATTTGATGATAAGGCACCGGCAGGAGGCCCTTTGTGGTTTTGAGGCCTGCTAGTGTCGACCCTAATAGGAAAAGGGTCTTGTCTACTGATCCATGATGAGCGCACTACCCGCATTTGGGGAGTATGGGCTCCCCCTCAGTTTGACCCGATTCGCATCTCGTCCAAATCGCCTCATTTAGTTCGGGTTTTCCATTTGCTGCATGCATGATCTTGCGAGCCCTTGGATCCCGGGTGGAACTTTCGTAGTCGGCATATAGGGGGACACGTTCTTAGAGTGCTATGAGGGTCCATTTTCTTCTGGGCTCGATTAGCCGTGCGCCCAAGGTTCTTTGGGCTTGATGCGAAGAAGGGTTGGATTGTGTTGAGTGCCCCGCTTGGTGGAGTGGCCACTCCATCTGGCGGGATATTCATGAGTGTCGGTTACTATGGTGCAACCCTGCAGGGATAATCTTCTCGAGAAGCCGTGTTTTCCGCGGTTATGGATTACTTGGTGAAAGTACTGGCTAACAAGTACTCAGGACAACTTAAACATAATGATCAACCATGTTACACCCCATGATGAACAACTTGACTAGTAATAGGTTTATTCACACAATAACTTGATTCACCTTTAATACAACTGTGTGAGTTATCCTCGGATTGCTTCTTTGGCTAAAGGGGCGAGATCCAGGATGGGTTTGTTTGGATTTACTTTCAGTTGGTTACAATCCTCGATCTTATCCCCTTTCTGTTAGTTGGAAGTTGTAGTTTCCCTCTGTAGTTGGTTAGTGCAGCCTGTTGTCGCTTATTTGCAATAACCCCTTTCTTTCCGTTGATCCTAAAGTATTTGTATCTTGTGATGACTGGCTACGCCGGTAACTTGTGAGTAAGGGTTCTATCCCCCTTGCCAGTACTTAACCGTACTGACCCACGAATCTCTTTCGTGGCTGCAAATTCCAAATTGCAGTCCACAGGTTTGAAGTCTGACGACGTTAGCTTGGGAATCCCTCCGGCTTGGCCTGGGCAGGGATTGGACGCCTTCGGTTATCTTCAGGACTCTTAGTCCAATTTGGATCTTGTCCGTAGCCGGACGTTTGTTTCTTCCGCTGTTATTTGGATCTTTGTATTGTATCAGTTGTAATCCCCGGCTCGTGTGAGTCATCTTGTATCTACCCGTTTCTGTTGTAATTGTGGATTATTCGTGAACTATTGTAATGTTATCATAAATGGCAACCTGGAATCGGTTATTATGCGGATTTGGCGGGAATGCTGAAATCTGCATAGTGCCCGATCTCGGGGCGTCACAGTACTTACTTGCACAACATCAAATGTAAGTTGTTTTTCCCATTCACCGGGAGACTTCCTTATGAACCTCTTCCAAACCCTACCCGAGAAAGAAAAAGAATAAAAAGAGTTAGTAATTACTTGATATCCGAAAATGAAACAAAGTAGTCGATATATTGCAATATATAAATACTGAAATTAATAAAGATTGAAATTACTGCTGGATCATTTCCTGCATGTCAGCCCACATTGAGAGGGGTTTACGTTTTGAGTCCATTACAATTACTTTTCCTTTGTCAATTTGGAAGATTAGCAGAATATAGTGGAAGCTGCGCACGCAGAACTCATCAATTATACAATGAACATCGAGTAAGGAAAACAGAATGTTTACAACAGAGTAACACACTTACTTGAAGTTGTAAGGAAATAGTATTTCCCGTCGGTGTTGGTTAAATATTATTGCCCTCAGAATATTTTTTTTTTTTTGACACCATTACTGTGGGGGAAACCCCCACAGCCCCCCATTTATTAAATAAATAAAGAAAAGTTATTTACAAATGTACAATATGTACAAGAAAGTTATGGGAGTGAATTAATCCATGATGTCAAAAAAACAGAGTCAGCACTCTTCACCCTGTACTTAAGCAGAGTGACTTCCTGTGTAAACAGGGCCTTCCAACCTCTGAAAGTTGGCTTGGTGTTCTTGAAGATCCATCCATTCCTTTGCTTCCAGATGCACCAGCAAGCTAGGATCACAATCTCCACAAAACAAGAACCAGCAAAATGCTTTCTGGCATACATGATAGCATAAGATGGTGTGCCAGGTATCCAAGGAATCTGCAGGTAATTCCAAATCCTTGTACTGAATGTACAATTGAAAAATAAATGTCTCCAATCCTCAAGAACATGGTCAGGGCACAGGACACAATCAGATGAGGAATTAATGTTCCAATGTCGTCGAAGTAACATGTCCCTGGTATTAATTCTATCGTGCAGGATAAGCCAAGCAAAAAATCTATGCTTAGATTGACACTTGCTCCTCCAAATTGCAAAAGAAATTGGATCATCAGGGACATCAGAAAACTGGTGTTTATAAAATGAGCTAGGACGTAATCTGCCACTAGAATGTGGGCTCTTCCATTGATCTTTAATACCAAGTTGCAATGTAAAATGACCAATCATGCCTTTCAATAGCCTAAGCTCTTCATTTGCTTGAACTGACAGGGGTAAAGCAAAGTTCTGGAGACAATCTGTGCCAAGCAAGAATTCATTTACAGACTGAAATTTGTCTTTGGCAAAAGAAAAAAGTCTTGGGAAGGTTATCTTAAGAGGTTGAGGCTGCCATTTGTCTTCCCAAAACAGTATTGTGAAACCATTGCCCACACAGCATGTAGTGTAGTTCCTGTAACTCCCAGATAATGCCAATATATTTTTCCACCAGAAAGAACCAGACTCAACCACAGCATGAGGAACAGCCTTATAATAGTAAGCATCAGTAACAAGTTGCACCCAAGGCAAGGCTTCCTGATTATAGAGTTTATCAAGATGTTTTAATAAAAGGGCAGAGTTCTGGATTTTCAAGTTAATTACTCCCAACCCTCCCTTTTTCTTTGGTTTGCTCACCATATGCCAAGCTGCAAGTGATTGAGCTTTTTCCTTTCCTCTTTTACTCCACAAGCAATGTCTTCTTGCTCTGTCAATAACCTCAATGACACCAGTAGGAATAACAAGAGAAAGCATATAATAAGTTGGCAAGGATGATAACACAGAATTCACTAGCACCAGTCTATCTCCATATGACAAAAAAGAGGAGGTGGCAGAAAGTCTCCTCTCAACTCTATCAATCAAAGGAGAGAAATCCTTGATAGAGGGTTTAGTGGTACCCATAGGCAAGCCTAGGTAAGTGAAAGGCATAGACCCGATATTGCATTGGAAGATTTCAGCCAGGGCATTAGCTTCCTCATCAGTTAAGTTGATAGGAATTAAAGAAGATATGTGAAAATTGATTTTCAGGTCTGTAAAAGCAGCATAGGTGGTGAGAATATCCTTGAAAACATCCAGGTCTTTGGCACATGCTGGAAGCACCACAATAGTATCATCAGCATACTGAATTATAGGAAAATCTTTACGGACTGGGATAGGAGAGGAAAGTAGACCATCAGAGTATGCTTTGTTCACTAAACTCTGTAATAAATCAGCTCCTTCAACAAAAAGAAGTGGAGACAAAGGATCTCCCTGTCGAACTCCTCTTTTGCAATGAAATTTCTTCCCAGGTATTCCATTAAGTAGAACAGAAGAAAAACCTGATGCTAAAATTTCTCTTACCCAATTAAGGAATAAAACTGGAAACCCCTTAAATTTTAGGACTTGTATAATGGCATCATGGTCCAAAGTGTCAAAGGCTTTTTCAAAGTCAATCTTGAGAACCACAATTTTTCTTTTGGACTGTTGACACTGATGCAGAAACTCAAAAGACCAAGCAAGGCAATCCTGGATGGTTCTTCCCTTAATAAAACCATATTGGTTATCATGAATTGTATCACAAATCACATTTTGCAACCTATTAGCAATAAGCTTGGTGACAAATTTGAGACAAGTATTAGTCAGGGAGATAGGCCTGAAATCATTGACAGTTTCAGGAGAGTTTGATTTTGGGATAAGAGTGATATAGGAGTCATTAATACTTTGTAAAGACAAATTCCCTGAATGGAAATCATGGCAGAGCTTTGTGAAATCTTCCTTTAACACCTCCCAGCATTTTTAACAAAGAGTCCATTGAAACCATCAGGGCCTGGTGCTCTGTCAGTCTTGAGGGATTTCATAACTGAAGTAATCTCCTCTGTAGTAAAAGGCTCAACCAAGCATTGTAAACTAACAGTTGGATGTAGGATATTGGAGAGATCTAAAAGTTGTGATGTGACAGAGGAGACTCCCATTCTGTTCTTGAAACAAGTCCAAAAGGCAGCTGCCTTGTGATGATGCTCTATTAAAGATACACCTTCCTCGTTTTTAATTTCAGCTATAGTGTTAAATCTATAACGCTCTGTAGCTTTAGCATGGAAAAATTTAGTATTTTCACCACCAAGTTGCACCCAACGGATGGTGCACCTATTCTTCCAATATGCAGACTGAGATAACAGCAACTTTTGCAAGTGAGTTTTAACAATGTTTCTGAAATTGAATTCAGGTCTACTGAGGTTTCTCTCCTCCTCCAGAGTATCCAAGATTAAAATCACCTTATTGCATTTAGCAATTAATAGCTTCAAGCTTGAAAGATTTCTACCCCATCTCTTAAGCTCATGTCTGATGTTTTTTAATTTAGCAGTAATAGTGGCCGCAATGTTATTCTTCCTAACAGGCCACTTCCAGACTCTAGCAATAAGATCCATAAAACCAGGTTGATGTATCCAGTGATTTTCAAATCGAAAAATCTGAGCTTTAGGAATGTTGGTGGATATGGAGATAACACATGGCACATGATCAGATGTTGACTTAGCCAAGGGCATAACCAAAGTGTTAGGAAAGTTCAAAGTCCACCAAGTGCTAGTAAAGAACCAATCAAGTTGCTCAAGCAATGGTTGATCTTGCATATTAGACCAAGTAAAGGATCTACCTTTTAAAGGCAATTCAATCAGGCCTAGATGACTAATAATTTCATTGAAAATGAATATATCATTCATATCAGCTCCAGGTTTGTTCCTGTTCTCCACTGATCTAATAAAATTGAAATCTCCCACTATCAACCAATTTTCATGAGTAGGAATTGATAAATCAAAAAGCCATTGAACAAAGAAGTCCCTGTCAGGGCCACTACAGGGACCATAAACAGTAACCAAAGTCCATGCAGAGAGATTATGTTTTGAGGTGAAATTAATCTGAATGGCAGACTTGAAACAAACAATCAATTCTCCATCAAAAATGGAACTATTCCATAGAACAATAATTCCACCAGAAGCTCCCACAGAAGGAGAAAAGACAAATTTGTCAAACCTTTTTGGACAAAAGGATCTAATAAAACTGTGATCAAAACTTTCACACTTAGTTTCTTGCAGGCAGATAACTGCACATTGGCTCTCTTCAATTTTGTTATAAACCAAAATTCTCTTACTTTTATCATTTAAGCCTCTGATATTCCAATCCATCACTCTCCAATCCAATAAAAATTGTGGTGTATTATCCATTGACAAAGATAGTAAAAGGAACAAAATAGCTAGACCAGCCAGCTACCAAACGAACACCATTCATCACAGCATAGAAACAATAACAGGGGCCTATCATGTTCAGAGATAAACACTTGGGAAATAGATCCATTACATAACTATAATTCCAGGAGGTGATAAGATAAAACATTAGAAATCCAGACCAAAAGACAATACATAAAGTTTTGTCTAACATTAATTTCCTTGGTCTTTTGGAGAAGCAGGATCAGCATCAAGCTTGTCCTTAGTGAGCTCTTCCTCTGAAATCTCGAGAGCTCTCCCCACCTGCTGTAGAGTCACAATAGGAGTGTGGGGAGTGACAGAACTACTGTCAGCTGGGGGTCTAGCAGACCTTGGCTTCTTCCTGGGCTGTGGGTTTTCCTGCATGGCCACCAACTTGAAGCCATTACTCAGTGCAGCCTGTCGAGTACTACGCCTGACAGAAGATTCCACAGATGGGGTGCTTAATTTGCACCTCCTTCTTTTCCTTGCGGTGACAGCAGAAGCAGTGGGAGTGGAGGAATCAATTTCCTCAATAGTAGCAGAGGGCAGTGGTCCAGATGTACTAGAGGAATCCTTCAGGTATAGATTTCTGTCAGTCCTCTGTGCCTTGAAGAATCTTCTCTTGGCATTGAACTGGAAAATGTTCCCCTTAAAAGGAACAGAAGCATCTGATATCATAGTGAATGGGCTAGGGGAGAGCCCACTGGGCCTGGCAGAAGACAAGCATAAAAAGGGGACCAACTTGGACAACAGCTTATCCCACTGCATTGAAGGGGGCAAGGCAGGCCCATACAAGTGGGCATTTGACTGAACCCATGGCCAGGCAAAGAGACCAGGGGCAGTGGGTGCAGCAGTTGCAGTGTGAACCTGCAGCATGTTGACCATCAAAACATTCTGATTGACAGAGTTGTCAGAATCAGTGCTCATTGTAGAGTTGGACTCATGCTGGGGTAGGAGGTGGTCCCAGCCTCCAACTTGCCAAGCAGGGGCTTGGTCCTCTATAACATCATCTTGTGGCTGCTGCACTGGAAAAGCTTGCCAAGCAGCAGGTGGCTGTTCATTCCAGCCAAGTTCTGGAAACTGTGGCAACCCAAAATTGCCATGGTCCTCCTGCATGTGTCCAGGCATAGGATGGGGATTCCCATCAGGAGGCATCTGATCCTCATCAGGAGGCATCACTTCATTAAATTCAGCAGATAAAATATAGCAGGGAGCAGTCCATGACTCCCTGGCAGCGCCCAACGAACTGAAATTTCCAAAGACAATGTCTCTTGGAACGAGCTGTGGTGATATGAAGGTGACATAAACAAGGGTCCTGTCCAGGACACCGTCGAGGTGATGCCAATGATGAAATCTTCCAAAAGGAGCAACTGCATTGGCAAGATCCCTCTCATTGCGGAAGTCATACGGTACTCCCAACAGCATAATCCATCCGGTACGAGTACCAAAAGCAGATCTGTGCAATTGCGTGCGGTTGTCATGATTAACAAACCGCACAAAGATGTTCTCCTGCAACTCATACGGTCCATTCTGAACCAAGGCAGTACGCGCAGCAGCGCTATGCATCTTAAAAAGTCCAGTACCAAAAAGACATGGCTGTGCATCCTCAACAACTCTCTGAAGAGTTTGCTCGATGTAGTTACGAACCTGAAGCCTCCAGAACTGCTCTTCCTCTGGCAACTGCTCTGGTTCGATAATGGCGACGCAGAAAGCTTCATGAGTTCTGGAAGGGGGAACAGCAGGCGTGTAGAAGGAGCGGGGCAGCCGTGTAGGCCCGCCGTCGATGACCTGGAATCCCTGAGGAACCCACCTCCCCGGATTGAGCTCGAAGTTCGCCATTGGGGTTTTCGTGGAGTTTTCGCCGAGAACAGAGGTGGGGGCTAACCGACAGGTGGTGGAGGCTATGTCAGGGAGTGGAGGAGTGGAATGCGTAACGGCCACGGGCGACGCTTGAGTACTCCCAGACGGACACGAAGACAACTTATTTTTTGGAACCCAAACTTGGGCTTTGCTGCTTAAACAATTCTTTTCAACATGTCCATAATGGAAGCATTTACGACATCTGATATTACTGTGACAATTAGATTTGTCGTGCTGCATGGATAAACATCTAGCACATTTCCAGAACCGGTAAGCCATGTCATCAATAACAGAAGCCAGCCCTAATTGACCCGTGTCTTCCACAACCTCAGGTTCGGATGAAACGGATGAAATTGGAGTAGATGAATCCAATGAAGTAAAAGAACCAAAAGTGATACTCGAAGAATTAGACGATTCAGAATATCCCTTGCAAGCATCATAGCTAAGTGATTCCGAGAAAACCAGCTTCTTGCTAATAGAACTTTTGGTCTTGATAATAGATCGAGGCATTGGCAACTTTAGTGCATCCAAACCTAGTTGAATTTTCTTCTTGCTCGGACTAACAATAGTCCATTCCTGATTACACTCCTCTTGCCAATATTTGAATTCACTTAACCAATGAGGTCCTCCTCTACCCCAGAGATTAAATACACACTTGAATTTATCACAAGAAAATGTCTTAAGCTTGTAAATATGAAAACCAACCAGCTTATTGGAGACATTGAAAGAATAAGTTCTATCATTAAGATGAGAAACTTTAAGACTGCCACAAAAACCTCCAATAACAGCCTCTAGGGCGATAGCAACCGAATCATTATTAAGACGGAAGCAAGATCGTGCAAAAGATACCACCATAATAAAGTGCCCCGTATAGTAAGTTGGATGAACCGTTGATGAAAAAAGACGATCAACTTCTTTAGCAAATTTAAATCCATGGGAAAAGTCCAGTCCCATAGAGATTGAATCAAGAACCGCCGAAGCACAATTTTGTGAGGTGGTTATTTCGTCGGAATCAGTATCCGCAATAATAGTGTCTGGTGTAACCGAAACCCCAGGTGTGGTTGACTCCTTGACCAGATCCAAAGACTTAGGGATCCCGACAGGTACCTGAGTAATAGGAGAAACCATGCATACGCCAACTAGGGCACAGTGGGTTGGAAATCGTACCTTAAACCCCAGATCAATATTTTCATCAATAATCACGTGTCTCCCAACCAAAGCTTTGCCCTTAGCATCCTTAAGGCAGATCCAGTCACGGTAAGGTTTTTTGATCCAGAGATGGAGTGATCCATCATAAGACTTGACACGTCCCCGATCCAGATCTTTGGAGGTAGAATATGTTACCTTCCAGATCCATGCAGGGGGTCGTGGGGGAGCCATCCGAGAGGAGGACGGCGGAGGAGTGGAGTAGCCAGAATATTATTTTCTGTATCCTTGGGAGATTGCCGAAGAATCTTTTCATAAATAATATTTGGATCAATGAACCCAATATCATAGATTCCATCTCTTTTGCATTCGAGAATCTTCATTCTGCAATTATAATATATGAGTGTACTATATATATATATATATGAATATATATGCAATTGAATGAGGTGAGCTAGAGAAATAAGTGCTTACAGACAATAGGCACTAAGGATAGATTTGTCGAGGGCCTGCTGCTGGTATAACTGAAACAATTCCTCAAATTGAATCATAACAATTCCATTTCCAGTTCCATAGTGCTCGTCCTTAACGCTGAGACATAGCCAGTCCTCAGATTCATTAGCGGCTTGCATATACCAATTATGCACTCTTCGCATTTTCGTTGGTAGATTCTTTATCTCCTCGGGTTTGACAAGAGGCTGCCCGGACTCGTATTTGTACGCACATTCAGCTGCGGGGAAGTAGTTCACTGTTTGCATATACTCAGCAATGGACAAACCCGCATCAGCTGCCTTGTCTGCGTACAGTGTTATAAACTCCGGATCAATATCCTCATCAGCAATATTAGTGCTCGGCCCCACCTGGGTATTGGAAATCACTTTGAGCGGGGACGTGGATTGTTTTTTCTGCTCTCCGAGTTGAGCAACTGATTTCTCCTTTTTCCCGCTTGCGCTACTACTCTTCGTTGACCGCACCATTTCCTGGTGTGACTTCAGAATAGAGCGGTCATAGTCAGATGACAGACTCGGCTCGGGTTGATGAAGACTCTGCACCATTTTCCAAGCTCGTTCTATCTCTTCTTCGGTCTCAGGGAAATCTGGCTTTTGCTTCTCCTTCCGCTTTGATTTCCACGCATCGTATTCGTCCTTTGCGATTTTCTGGGTTTCCTCGGGAGTATAGTCGTAAGGTAACTTGGGTACCTCTTTTGGTACCTTCGGGAGGGGTGACCGTTGACGTTTCGGTGATTTTTTACGTTTCGGCAGAAACTTAGTGGGCGGAGAGGGCTGACGCGGCGGCGTAGGCGACCGCGCTGGAGACGTGCACGGCGTAGGCGACCGCGCCGGAGACGGCATGCGTTGCGAAGACGACCGCGCTGGAGACTTTTGCGCTGGAGAAATGCGAGAATTCGATGGCTTTGCCGTCTGATTTGTGAGCACAATGCATTCCTTTAGCCATAGAACGGTCGAGTTCTTGGCTTCTCCGAGTTCAGTCAACTCTTCGTCTTCACCTTCAGGAAAATCAAGCTTTACCCGCTCGAATCCGTTGGCAACTTCATCGACCCCAACAACAGCGTAGCCCCGTGGAACCGGGAGACAATGGTGAGTTGGTTCGTTGCCAATCGGTAAGACATATCCGGCCGCCGCCTTGATGGTTATATTGACGACCTTCACGTGGAGCTCACAGGATGTCATTTCCGTGATCTCTTCCACCGGGTAAATCATCGGTGGTGCATCATCATCCGGTAGCTGCGTGGACGCAACGCTGCTTTTGCGATGAGAATGTGCGGCGTCGGGAGCCTCAGCTTCAACTTCTAGCATGTGTACTGATGCGCCGGTAGACACTATCTGCTGGCTAAGTGTGTTAATTTGGTCTTGCTGCTTCTTTGCTACATCCTGTGTCAGCTTTACCATTTCTTCAAGTTGACGCCTCCAGTTTGCCTGATTCTCTGCTTCAGCTGCCTCCTTGTCCTTTTTACGTTGACGGCTTCTATCTGGGTATAACTTTTTGGTGGAGCCGAACGCAACACTCCACGGAGGAGTGCCTTTTGTGCCTCGTGTACGCCCTCCGTGTTCCTTATTCCCTAGGGCTCGTGTGAGCTCGTCGTTCTCTCTATCTGGCACGAACTTCCCATCTTTAACGTCCTTTATTGCGTCTCTCAGCTTCTCTATGGGTAGAGGATGACTCTTTTTATGCCTTAGGTTATATATTGCTTTTCCTTCGGCGTCCAACCTGCCCCCATGCCCGTAGAACCATGACCTTGTCCGCTCGACCCACAAGAACGGCTCGGGAGTGATCCCCTGCTGAATCAGGTTGTTCTCCCATGTCTCCCACTTGGGACTAGAACCCTTGTAGCCACCTTGCCCCATAACATGGTGATATACCTTTTTGCCGGCGTTTTTCTCATTTGTTTTCGTCCTTTCCAGTTCATTCTCTGCCAGCTTGTACTTCACGAAGTCTGGCCATACGGGTTTTATTTTCTCATACCCTTGAGTGAAATCAGGAGTCTTGTTCTTCTTAACATAATCAAGGTTCAATCTTTTCTTCCAGTTTTTGAATTGCTCGACCATCTTTTTCAGGGTCCACGCTTTGACCTTTTCCCGTATCTCATGTTTCATTTTAGTAACATCGGCCTCAGTCACATCCGCTTCATTCTCGTCCACCTCCGGCACGGGTAAGTTGAAATTAGCCAAAATCTTTGAGAAAAGATGATCTTTGGCTATTTTGCCGACATATGAAATTCCTTGTTTCCGCGGATCTTTTGGCTCATTCCACTCATTAATAGTGATCGGGATGTGATCTCTAACTAGCACTCCGCATTGCTTCACAAATTTTTGGGCAACATCAGCGGGAAGCTCGGGTGCGCCGTCTGCTGTGATCGTGTCGATCCTGTATCTTTCTGTATCTTTCAACTTCTTTGTTGCGCCTCGTTTAGTCTTTTTTCCGGTTGATATATTTGAACCGGATGGCTAAAAATATAAAGACTGTTAATACATGTATATAGACAATGGATGCTTCATTAATTAACATATATATATATGTACCTCGGAGCCGGTGTTTGTAATTTGTATGGTTCCACCGGAGCCGTCGGCTGCTCCCATATCGGAGCCGTCGGCTTCTCCCTCATCGGAGTCGTCTCCCTGGGTGAGCACCGGATCTCCCTCACCGGAGTCGTTCATCCACTGGCTCACATCGGGCTCTACGTCGGGCCCGCGGATTAAACCCTCGATCATATTTTCGGCATCTTCGTCTCTTGGCTCCATACTATACAAAAAGAGTAAGTATATATTTCAGATCCAATTCATTAAAATTGCACATGCATAATAATATTTAAACATACGATAACATTTCTAGCATTCTTAAATTTCTAAGAGCATGTCTAACGGACCCCTTATATGTTTTCGCCCCCTAAGAGCATGTCTAACAGACCCCTTATGTTTTCGCCCCCTAAAACGCGTGTACAGGGTTTTGGACATTTTCATGCATAGCCTGGTGAGTTACTATAAAATCTTCTTTTTTGGGGTTTCCTCAAGTTTGTCCGAGTATTTTCACTGCCTCATTCTCTTTTGTTTTTCACCTGTTCCTGCGTGCTACAGGTCATACCAGAGTGGTTTCTGAACTATTTTGGAGGAAAGATACCAGGAACTGTCAAATTACAAGCCCCTAATGGTATTGCATTTGATGTTGGAGTTATGGAGAACATGAACAGAACAATCCTCAAGTATGGGTGGGCGGAACCCACTAGCTCCAAACCTCCAACATCAACCAACTAATAGGCTGCTAGGACGCAACCAAACAAAGTACTAAAGAGCAAAATCATATAAGATACTCATGGAATATTGTGGGTCTAGATTGCATTTGAGCTGGACGTCGATGATTAACGATTCAATAATATGACTCGATAAAAATTCAGAAGCTTCACATAACCCTATTATTCTTGATATTTTGGAGGAAGCCCATACGTAAATTGCCCTGCAATTAAAACTACCTACAGTTAGTAAATTTGGTAGAATAAAACCATTTCTAGCCGGATCCGCCACATCCACCTATACGGTTCCAGCGGACAGCCAAATACGGCCCCCGATAGAAAATAGCCACCCAACTGGATCGCCAAACTAAGCCCAACATCGCGTACCCACACTCAAGACTGAGCGGCGCCGCTATTCAATCTTCCACATTCATGGTAGACCGGCTGACGCTCCAGCCGAAGAGCCCTTGCTAGGCTATATTTACCAGCTGACAAACCATAGCCCGCTCACTTACTCCCCTCCCCTTCTGCGTTGCCACGAGCTTGGATCATCCCCACTCCCTCCGCCTCCACCTACGCTGCCAACATGCATCGCTGGAAGGTCCCATGGTACAAGAAGCTGGTCCTAGAGCGACGTGCGGAGTTAGAATCAAAGATATATGCCCGCGAGAGAGAGAACGGGGTGCTAGCCTAGTGGTTGGGTGCGCAGTGGCGTGCCTAGCAACACCAAGGGCTAGTCCTGGTAGGTCTTGTTTTTATATGCCCGCAAGAGGGAAGATGAATCCCCAAGTGCGGACGGTAATTAAAGTGGGTGTGGCCAGGGCCGAGGACCTAGCCGCTACGGTCGCCGCAGTGAGGGCGGGCGCGTGGCCGTGTGTGTGCCTATGCCCCGTGACAAGATGCGGGCAAAATTCCATATCACCATGGAGGGCGAGCACCTCTCCTTGTTGCAAGTGGAGTACATTGCGGCGGAGCGGCAGCTGGCGGACAAGGCCGCCACGGACCGAACCGACATCGTCGAGCTGAGGAGCGACCCAGTCCTACTCGAGAAGAACCCTCATCCTTTAATCCTTTGAGGATGATCACGCCATCTGCGGTGAGGACGATGAGGATTGGAATGTCTCCCGGAACGAGAAGGAGGATGGAGGAGATGCCACACGCAGTCAATGATCACGAGGTTGGCTGCTCTAGCTTAGGCGCGGATAGAATAGTTATCTCCGACAAGGAATAGGTGTAGTTTCGTTTATTTATTGCTATGTTGATCCTAGTAGAAGACAAGACCCTAAGTACTCCCTTTCTTTTTTGCTCCGCGTATTATAATTGTCTCAAGTCAAACATGGCTAAAGTTTGACCATATTTTTAGAACAAAATATCAATATTTATAATACCAAACTGATATAAAAGTATATTACATGACGAATCTAATGATATTAATTTGGTATTCCGAATTTTGATATCTTTTGCTATAAACTTGGTCAAACTTTAGCAAGTTTGATTTTGCACAAACCTAATAGGCAGAGTAAAAAAAAAAACGGAGAGAGAGTACGTAGTAAGCTAATTTATATTACGTTCGGACGTGTCCACGGACATATAGTGGACCATAATTGCCCAGTACGGTAGATGCTCACAACGCGAACACTCTCGATTCGCCAAACAGTTTTTCCATAAATAATTATGTCCGGTTTACGGCATATAGAAGGTGTTGATCGGCGAAAGAGTAAATCTTGGAACGGAAACACGAGTAGCTAGTTAGGTGAATACACGCACTCGTCTGCTCTACAACGTCGTAGAAAAATTCTTGGAGTCACGCAAAGAAATTGACTGGAGAATATGCCTTGCTATAGCTATACATTTCTACTCTAGTCGTGATTATTGAACGAGGAATTTGGATTGACATTGAACACTGATATCTCGAGGCTTGGTTTGGTTGTTGGAGCCTCCACTTTGGACCAATGTGATCCCTTTTCATCTTAAAAAAACAAAGCCTTGGACCAGTGTATGTTTGTACGTCGAACTGTGTGTGTGTGACTGTATGACACGCACGTGTTCGTCTAATGCTTACTATACTATACAGTACAGTACATATACGAGATGATGAAACGTCGTTCTCGGTCGCTAGCTTCGCATGCACTGCAGGTCCGCTTCGCCGCGGACAATTCCGGGACAGTTCGTATGCAGTACTAAATTCTGAGTACTGTAACACAATCTTTGTCGCTCGTGCTAAATTCTGAGTGCGGCGGACCGCCTTTTTACATTCGCTTTTTACTAGCACAACAAATCTTTGGAACCAATTAACTAGGTATACTTTGTCGCGTTGGGTAAAAAGGTAACACTTGGTTAATTATGTCCGCGAGAGAGTTTGTGTTGGTACGTGCCCGTACCTTACGTAAATCGACCGGACCCCTGGAAAGCTCTCGGAACATGTACGTGCACCGAAAGCACAAGCTTTTTACCCTACGCACGGAGTGTTGTCATGCCCTACGTGCTAGGATCGTGTATTCGTGTTTGGATCATCGTTGTCAAGTGCAACACGTACGTACGATCTTAGTCGTGAATTCTGAGCCTTTTTACATTCGCTTTTTACTGCAAATCTCTGGATACAATTAACTAGGTATACTATAATTATAGCATAGGGTAAGAAGGTCACCTGGTCATGTCTAGAAAGGTCCGCGGGACTGGAGGACCCTGGAAAGTTTGAACCATGCATGCAGGTGCACAAAATCAACAAGCTTTTGTACCCTACGCATGCAGTGTTGTCATGCGCTTCAGCATGCAGAAGTTGAATAATGCACTCGCACTAGTACTGTAGCTAGAGTTGATCCAAGTTGAAAGGCAGTTGCACACAAAAGCTGTGTACTATCGGGTAGGATAGTACCTACAGGTTGTACTTCTAACACTTTTGACGTTCATTCCTGCGTACTATCGGGTAGGGGCAGCCGTTGAACAGTCAAACACATGATCGGCGGCCAGGTCAAACTCTGAACTACGCTCCGAATTAACAAGCTTAGGCGACCCGTCACGGAAGTAGTTCGATTTCACCTACCCTTGTTTCCCGCGCTTCCCAACATGCTTCCCTATATATAGCGCAGCACGCCAAACAAACTAATCGTACATCACAACAAGCAACTCGGACTCCATCGGCTTAGTTACAAGCTAGCTCAAGCTTAAAACCTTCGCTGTTGCTCTTTCTCTCTCGCCGATCATACTTGATCAAGGACCTCCTTGACAGTTAGCAATGGAGGTGAAGGTGTTGAGCTCCAAGCTCGTCAAGCCCGCATACGATGCCGGCGCTGCACCGCCCACCGAGTACATCCCTCTCTCCATCTTCGACAGGGTCACGTTCGACATGCAGATGGCCATCATCTACGCCTTCGCCGCGCCGGCTCCTTCCACGGCCGCCATCGAGAAGGGCCTGGCAGCGGTGCTCGCGCAGTACCGTCCCTTCGCCGGCCAGATCGGCGTCAACCCTGACGACGGCTCGCCCTCCTTCATCCTCAACGACCGCGGTGTCCGCTTCGTGGAAGCTTCCGTGGACGCTGACATGGTGGACATGGCGCCAGCCAAGCCCACGCCGGACCTCCTTAAGCTGCACCCGGACATCGAGGGTAAGTTGGAGGAGGTCGTGCTGCTGCAGCTCACGAGGTTCAGGTGCGGCTCCCTCGCCGTCGGCTTCACCTCCAACCACGTCGCCGCCGACGGGCACGCCACTAGCAACTTCCTTGTCGCCTGGGGCCGCGCCACCAGGGGCCTACCCATGGGCCCCGCGCCCGTGTTACACCACAAGGACCTGTTCAAGCCACGGTCGTCGCCTCGCGTGGAGCACGACCACCGCAACAGGGAGTACCGCACGCCATCGCCCACTGACGTCGTCGGCCACCACGGCGATGGCGCCGACAACATCGTCATCCACAAGGCCCACTTCACCAAGGATTTCATCGCCGGGCTCCGCGCCAAAGCGTCGGAGGGTCGCGGCCGCCCGTTCAGCAGGTTCGAGACCATCCTCGCCCATCTCTGGCGCACCATGACACGTGCCCGTGACCTGAGCCCGGAGGAGACCTCCAAGATTCGTCTGTCCGTCGACGGGCGACACCGCCTTGGCAAGCCAGCAGAGTACTTCGGCAACATGGTGCTCTGGGCGTTCCCACGATCCAGTGTAGGTGACCTCTTGAACCGGCCGCTGAAGCACGCCGCGCAGGTCATCCACGACGAGGTGGCCAGGGTGGACGGCGCCTACTTCCAGTCCTTCGTCGACTTCGCCACCTCCGGCACCGTCGAGAAGGAGGGGCTCGCCCAGAGCGCGGTGTGCAAGGATGTGATGTGCCCGGACGTGGAGGTCGACAGTTGGCTGACGTTCCCGTTCTACGAGCTGGACTTTGGCACAGGTAGCCCGAGCTACTTCATGCCTTCATACTTTCCCACGGAGGGGATGCTCTTCCTTGCGCCGTCGTACATCGGCGACGGCAGCGTCGACGCCTTTGTCCCAGTCTTTGAGCACAATCTTCAGGCCTTCAAAGAATGCTGCCACTCGATGGAGTAGCCGAGTAGGTGGCCATGGGTTGGAATCGGTCCATGGAAAAGTGAGACACAGATTCGTTCGTTGAATTAAGATAAGAGGGCGGCGGAAGAAAGAATTGTAGATTAGGCAAACAGTGTCTTTTTCTTTCTTGCATCGAGAATTGTCTAGGGCCAGCCGGGCTCAGTATGTACACAAATATTATCATACATGTACAAATAAAATAAATTTTTGGATGAACTGTTTTCACACCGATGTAAATTGTCTTACAAACGGGTGTTATCAGACCGATGAGTATCTAAACATAATAACCATTTTAAATTCAGGAATTTTCCACGTTTTATCTGGTTTCAGATGCTAATTATGAAATTGTCAAAATTAAGTACTCAGAATTCTAAAACAACTTCAAATCCGATTTAAAAATTGATTTTTTACTTCTAGCCTTACAAGTATATATATGGACGGGAATGCTATAAAATGATGAACGGCAATGATTCATCAACAAATATGACTATTATGATTTATTTCACCCAATTACTTTAAAAACTTCTGTAAATTCTTTGAATATAGTTCGTACGTAAGAATCTAGAATCACCCTTTAAAGCTTAATCTGGTTATTTATAATGATTATGCATCCTCGAAGTTTCACAAAATTCTAAAAATTCGTGCCCATGGGTTATATATGTTATGTGTTGTGAAACTACAAATTCCAACAACAATATAATTATACCTATATGACGAAAAGGGATAAGCTAAATGTATTTATCTCATGATATCTAGTTTGGCACATATCAAAAGTATTATCTAGTCAGAGTTGATGAAAGAAGAGTCACGCTATATTTTTCTACAAATGTTTTATACCATCCATGATTTATTCAGATTCTCATAAACACTAAATCCAATCGAAGTTCATAGGGAGTATAGACTGTTCACAGTTTCTTTAAAGTCGACTAAATATGTTCGTCTAAATCAAGGGCACAATTGAAACCAAATAATTATTTAAGGTTTAATATGAGTAATTATATTCCATGCTTCACATCAGACTGAAGATCATAGTCCAGGCCAGACCTCGGGCAGGCCGGCTTTCCAAACAGGCTTTACCTAATAATGTCAAGCCTAGGCCTGACCTAGCCTTGTCCGATGCTAAAAAAAAACAGGACTCCCTATGGGTCGCTCTTAGCCCCACAGCTTGCCCCACGCACCGGAGGTTCCATGGGAGGAGGTGCGCGTGGGCCGGCCTATTAACTATTCTTAATTTTGAACAATTTTTAAGTTGGAAATTTTTTCAACTAATAAATAATTTTAAACATGAAAAAAAGTTACGTGATTCTTAAAATTGAAGAAATTTGTATCTAAATGGTTTTTTCATTTGAACAAAAAATAAATTTGAATATTTTTTATCCGAATAATTTTTAATTTAAAAAATTTATAATTTGAACATTTTAAAGTTTGAAACAAAAAAATTTGATGAACAAAAAAAGACAGAAACAAAAAAAAAGGAAAAAAAATAAAAAACAGAAAAAGACAATAAAAAGGTTACAACGAAATACAGTACATAAAGTCGAGTGTAGTCCGGTGGCCTTGTGCTTTTAGTCTGTTGCTTTGATCCTTGCTACTTGCACCTTTTTCATCTTATTTTGTCAAGATTTCGCTTAACTACTGGGCCGGCCCACCTTAGAAGGGTACGCGGGCGAGTGCATGTACGACTCGCTATAAGCGTCGTATGGTGCCCGCGGAAAAAACACCAATACATAAAAAGTGCGCAAAAAGTATATTTTGAAACAAAGAATGATTGAGGGCATGCGTGATTAAACACATCTGTTGTCTTTATATTGTCAGGAAATGTAAAAAAGTATCTAAATATATATATACAGAGTTGCGACAGTGCTACTTGGTCTCTCCACGCTAAGGGGGGATCCGTTCTTCATTTGACTGGGCTGCTATTCCATGATTAATTAGGTGCAGAGAGTTAGTCATGGCCGGTCTCGTATAGATAATAGTTAAATAGTGTAACGTCTTCGCTAGCTACCTTCAAAGCGTCTTGGGCTTGTATGCAGCTGCTCGATATCTACATCAGCTTCGAACTGTTTACATGGTCAAGAAAGAAAGTGAAACGTGCTAAAATATATGACGATCAATGTTACTTGGTCTCTCCGTGCTATCAGGGGAATTGACGAAGCTGTTCCATTTTAGGTGGACAGCGACACACAGAGTTAGTCGTCATACTCTACTAGTTGTTCGGCGGGTGCGGGTTGTGTTGTAATCCGTGTGGCGTTGTATTTGTATCGTGTTGCCTTTTGGCGTTGTATCGGCCATCTTGGCCTCTTCTTCTATGAAACCGATGCACCTTTCAGGGTGTATCCTTAAAAAAAAAAAAAATACTCTACTAGTTCTAGACAATGCATAGTTTAACGTTTTCGACGTTGACAGTCTGCTCGGTTTGGGAAAGAGCTCTTGCAGCCGAAAAATAGAAACAGCTCCTGAAAAAATAAGCTTATGTGTGCGTGCGAAATTCGGGAAGAAAAAACAATTTTAAAAATTGTGCCAAAACAACATATCCAATTGTTCTATATCCGTGCCAAATTTCGTGAAAAAATGATATATGTGGTGCATGCATGAGAGTCCAGTCCTTTTATTTTTTCAAATTCCCTGACGATTGTGTTAGTCTTCTAGCTTCATGTATGAGAGTCAAGTTAGTTGGTAGACAGGTTCTGCACGTACAGCACGTGTGTATGTGGTTCCGTTGCTTGGGGGAAATTCCCCATACTTGTTTCCTCTATGTCAGAAAATAAAATGACTTTAACATCACCGATAGCGATGGAGGGGGAGAATAGAAGAGCTAGAATGTGGTCTTGGCGACAGGAGTAGTACTCAGGGTGCAAGTGGACGCGGGACGTCCACGGCGCCGCGTGACCCGCCCCACATAATATCATAAGCGGACGTCCGCGGGCTGGACGAAATATTAAGTGGGACTTTGTGGGTAGCCCGCCGCATATCCCACGTAAATTGTTCCTCTATTGGTTGCTTGGATCGATTTTGCTTTGGTATAAAGCTAGCTTGATCCGTGAGCTTGGCGTGTGAGCACGTACTACTTGCGTGCTGCCGTGAGCTCCACAAGGTGGAGCCGTTTGTCTTTTGCGAGCTTGGCCACAGTGAGCATTGCGTTGATTCCCTGGGTGCCAATGCGTCATGGACGCAGACCCGAATCTTCAGCTCCGTGTCCACCCTCTGCTCTTGAGGCAGTGCCAGCGGCACTGAAGGCACCACGCTGCTGCCGAACGATGGCGACAGACGACGGCCCCACCCCACCATGAGTGTGTTGAGGACGGAGGACCTAGTATCCTCCCGCGTCGTGATGCCAAGCCATCTCCCGGCGACCTTCCCGATGATGCTGAGGACTGTGTTGAACACGAGGACGGTGGTGAGCTGGGGTGGCGGTGCAACGGCCGGCGTCGGTGAAGTTGAGCCTGGCATCGATGACCCCGAAGCAGTGCGGCATGACGATCTGATGCACTATGTACCCCGCATGTCCCACTTATTTTTATGCTCAGCCGTGCCCAAGGCATAAACTTTGATAAGGTAGTCTACCAACGGACAATGTTGTTGCCGCTCGTGCAGTTCGACTCCAAGTTTTGAGCCGCCTCCGACATTCTCTTTGACGGCACGGTCCACCGGCTGATTAAATTTTCTTTGACGGCACATGCGGACGCCGCACAAGCCCGTGTAGTTTTTTCGGGCTGATGCGGCACATAAGCGGGCTCCCGCGTTCAGTCCCACTTGCACCCTGAAGCAGTACTGGACCCCCTTCCTCCCGCCCGAGCGATCCCCTGCTCCCCTGGGCCGGCCTCCCTATTTATCTGCTTTCGTTCAATCTATTACAGTTTCGCTGACAGTTGGGACCCGTCTATCGTGGGACCACGTTGTCAGACGGATGGATGTAGTCGTTTTGGTTGTACGCATGGGGAGAGAGGTCGCTATTTAGGCTGGTCACAATGGGGAGGAACTTAGGAGTAACATCACACACTCCCATACAAATTTGCTTATGTGGCACGTATTTAATGAAGAGAGAGGTGCTTGTGGTAACTAGCTAAGTTACCGAAACATCACACACTTCAAGAAACAATGAGTCTATAGACTAATAAATGCATAGTTGTATGACACTACATACATGTTACTCCCCATTGTGGAGGTAGGAACATAGTCTAGAAAAGTGTGTATGTTACTAGTTTATGTTACTCCCCATTGTGACCACAATGGAGAGTAACATACACTAGTAACATACACGTTTTTCTAGACTATGTTACTACCTCCACAATGGGTAGTAACATATTTGTGGTGTCATGCATGACTTCATTTATTAGGGCTATAGACACATTGTTCCTTGGTATGTGTGATGTTACTAGTAACATAGCTAGTTACCACAAGCACTTCTCTCTTCATTAAATATGTGCCACATAAGCAAAATTGCCTTGATACGTGTGATGTTACTACCTTAGTTACTCCCATTGTGGCTAGCCTAAGTTGATGTTCTTTGCATCAAACTTCCGAGGTGGGACTATTTATTGGCTAACCTGGGGGAGCGGCAGCCGGGAATCGCTAAGTCTGCATGGCTCGGGTCAACGTGCCGGCCGCACCAGTCTGGAGACGTACGGTCCAGTGCTGCATGCTACGCGTGAGTCATAGTATGCGAGAGATTCCTTGTCCGTGCCAAAAAGTGACGTACACTTATAAATACACTAGTATGGGTCCCACTAGTATAGCTATAGGATGCGGAACTCGGGACAGTTGTTCCTGTGATGCCTGAGACCAGCTCCATGTCTCCTCTGATCATGAGCAGACTACAGACTACACGAGGTATATTTTAAATTAATGTCGAGACAAAGTACATAAAAATAATGTGTGAGTACAAATTAAAGAAACAAAAATACGGGGGACAAAAAATTATTTGGAACTAAGTTAGGAATAAAAAAATTATGGACTACTTTTCATAAATAAAGGGAACAAAAATGTTTCAGAATGAAGGAACAAGTAGGTTCAAAACAAGAAAAAAATTATTTCCGGTGGAACAAAAAAAAAGTTTGGAACAAAATTATTTCCGATGTAACAAAAAAGAATTGTTTTGTAACAAAGTTAGGAACAAAAGAAAATAATGGAACTAGTTTTTACAAATAAAAGGGAACAAATCTTCAGAATAAAGGAACAACTAGGTAAAAAATAGGCCCAAAATTATTTCCAATGGAACAAAAAAATTGTGGACCAAGTTTTCACACAAAAAAGGAACAAAATCTTTCGGGGCGAAGGAACAACTAGGTAAAAAACATAGACAAATTATTTTTGAAGGAACAAAAATAAAAAGTTTGAAACAAAGCTAGAAACAAAAAAATTGCGGAACTTGTTTCCACAAATATAAAGAACAAAAATCTTTCTGAACGAACGAACACGTAGGTATAAATACAGGAACAAAAATTATCTTCGATGAAACAAAAATAAAAAGTTCGAAACAAATCTAGGAAATAAAAATTTGTGGAACTTGTTTTCAAAGAAAGGAACAAATCTTTCGGAACGAAGGAACAACTAGGTGTAAAAATAGGAACAAAATTAATTTTGATTGAACAAAAATAAAAAGTTTGGAACAAAGGTAGGAACAAAAATAAAATATGGAAGGAACAAATCTTTCGGAACGAAGGAACAACTAGGTATAAAATAGGAACAAAACTAATTTCGATGGAACAAAAATAAAAAGCTTGGAACAAAAAAAAAATTATGGAACTAGTTTTCACAAAAAGGAACAAATCTTTCGGAACGAAGGAACAACTAGGTGTAAAATAGGAAAACAATTATTTTTTATGGAACAAAAATAAAAAGTCTGGAACAAAGCTAGGAAAAAAATCATGGAACTAGTTTCCACAAAATAAAAGGAACAAAATATTTCGGAACAAAGGAACGGCTAGATATAAAACAGGAACACAATTATTTTTGATGGAACAAAAATAAAGGCTTGGAACAAAGCTAGGACAAAAATTGTGGAACTACTTTTCACAATAAATGAAGAAATCTTTCGGTACGTAGGAACAACTAGGTATAAAACATGAACAAATTATTTCCGATGGAACAAAAAATAATAAGTTTGAAACTAAGCTGGGAACAAAAAAAAATTGGAACTAGTTTCCATAAAAAGAAGGAACAAATATTTTGGAACAAAGGAACAACTAGAATTATTTACCTAGTTGATAAATGGCAGTAAGAAAAATGCTAGGAACACGCACGCAAGGAGACCAACCACAGGTCCGCAGCGGTGCTTTTGTGTCTTGTCTCGTCTGTCACCCTGGCCCCTTGCTGCCACAAAAGGCACTGTGAGACGTGCGTGTCTTGTCTTGTACGAGTGATTAGGAAGGTGTTGTACACTGTGATCACCTACCGTGTGCAGAGGAGCACGTCGCGTCCGCCTCGAGTGATTCCGCGATTCAGCGAAGGAACCAGAACAGCAGAAACATAAATGGACCGGGCCCACGGTAGGAACCGTTCAGCGAAACGGCAACCTCGCATCGCTCGGGCGATGGCGAGGGAATTCCAACTACCCCTCCGTCCACTTTTATAAGGCACACTTCTTACCATTTGAATGCTAAGAAATGGACCTTATAAAAGTGGATGGAGGGAGTACCAGACTTGCCGCAAATTCAAACCCCGGTGGCAGCTGCGGGCCCATGGGGAGTTGGTGACGCCCGCCAACTCGCCTTTCCGTTTCCGCTTCGTTACGCTAAGCCGCACCCGGTTATTTCAGCTGTGAGCCTTTGAAGATGCTACAATTGTTTGGATTCACAAAATAAAGGAGTGTGACATGATGGTCAAGGGTTAACGTGATTGATTGTATACTATTGTTAGCAAAAGATAGATTGTTTTTAGGCAGCTCACAGGGAAGGAACTAAGAAATTAATCGTGATGGAACGGTAGTAAGGTGAGGATGGATGACCGATCGGGAAGTCTTAGTACAACTGAGCGATTAAAATTAAAATTAAGTATGATTAGAGAAAATTTAAATATGTCTATAGTGCGATTAACTGGTTAAACAATTCAACTAAAAAATTATAGGCATTTTTTTTAAATCGGGCTATCTATACGCTGACGACACCCATGCTACGCCGACGGCACCTATGCTACGCCGACTGCCCGGTCGCTACCCCTACGCCGACGGCATTCCTACTTTCCCCGACGGCCCCGGCGGCAAAGGGGCCGTCGGCGTTTTGTCTATGTCCGATAGTGCGAACAGAGGAAAAAATATTGGAATAAAAGAAACCAAAACAATAATCGCCCGATTAAGAGATATGACGATGGCCTGAGATAAAAAACAATCATCTAACTTCTTAGTCTGCTCTATATGGTCATATTCATCGTCCCCCTCCGGGTAGGTTGGATCATCCGGAAAACTGAGATTTTTCCGCTTTCTGCCCAGTTTCGGCTCAAAGGATTTATTCGGTTCACAATTAAGGACGCCAATTTTCATCTTTCTCACACAGTTCCGATGGGATTTCCGTCTACTAAGTGCGTGGGGATCGTCAGGTCCCACTAGTAGAAACATCACCTTTCGTCCATAGCCCTGTAAAAGACGTAGGTTTGGTGGTTGAAGCTGTGCCTTTGTCTCGGCCAGCGTTACGTGTTATATATGGCCGAACCCCGGCTAGGGATATACATGATTGGTTACAAGAATTGATCTACAAGAAAGAATCTATAATTCGGTTTATATTGCACCGACTAACATCTATACAACTTATCTAAACAAGTTCAGTCTTATCGTTCAATATCCTCCCTCAATCGCAATGTGTCCATATTGAGATTGAACCTGAAAGACTGAAGTGACCGCAACTGCAGTGGTTTTGTAAAGCCATCTGCTATTTGATCCCATGTAGGTATAAATCTGATCTCCAGTAACTTCTGTGCCACACGTTCTGGTACAAAATGAAATACAATTTCTATATGTTTGGTCCTGGCATGAAAGACTGGGTTTGCTGACAAATAAGTGGCACCAAGGTTGTCACACCATAAGCATGCTGCTTGGGGGTGTTCAACACCCAACTCATCAAGCAGTGTTTCAATCCACATTACCTCAGCTGTAGCATTTGCTTAGGATTCATACTATACTTCTGTACTTGATCGAGATACTTTAGCTTGATTTCTTGCAATCCATGATACAAGATTAGATCCAAAGAATACAACAAAGCCTCCAGTTGATCTTCTGTCATCTGAACATCCTGCTCATTCAGCATCAGAAAATGCACTAACAAGTGATGAACTATATTTACGAATTGTAATCCCTGTACCAATACTGCCCTTGAGATATCTCAAAATTCTCTTGACAGCAGTCCAATGCACACTAGTGGGAGAGTGTAAAAACTGACAGACTTTATTAACAGAAAACGACAGATCAGGTCTAGTCAGAGTTAAGTATTGTAAAGCTCCAACAATACTCCTGTACCGTGTGGACTCCTCGGAATTTAGTGCCTCCCCATCATGCAAAGTCAATTTTTCCGAGGTAGACATGGGCGTACTCGAGGGCTTGCATGACAACATCCCTATACACCTGAGAATGTCTAAAGCATATTTCTCCTGAGATAACAAAATACCATTATTAGTGTGTCTAACTTCAATACCAAGAAAGTAATGAAGCTCTCCAAGATCCTTAAGAGAAAAATCATTTCTCAAATCCCTCAACAGTGCCTCTGTAGCCTCCTGAGATAAACTCGCAACAATTATATCATCAACATATATGAGCATAAATATAGTAATCTTGCCCTTTCTGTAAAAGAACAAATAAGTATCTCCTTTTGATGGTTTAAAACCAAAATCTTGAAGTTTAGTGCTTAACCTCGAGTACCACGCTCGAGGTGCTTGTTTCAACCCATATAATGCTTTCTCCAACCTACATATATGATACGGTTTCTTTTCATCCTCATATCCAGGAGGTTGCCGCATATAGATTTATTCCTCTAGAATGCCATGCAAAAACGCATTCTGTACATCCAACTGAGCAAGCTCCATCCCCTGGAAACAACAATAGAGAGAACCAATCTGATAGTGGATGCCTTAACAACTGGACTAAAAGTGTCTTCATAGTCAATGCCATAACGTTGTTTGAACCCCTTTGCTACCAACCTAGCTTTATATCTATCTATTGTACCATCAGCCTTTTTCTTAATTTTGTATACCTATTTACAATCAATAATATTCCTCCCTTGATCTAAGGTACCAAATGCCAAGTTTTATTTTTCATATGTGCACCATATTCTATATCCATAGCTTCCTTCCAATTCTTATCACCTAATGCTGCTGCAAATTATCTGGTTCACCAGTAGAGGCAAAATTTCCATACCTCACTGTACCATCTTTATGAACAAAAGGCTTGAAAATACCATTTTGGAAACGTGTACGTGTCCTTGCAACCACATTCTGTGGCTCAGGGCTGGGTGGCACAGAGTATCCGGGGCTCTGCAAGTCACCCTGCATGTCGCTGTCAGGAGCAGAGAACCGGACAGGAGAACGGACAGGAGAAGGTTCCGATCCTGTCCCCTGTTGCGTCCAATCTCCATCTGGGCCTGGCGAGGGTGACCCATCACCAGGTGACACGTCGCCGGTGTCACCTGCGTTGCTGTCGGGAGATTGCATGCCGCGCTGCGTGGCACGCGGTGCGTGGACGCAGGAGCGTGTCGGAGTGGCCCCGCCTGGACCACCGCGCGACGTCGCGTTATTGTCGCCTGGCGCGTGCATGCACACTCCAGATTGTCCGCCCCACGTGGCGTGACTTGGCTGGAGGACCGTTGTGCGAGACGGATCCGCACCGGATCCCGAAACCTGACGCAGCACAGCAGATCTCTCGGGATCGCTGCCGCCAGGCGAATCTGCATGAGATTCCACACCTGTCTCCTGCATGAAATAGCGTATGTTTGGTAGGCTAATGCCACCGTTAGGATCAGAATAAAAATCAGGAAAATCATCCACATGACCGGTACTAGTTTCCCCACTACTAGGATTTAATAAAAGGATTTCGGATCTAAGTTTAGCTCCGGCATTTTGATGTAACTTATAAAAAGGAAAAATTTCCTCATCAAAAATAACATCACGCGATATGTAGATGCGTCCACTTGAGATATCTAAGCACTTAAATCCCTTATGCAGATTGCTATAGCCAAGAAAAGCACATTGTTTTTATCGGAATTCTAACTTGTGCTTATTATATGGACGAAGATTGGGCGAACACGCGCACCCAAAAACTCTAAGGGACTTATAATCAGGAGTTTGTTTGTACAATTTTTGTAGTGGACACTCAAAATCTAGAAGTTTGGAAGGAGTTCTATTTATGAGGTATGTGGCGGATAGGAATGCCTCATCCCAATATTTGAGAGGCATGGAAGCATGAGCAAGTAGAGAGAGACCTACTTCGACAACATGCCTATGTTTTATCTCGGCAGAACCGTTTTGTTGATGTGCATAAGGACAAGATACATGATGGGATATACCCACTTTTATGAAGAAGGAATTGAGTTTCTCATACTCTCCTCCCCAATCTGACTGCATAGCAAGAATTTTTCTATCAAATTGTCTTTCAACAAGATTTTGAAAGTCATGGAATTTCTGAAACACTTCAGATTTGTATTTCAACAAGTGGATCCAAGTGAATTTGATGAAATCATCAATAAAACTAACATAATAACTCTTTCGTCCAACAGAATCTTGGGAAGGGCCCCACACATCTGAGAAAATCAACTCTAAAGGAGAACTTGACTTACTAAATGACTTTGAATAACGTAATTGGTGACTCTTGCCTTTTTGACAGGCATCACACACAGAGTCATCAAAATACACACTAGAGCAAGGGAGTTTATTTTGGCTAATAACTTTATTGACTATAGCTGGAGATGGATGACCTAAACGAGTGTGCCATCTTTCCACAGATGGCTTGATGGCACTAAGAGCTCCCTTGCTCATACTTGACGATGTGGACGAAAGAGGATAAAGACGTCTTCCAGACTTGCCTTCCAGAAGAACCTTCCTCGTGGCCTGATCCTTAATACAAAAGGAAGAAGGATGAATTTCAAGAAAAGCTTGGTTATCAAAAGCAAGACGATGTGCGGAAAGAAACTTTTGCTAGCTTGCGGGACATGAAGAATATTGTTGATTTGAAGATATCTAGTAAGGGTACTAATAGTAGAATGACCAATATGTTTGATTTCCATACCTGATCCGTTTGCGACATGGACTTGCTCATAGCCGCGGTATGCATCCCGGATGGTCAACTTTTGCAGATCACCTGTTATGTGATCAGTTGCCCCGGTGTCGACGTACCAACTAGGGTCGGTGGTGTGGTGGCTCGAGGTGTTGACGGAGGCGACGCTCTTCTCTTCAACGCCAGTGAACGAGGTGTTGAACCTCTGGTAGCACTTGTGCACCGTGTGGCCTTGCTTGCCACACAACTGACAACGGGGTTTATTGTTGGTGTTGTAGCCCCCGTTGCCTCCATTGCCGTAACCGCGACCACCATTGGTGCCTCCTGGAGCGTTGCCACCTCCATAGCCACGGCCGCCGTTTCCACGGCCGCCTTGAGGTTGCTGCTGGTAGCCACCGCTACCATTGCCATAGCCGCCACCGTTCCTCCTCGCCCGCCTGTGTTGCCATAGCCGCCACATCCACGGCCGCGAGTTCGCAGAGTGTTGCCCGCCTCCTCCCTGAAGAAGATCAAGCCGCATCTCAACACTAGTAGGAAAACGCTTACTAGTGACGAACAAAAACAAGCTACCGCTGGTGTTCGCCACCAGTACACCGCCAGTGGTAAGGGGTTACCGCTGGCGAACAAGCTTGTTCGCCAGCGCTATCTAGTTACCGCTGGCGAACACCAGTCTTGTTCGCCAGCGGTAAGTCTGAGAAATTTTGAAATTTCGTAAATAAATTTTTTCGCATTATTTTTTTCAAATTTTCAAAACATTTGAATTTGGGGAACCTCTAACCACGCTGTCGAATTTTTTCCTTTTTTTTCTTTTTTTTTTCAACTTTGAATGCCCTCTTCCCGCTCGGTCACCCATCCTTCCACTACTCTAGCCCGAGCACGCTTAACTTCCTAGTTCCATCCCACTACTCTACCTATGACTCACTCGTTCTTTCTTGTTAGTATAGTACTATCAAACCTCTTAACTATTGCACCATATCTACAAATCCGTAATTCCAAATTCGACAAATGATATGTCTAAATTGATCAGAAGAATATGAAGAATCCAAATATGACATCCTTATTATCTTTTCTCGAAAAAAAATACATTTTTTATTTTTTTTTGAATTTTGAATTTATTTAATTAAATTGATTATGTAGGAAAATTTAGTCGGTCTTAAATAACTTTTTTTCCTTTTGGAATTTGCCGATTCTGAAAAAACCTCACAGGCCGAAGGCCGGTGAGGTTGGATCTGGAATTTGCTCACGTTTCTTTTGATATATTGAACGCGTTTTTTCGACGTCGTATGCAAAAGTTATGGCCGTTTTACGATTTTTTTTTGAATTTTGCATAAAAGGTCAAATGGAGTATTTCAAAATTTGTATATCAACTAGACAGTGCACTCTACCCACATATTAAAGGAATTTATTTTTTGAACATTTTATCATTTTCGTTTCTGCTTTAGAAAACTAAAAAAGGCGGTCCACAGGGGGGGGGTGTGGAACGAAAATTTTCAAAACTTACCGCTGGCGAACCAAAATAGTGGTTGGCCAGCGGTAAAGTTAGCGCTGGCAAACTTCCATGTTGCTCAGCGGTAAGTATACTGCTGGCGGTAAGTATAGTGGTTTGGAAATTTTACATGGTTTCCAAAAAGTATTTTTGCAAATTTTTATCTTTGCAAAAAGATCCTCAAAAGTCTGATTGTTGTTCTGTTTTAAAATGGAAAAGGGCTTTTCTGTTTAATCCGAAAACTGGAGGGGGTTCTGTGCGAAGCCGCCTTCTTCTTCATCTGCCAGTAGGAGCTCCTGCGTGGCAGGGCCTCCAGCGTCGTGTGCCACCTCTTGCTTGCCTTCCGCAGAAGGATAAGGACACCAAGGAGATCTCGCGTTTCCCCTCCTTCACCTCCCCCTCGAACCCTCCTCTCTCTGCCTCTCGTTCGAACCCCAAAACCCTAACCCTACCTGTGACGGCCGCCGACGCGCGTCGCCGTTCCTCTCCTCGCCGAGCTCCGGCGACCAACCAGGGAGCTCCGCCATCTCCTCCTCGGCGAAGGAATCGCCCCAAAACGACCGGAGTCGCCGCCGCCATCCCCGTTTCCCTCGTCTCCAGCCGACGGCCGCCGTCCGGCCGCCCCTGCCCTCTCCGACCCCTCCACGAGATTCACAGCGTCGTGGTGAGCATCTCCGTCCCCTCCATTCGCTCACTCCCCCTCTGGTTCCTTTCCCCGTCGAGCTTCGCCGCTCGCCGCCGTGCCAATGGTTGTCGCCGGCCATTCAGGCGACCATTTGGTCACCGGTTGGTACCCCTCAAATCCCCTTGATCTCCTCTCCGTCGTGGAATATTTCGTTTCATCTATTTTGCAACTAATTCGTCGAATTTGATCTCACCTGTGAAGAACAGAGCACTGTGATGTCACAGTGACATCACAGTGATGTCACAGTGACATCACAGTGATGTCGTATCTCCTATGTTTAATAATTCCAGAAAATGGTTTATTTTGTAAATCGAATAACTATTAAAATATTACTCAGAAAAATAAAATGAAAGTATGGTTTTGTTCAGAAAGTTATTCTCTACCCAAAAATGTCACTTTCATGCATGTTTGACACACTTCATTTTTTGAACATTATTTAATATTGTTTAATTCATTTTAAAATGGAGAAAATAAGTTTTAATTCAATGAAATCACAAAATTAAAAGTTATATACCAAAATGCTCAAAATGACAAATGCAACCTGTTTATGATGTTTTCAAACCCATTTGAGCAATTAAAATTGTGCTCACTTTAAGAATTGCCCGAAGTGCCCCTCGGGAGTCTGTTTCGGGGAGAATTTGAGTAAAATTGAATAATTGCCATACGAACCCTAGCAACCCATCGAACATGTTTAGTGCTTTATTTAAGTGCATTAACTTGCTCATGCATACATATTGCGCATTGCATCGATGCCATGTGTTGATTCTTGTTCTCCTTTTCGGTGTTGTTCCCCACGGTAGAACATGACTTCGAAGTGAAGGCCAGCAACTCCAATGGCGAATACTTGATCTTAACCGACAAGTCAAGCACTTATTCTGGAAGTCTTTATCTGGTTTTCTCGAAGCAAGGCAAGCATAACCTCTTATCTGCTCATATATGGTTTTAAAGTGTTTTCAATCTCGTACTTTGCATTCGGTTCCAAACTATTTGATGTCAGTAGATAGAGTTCTCCTATATAGTGCATAGTCTACAATATCTTGATCCAGTGTTCCTAGCAGCTATAGATTTGTTTGTGCGCGCTTCGCTAAACCCTGTGAGTCTTGCTTAGCCATGCTAGTTGTGATCTGATCCATCCGGTTGATGAATCTGGTTAATGCGTGAATCTATTATGTCAGGTTGTTGTGATTTTAATTATCTTTGATAACTTGACTAATCACGACATGGATGTGAGGCCACAATGGGTTGTGGCATTTTGTCCTGTTCATGCCCCTAGGAGCGAGTTCTTTCCTTCGAGCTAAGACTGAGCGTAGAGCCACACGTGGGCTGATGAACCCCGCCCAGCTAACTAACTTGTTTAACCTTATCCATTAGCCACGTAGTTTGAGCTTTCCATCTGCGTGTGGGACGGAAAATGTTTTGGAGAAAATTAGGTCGTGACCGGGTCAAGTGATGGACGTACACGGATCTTGATCTTAACTCACAGAACAGGTGCCGTCAGGAGGTGGCCAACTCCCTGTTAACGGGGTGGCCTTGTTTGGGTTGACTCATGGATATAGTTCGACTAGGTAAAGGCCGGGAATCGACCACCCTCTGCCGGCACTTCCCGGGCTAGTGCTAATCTAGTGTCACTAAGAGTCGGTTGGTACGTGTGGGTAAAGTTGTACACCCCTGCAGGTTGGATCTGGAATTTGCTCACGTTTCTTTTGATATATTGAACGCGTTTTTTCGACGTCGTATGCGAAAGTTATGGCCGTTTTACGATTTATTTTTGAATTTTGCATAAAAGGTCAAATGGAGTATTTCAAAATTTGTATATCAACTAGACAGTGCACTCTACCCACATATTAAAGGAATTTATTTTTTGAACATTTTATCATTTTCGTTTCTGCTTTAGAAAACTAAAAAAGGCGGTCCACGGGGGGGGGGGGGGGGGGGTGTGTGTGGAACGAAAATTTTCAAAACTTACCGCTGGCGAACCAAAATAGTGGTTGGCCAGCGGTAAAGTTAGCGCTGGCGAACTTCCATGTTGCTCAGCGGTAAGTATACTGCTGGCGGTAAGTATAGTGGTTTGGAAATTTTACATGGTTTCCAAAAAGTATTTTTGCAAATTTTTATCTTTGCAAAAAGATCCTCAAAAGTCTGATTGTTGTTCTGTTTTAAAATGGAAAAGGGCTTTTCTGTTTAATCCGAAAACTGGAGGGGGTTCTGTGCGAAGCCGCCTTCTTCTTCATCTGCCAGTAGGAGCTCCTGCGTGGCAGGGCCTCCAGCGTCGTGTGCCACCTCCTGCTTGCCTTCCGCAGAAGGATAAGGACACCAAGGAGATCTCACGTTTCCCCTCCTTCACCTCCCCCTCGAACCCTCCTCTCTCTGCCTCTCGTTCGAACCCCAAAACCCTAACCCTACCTGTGATGGCCGCCGACGCGCGTCGCCGTTCCTCTCCTCGCCGAGCTCTGGCGACCAACCAGGGAGCTCCGCCATCTCCTCCTCGGCGAAGGAATCGCCCCAAAACGACCGGAGTCGCCGCCGCCATCCCCGTTTCCCTCGTCTCCGGCCGACGGCCGCCGTCCGGCCGCCCCTGCCCTCTCCGACCCCTCCACGAGATTCACAGCGTCGTGGTGAGCATCCCCGTCCCCTCCATTCGCTCCCTCGCCCTCTGGTTCCTTTCCCCGTCGAGCTTCGCCGCTCGCCGCCGTGCCAATGGTTGTCGCCGGCCATTCCGGCGACCATTTGGTCACCGGTTGGTACCCCTCAAATCCCCTTGATCTCCTCTCCGTCGTGGAATATTTCGTTTCATCTATTTTGCAACTAATTCGTCGAATTTGATCTCACCTGTGAAGAACAGAGCACTGTGATGTCACAGTGACATCACAGTGATGTCGTATCTCCTATGTTTAATAATTCCAGAAAATGGTTTATTTTGTAAATCGAATAACTATTAAAATATTACTCAGAAAAATAAAATGAAAGTATGGTTTTGTTCAGAAATTTATTCTCTACCCAAAAATGTCACTTTCATGCATGTTTGACACACTTCATTTTTTGAACATTATTTAATATTGTTTAATTCATTTTAAAATGGAGAAAATAAGTTTTAATTCAATGAAATCACAAAATTAAAAGTTATATACCAAAATGCTCAAAATGACAAATGCAACCTGTTTATGATGTTTTCAAACCCATTTGAGCAATTAAAATTGTGCTCACTTTAAGAATTGCCCGAAGTGCCCCTCGGGAGTCTGTTTCGGGGCTAATTTGAGTAAAATTGAATAATTGCCATACGAACCCTAGCAACCCATCGAACATGTTTAGGGCTTTATTTAAGTGCATTAACTTGCTCATGCATACATATTGCGCATTGCATCGATGCCATGTGTTGATTCGTGTTCTCCTTTTCGGTGTTGTTCCCCACGGTAGAACATGACTTCGAAGTGAAGGCCAGCAACTCCAATGGCGAATACTTGATCTTAACCGACAAGTCAAGCACTTATTCTGGAAGTCTTTATCTGGTTTTCTCGAAGCAAGGCAAGCATAACCTCTTGTCTGCTCATATATGGTTTTAAAGTGTTTTCAATCTCGTACTTTGCATTCGGTTCCAAACTATTTGATGTCAGTAGATAGAGTTCTCCTATATAGTGCATAGTCTACAATATCTTGATCCAGTGTTCCTAGCAGCTATAGATTTGTTTGTGCGCGCTTCGCTAAACCCTGTGAGTCTTGCTTAGCCATGCTAGTTGTGATCTGATCCATCCGGTTGATGAATCTGGTTAATGCGTGAATCTAGTATGTCAGGTTGTTGTGATTTTAATTATCTTTGATAACTTGACTAATCACGACATGGATGTGAGGCCACAATGGGTTGTGGCATTTTGTCCTGTTCATGCCCCTAGGAGCGAGTTCTTTCCTTCGAGCTAAGACTGAGCGTAGAGCCACACGTGGGCTGATGAACCCCGCCCGGCTAACTAACTTGTTTAACCTTATCCATTAGCCACGTAGTTTGAGCTTTCCATCTGCGTGTGGGACGGAAAATGTTTTGGAGAAAATTAGGCCGTGACAGGGTCAAGTGATGGACGTACACGGATCTTGATCTCAACTCATAGAACAGGTGCCGTCAGGAGGTGGCCAACTCCCTGTTGACGGGGTGGCCTTGTTTGGGTTGACTCATGGATATAGTTCGACTAGGTAAAGGCCGGGAATCGACCACCCTCTGCCGGCACTTCCCGGGCTAGTGCTAATCTAGTGGCACTAAGAGTCGGTTGGTACGTGTGGGTAAAGTTGTACACCCCTGCAGGTTGGATCTGGAATTTGCTCACGTTTCTTTTGATATATTGAACGCGTTTTTTCGACGTCGTATGCAAAAGTTATGGCCGTTTTACGATTTATTTTTGAATTTTGCATAAAAGGTCAAATGGAGTATTTCAAAATTTGTATATCAACTAGACAGTGCACTCTACCCACATATTAAAGGAATTTATTTTTTGAACATTTTATCATTTTCGTTTCTGCTTTAGAAAACTAAAAAAGGCGGCCCACGGGGGGGGGGGGGGGGTGTGGAACGAAAATTTTCAAAACTTACCGCTGGCGAACCAAAATAGTGGTTGGCCAGCGGTAAAGTTAGCGCTGGCGAACTTCCATGTTGCTCAGCGGTAAGTATACTGCTGGCGGTAAGTATAGTGGTTTGGAAATTTTACATGGTTTCCAAAAAGTATTTTTGCAAATTTTTATCTTTGCAAAAAGATCCTCAAAAGTCTGATTGTTGTTCTGTTTTAAAATGGAAAAGGGCTTTTCTGTTTAATCCGAAAACTGGAGGGGGTTCTGTGCGAAGCCGCCTTCTTCTTCATCTGCCAGTAGGAGCTCCTGCGTGGCAGGGCCTCCAGCGTCGTGTGCCACCTCCTGCTTGCCTTCCGCAGAAGGATAAGGACACCAAGGAGATCTCGCGTTTCCCCTCCTTCACCTCCCCCTCGAACCCTCCTCTCTCTGCCTCTCGTTCGAACCCCAAAACCCTAACCCTACCTGTGACGGCCGCCGACGCACGTCACCGTTCCTCTCCTCGCCGAGCTCCGGCGACCAACCAGGGAGCTCTGCCATCTCCTCCTCGGCGAAGGAATCGCCCCAAAACGACCGGAGTCGCCGCCGCCATCCCCGTTTCCCTCGTCTCCGGCCGACGGCCGCCGTCCGGCCGCCCCTGCCCTCTCCGACCCCTCCACGAGATTCACAGCGTCGTGGTGAGCATCCCCGTCCCCTCCATTCGCTCCCTCCCCCTCTGTTTCCTTTCCCCGTCGAGCTTCGCCGCTCGCCGCCGTGCCAATGGTTGTCACCGGCCATTCCGGCGACCATTTGGTCACCGGTTGGTACCCCTCAAATCCCCTTGATCTCCTCTCCGTCGTGGAATATTTCGTTTCATCTATTTTGCAACTAATTCGTCGAATTTGATCTCACCTGTGAAGAACAGAGCACTGTGATGTCACAGTGACATCACAGTGATGTCGTATCTCCTATGTTTAATAATTCCAGAAAATGGTTTATTTTGTAAATCGAATAACTATTAAAATATTACTCAGAAAAATAAAATGAAAGTATGGTTTTGTTCAGAAAGTTATTCTCTACCCAAAAATGTCACTTTCATGCATGTTTGACACACTTCATTTTTTGAACATTATTTAATATTGTTTAATTCATTTTAAAATGGAGAAAATAAGTTTTAATTCAATGAAATCACAAAATTAAAAGTTATATACCAAAATGCTCAAAATGACAAATGCAACCTGTTTATGATGTTTTCAAACCCATTTGAGCAATTAAAATTGTGCTCACTTTAAGAATTGCCCGAAGTGCCCCTCGGGAGTCTGTTTCGGGGCTAATTTGAGTAAAATTGAATAATTGCCATACGAACCCTAGCAACCCATCGAACATGTTTAGGGCTTTATTTAAGTGCATTAACTTGCTCATGCATACATATTGCGCATTGCATCGATGCCATGTGTTGATTCTTGTTCTCCTTTTCGGTGTTGTTCCCCACGGTAGAACATGACTTCGAAGTGAAGGCCAGCAACTCCAATGGCGAATACTTGATCTTAACCGACAAGTCAAGCACTTATTCTGGAATTCTTTATCTGGTTTTCTCGAAGCAAGGCAAGCATAACCTCTTATCTGCTCATATATGATTTTAAAGTGTTTTCAATCTCGTACTTTGCATTCGGTTCCAAACTATTTGATGTCAGTAGATAGAGTTCTCCTATATAGTGCATAGTCTACAATATCTTGATCCAGTGTTCCTAGCAGCTATAGATTTGTTTGTGCGCGCTTCGCTAAACCCTGTGAGTCTTGCTTAGCCATGCTAGTTGTGATCTGATCCATCCGGTTGATGAATCTGGTTAATGCGTGAATCTAGTATGTCAGGTTGTTGTGATTTTAATTATCTTTGATAACTTGACTAATCACGACATGGATGTGAGGCCACAATGGGTTGTGGCATTTTGTCCTGTTCATGCCCCTAGGAGCGAGTTCTTTCCTTCGAGCTAAGACTGAGCGTAGAGCCACACGTGGGCTGATGAACCCCGCCCGGCTAACTAACTTGTTTAACCTTATCCATTAGCCACGTAGTTTGAGCTTTCCATCTGCGTGTGGGACGGAAAATGTTTTGGAGAAAATTAGGTCGTGACCGGGTCAAGTGATGGACGTACACGGATCTTGATCTCAACTCATAGAACAGGTGCCGTCAGGAGGTGGCCAACTCCCTGTTGACGGGGTGGCCTTGTTTGGGTTGACTCATGGATATAGTTCGACTAGGTAAAGGCCGGGAATCGACCACCCTCTGCCGGCACTTCCCGGGCTAGTGCTAATCTAGTGGCACTAAGAGTCGGTTGGTACGTGTGGGTAAAGTTGTACACCCCTGCAGGTTGGATCTGGAATTTGCTCACGTTTCTTTTGATATATTGAACGCGTTTTTTTCGACGTCGTATGCAAAAGTTATGGCCGTTTTACGATTTATTTTTGAATTTTGCATAAAAGGTCAAATGGAGTATTTCAAAATTTGTATATCAACTAGACAGTGCACTCTACCCACATATTAAAGGAATTTATTTTTTGAACATTTTATCATTTTCGTTTCTGCTTTAGAAAACTAAAAAAGGCGGTCCACGGGGGGGGGGGGGGGCGAAAATTTTCAAAACTTACCGCTGGCGAACCAAAATAGTGGTTGGACAGCGGTAATGTTAGCGCTGGCGAACTTCCATGTTGCTCAGCGGTAAGTATACTGCTGGCGGTAAGTATAGTGGTTTGGAAATTTTACATGGTTTCCAAAATGTATGTTTGCAAATTTTTATCTTTGCAAAAAGATCCTCAAAAGTCTGATTGTTGTTCTGTTTTAAAATGGAAAAGGGCTTTTCTGTTTAATCCGAAAACTGGAGGGGGTTATGTGCGAAGCCGCCTTCTTCTTCATCTGCCAGTAGGAGCTCCTGCGTGGCAGGGCCTCCAGCGTCGTGTGCCACCTCCTGCTTGCCTTCCGCAGAAGGATAAGGACACCAAGGAGATCTCGCGTTTCCCCTCCTTCACCTCCCCCTCGAACCCTCCTCTCTCTGCCTCTCGTTCGAACCCCAAAACCCTAACCCTACCTGTGACGGCCGCCGACGCGCGTCGCCGTTCCTCTCCTCGCCGAGCTCCGGCGACCAACCAGGGAGCTCCGCCATCTCCTCCTCGGCGAAGGAACCGCCCCAAAACGACCGGAGTCGCCGCCGCCATCCCCGTTTCCCTCGTCTCCGGCCGCCGGCCGCCGTTCGGCCGCCCCTGCCCTCTCCGACCCCTCCACGAGATTCACAGCGTCGTGGTGAGCATCCCCGTCCCCTCCATTCGCTCCCTCCCCCTCTGGTTCCTTTCCCCGTCGAGCTTCGCCGCTCGCCGCCGTGCCAATGGTTGTCGCCGGCCATTGCGGCGACCATTTGGTCACCGGTTGGTACCCCTCAAATCCCCTTGATCTCCTCTCCGTCGTGGAATATTTCGTTTCATCTATTTTGCAACTAATTCGTCAAATTTGACCTCACCTGTGAAGAACAGAGCACTGTGATGTCACAGTGACATCACAGTGATGTCGTATCTCCTATGTTTAATAATTCCAGAAAATGGTTTATTTTGTAAATCGAATAACTATTAAAATATTACTCAGAATAATAAAATGAAAGTATGGTTTTGTTCAGAAAGTTATTCTCTACCCAAAAATGTCACTTTCATGCATGTTTGACACACTTCATTTTTTGAACATTATTTAATATTGTTTAATTCATTTTAAAATGGAGAAAATAAGTTTTAATTCAATGAAATCACAAAATTAAAAGTTATATACCAAAATGCTCAAAATGACAAATGCAACCTGTTTATGATGTTTTCAAACCCATTTGAGCAATTAAAATTGTGCTCACTTTAAGAATTGCCCGAAGTGCCCCTCGGGAGTCTGTTTCAGGGCTAATTTGAGTAAAATTGAATAATTGCCATACGAACCCTAGCAACCCATCGAACATGTTTAGGGCTTTATTTAAGTGCATTAACTTGCTCATGCATACATATTGCGCATTGCATCGATGCCATGTGTTGATTCTTGTTCTCCTTTTCGGTGTTGTTCCCCACGGTAGAACATGACTTCGAAGTGAAGGCCAGCAACTCCAATGGCGATTACTTGATCTTAACCGACAAGTCAAGCACTTATTCTGGAAGTCTTTATCTGGTTTTCTCGAAGCAAGGCAAGCATAACCTCTTATCTGCTCATATATGGTTTTAAAGTGTTTTCAATCTCGTACTTTGCATTCGGTTCCAAACTATTTGATGTCAGTAGATAGAGTTCTCCTATATAGTGCATAGTCTACAATATCTTGATCCAGTGTTCCTAGCAGCTATAGATTTGTTTGTGCGCGCTTCGCTAAACCCTGTGAGTCTTGCTTAGCCATGCTAGTTGTGATCTGATCCATCCGGTTGATGAATCTGGTTAATGCGTGAATCTAGTATGTCAGGTTGTTGTGATTTTAATTATCTTTGATAACTTGACTAATCACGACATGGATGTGAGGCCACAATGGGTTGTGGCATTTTGTCCTGTTCATGCCCCTAGGAGCGAGTTCTTTCCTTCGAGCTAAGACTGAGCGTAGAGCCACACGTGGGCTGATGAACCCCGCCTGGCTAACTAACTTGTTTAACCTTATCCATTAGCCACGTAGTTTGAGCTTTCCATCTGCGTGTGGGACGGAAAATGTTTTGGAGAAAATTAGGTCGTGACCGGGTCAAGTGATGGACGTACACGGATCTTGATCTCAACTCACAGAACAGGTGCCGTCAGGAGGTGGCCAACTCCCTGTTGACGGGGTGGCCTTGTTTGGGTTGACTCATGGATATAGTTCGACTAGGTAAAGGCCGGGAATCGACCACCCTCTGCCGGCACTTCCCGGGCTAGTGCTAATCTAGTGGCACTAAGAGTCGGTTGGTACGTGTGGGTAAAGTTGTACACCCCTGCAGGTTGGATCTGGAATTTGCTCACGTTTCTTTTGATATATTGAACGCGTTTTTTCGACGTCGTATGCAAAAGTTATGGCCGTTTTACGATTTATTTTTGAATTTTGCATAAAAGGTCAAATGGAGTATTTCAAAATTTGTATATCAACTAGACAGTGCACTCTACCCACATATTAAAGGAATTTATTTTTTGAACATTTTATCATTTTCGTTTCTGCTTTAGAAAACTAAAAAAGGCGGTCCACGGGGGGGGGGGGGGTGTGGAACGAAAATTTTCAAAACTTACCGCTGGCGAACCAAAATAGTGGTTGGCCAGCGGTAAAGTTAGCGCTGGCGAACTTCCATGTTGCTCAGCGGTAAGTATACTGCTGGCGGTAAGTATAGTGGTTTGGAAATTTTACATGGTTTCCAAAAAGTATTTTTGCAAATTTTTATCTTTGCAAAAAGATCCTCAAAAGTCTGATTGTTGTTCTGTTTTAAAATGGAAAAGGGCTTTTCTGTTTAATCCGAAAACTGGAGGGGGTTCTGTGCGAAGCCGCCTTCTTCTTCATCTGCCAGTAGGAGCTCCTGCGTGGCAGGGCCTCCAGCGTCGTGTGCCACCTCCTGCTTGCCTTCCGCAGAAGGATAAGGACACCAAGGAGATCTCGCGTTTCCCCTCCTTCACCTCCCCCTCGAACCCTCCTCTCTCTGCCTCTCGTTCGAACCCCAAAACCCTAACCCTACCTGTGACGGCCGCCGACGCGCGTCGTCGTTCCTCTCCTCGCCGAGCTCCGGCGACCAACCAGGGAGCTCCGCCATCTCCTCCTCGGCGAAGGAATCGCCCCAAAACGACCGGAGTCGCCGCCGCCATCCCCGTTTCCCTCGTCTCCGGCCGACGGCCGCCGTCCGGCCGCCCCTGCCCTCTCCGACCCCTCCACGAGATTCACAGCGTCGTGGTGAGCATCCCCGTCCCCTCCATTCGCTCCCTCCCCCTCTGGTTCCTTTCCCCGTCGAGCTTCGCCGCTCGCCGCCGTGCCAATGGTTGTCGCCGGCCATTCCGGCGACCATTTGGTCACCGGTTGGTACCCCTCAAATCCCCTTGATCTCCTCTCCGTCGTGGAATATTTCGTTTCATCTATTTTGCAACTAATTCGTCGAATTTGATCTCACCTGTGAAGAACAGAGCACTGTGATGTCACAGTGACATCACAGTGATGTCGTATCTCCTATGTTTAATAATTCCAGAAAATGGTTTATTTTGTAAATCGAATAACTATTAAAATATTACTCAGAAAAATAAAATGAAAGTATGGTTTTGTTCAGAAAGTTATTCTCTACCCAAAAATGTCACTTTCATGCATGTTTGACACACTTCATTTTTTGAACATTATTTAATATTGTTTAATTCATTTTAAAATGGAGAAAATAAGTTTTAATTCAATGAAATCACAAAATTAAAAGTTATATACCAAAATGCTCAAAATGACAAATGCAACCTGTTTATGATGTTTTCAAACCCATTTGAGCAATTAAAATTGTGCTCACTTTAAGAATTGCCCGAAGTGCCCCTCGGGAGTCTGTTTCGGGGCTAATTTGAGTAAAATTGAATAATTGCCATACGAACCCTAGCAACCCATCGAACATGTTTAGGGCTTTATTTAAGTGCATTAACTTGCTCATGCATACATATTGCGCATTGCATCGATGCCATGTGTTGATTCTTGTTCTCCTTTTCGGTGTTGTTCCCCACGGTAGAACATGACTTCGAAGTGAAGGCCAGCAACTCCAATGGCGAATACTTGATCTTAACCGACAAGTCAAGCACTTATTCTGGAAGTCTTTATCTGGTTTTCTCGAAGCAAGGCAAGCATAACCTCTTATCTGCTCATATATGGTTTTAAAGTGTTTTCAATCTCGTACTTTGCATTCGGTTCCAAACTATTTGATGTCAGTAGATAGAGTTCTCCTATATAGTGCATAGTCTACAATATCTTGATCCAGTGTTCCTAGCAGCTATAGATTTGTTTGTGCGCGCTTCGCTAAACCCTGTGAGTCTTGCTTAGCCATGCTAGTTGTGATCTGATCCATCCGGTTGATGAATCTGGTTAATGCGTGAATCTAGTATGTCAGGTTGTTGTGATTTTAATTATCTTTGATAACTTGACTAATCACGACATGGATGTGAGGCCACAATGGGTTGTGGCATTTTGTCCTGTTCATGCCCCTAGGAGCGAGTTCTTTCCTTCGAGCTAAGACTGAGCGTAGAGCCACACGTGGGCTGATGAACCCCGCCCGGCTAACTAACTTGTTTAACCTTATCCATTAGCCACGTAGTTTGAGCTTTCCATCTGCGTGTGGGACGGAAAATGTTTTGGAGAAAATTAGGTCGTGACCGGGTCAAGTGATGGACGTACACGGATCTTGATCTCAACTCACAGAACAGGTGCCGTCAGGAGGTGGCCAACTCCCTGTTGACGGGGTGGCCTTGTTTGGGTTGACTCATGGATATAGTTCGACTAGGTAAAGGCCGGGAATCGACCACCCTCTGCCGGCACTTCCCGGGCTAGTGCTAATCTAGTGGCACTAAGAGTCGGTTGGTACGTGTGGGTAAAGTTGTACACCCCTGCAGGTTGGATCTGGAATTTGCTCACGTTTCTTTTGATATATTGAACGCGTTTTTTCGACGTCGTATGCAAAAGTTATGGCCGTTTTACGATTTATTTTTGAATTTTGCATAAAAGGTCAAATGGAGTATTTCAAAATTTGTATATCAACTAGACAGTGCACTCTACCCACATATTAAAGGAATTTATTTTTTGAACATTTTATCATTTTCGTTTCTGCTTTAGAAAACTAAAAAAGGCGGTCCACGGGGGGGGGGGGGGGTGTGGAACGAAAATTTTCAAAACTTACCGCTGGCGAACCAAAATAGTGGTTGGCCAGCGGTAAAGTTAGCGCTGGCGAACTTCCATGTTGCTCAGCGGTAAGTATACTGCTGGCGGTAAGTATAGTGGTTTGGAAATTTTACATGGTTTCCAAAAAGTATTTTTGCAAATTTTTATCTTTGCAAAAAGATCCTCAAAAGTCTGATTGTTGTTCTGTTTTAAAATGGAAAAGGGCTTTTCTGTTTAATCCGAAAACTGGAGGGGGTTCTGTGCGAAGCCGCCTTCTTCTTCATCTGCCAGTAGGAGCTCCTGCGTGGCAGGGCCTCCAGCGTCGTGTGCCACCTCCTGCTTGCCTTCCGCAGAAGGATAAGGACACCAAGGAGATCTCGCGTTTCCCCTCCTTCACCTCCCCCTCGAACCCTCCTCTCTCTGCCTCTCGTTCGAACCCCAAAACCCTAACCCTACCTGTGACGGCCGCCGACGCGCGTCGCCGTTCCTCTCCTCGCCGAGCTCCGGCGACCAACCAGGGAGCTCCGCCATCTCCTCCTCGGCGAAGGAATCGCCCCAAAACGACCGGAGTCGCCGCCGCCATCCCCGTTTCCCTCGTCTCCGGCCGACGGCCGCCGTCCGGCCGCCCCTGCCCTCTCCGACCCCTCCACGAGATTCACAGCGTCGTGGTGAGCATCCCCGTCCCCTCCATTCGCTCCCTCCCCCTCTGGTTCCTTTCCCCGTCGAGCTTCGCCGCTCGCCGCCGTGCCAATGGTTGTCGCCGGCCATTCCGGCGACCATTTGGTCACCGGTTGGTACCCCTCAAATCCCCTTGATCTCCTCTCCGTCGTGGAATATTTCGTTTCATCTATTTTGCAACTAATTCGTCGAATTTGATCTCACCTGTGAAGAACAGAGCACTGTGATGTCACAGTGACATCACAGTGATGTCGTATCTCCTATGTTTAATAATTCCAGAAAATGGTTTATTTTGTAAATCGAATAACTATTAAAATATTACTCAGAAAAATAAAATGAAAGTATGGTTTTGTTCAGAAAGTTATTCTCTACCCAAAAATGTCACTTTCATGCATGTTTGACACACTTCATTTTTTGAACATTATTTAATATTGTTTAATTCATTTTAAAATGGAGAAAATAAGTTTTAATTCAATGAAATCACAAAATTAAAAGTTATATACCAAAATGCTCAAAATGACAAATGCAACCTGTTTATGATGTTTTCAAACCCATTTGAGCAATTAAAATTGTGCTCACTTTAAGAATTGCCCGAAGTGCCCCTCGGGAGTCTGTTTCGGGGCTAATTTGAGTAAAATTGAATAATTGCCATACGAACCCTAGCAACCCATCGAACATGTTTAGGGCTTTATTTAAGTGCATTAACTTGCTCATGCATACATATTGCGCATTGCATCGATGCCATGTGTTGATTCTTGTTCTCCTTTTCGGTGTTGTTCCCCACGGTAGAACATGACTTCGAAGTGAAGGCCAGCAACTCCAATGGCGAATACTTGATCTTAACCGACAAGTCAAGCACTTATTCTGGAAGTCTTTATCTGGTTTTCTCGAAGCAAGGCAAGCATAACCTCTTATCTGCTCATATATGGTTTTAAAGTGTTTTCAATCTCGTACTTTGCATTCGGTTCCAAACTATTTGATGTCAGTAGATAGAGTTCTCCTATATAGTGCATAGTCTACAATATCTTGATCCAGTGTTCCTAGCAGCTATAGATTTGTTTGTGCGCGCTTCGCTAAACCCTGTGAGTCTTGCTTAGCCATGCTAGTTGTGATCTGATCCATCCGGTTGATGAATCTGGTTAATGCGTGAATCTAGTATGTCAGGTTGTTGTGATTTTAATTATCTTTGATAACTTGACTAATCACGACATGGATGTGAGGCCACAATGGGTTGTGGCATTTTGTCCTGTTCATGCCCCTAGGAGCGAGTTCTTTCCTTCGAGCTAAGACTGAGCGTAGAGCCACACGTGGGCTGATGAACCCCGCCCGGCTAACTAACTTGTTTAACCTTATCCATTAGCCACGTAGTTTGAGCTTTCCATCTGCGTGTGGGACGGAAAATGTTTTGGAGAAAATTAGGTCGTGACCGGGTCAAGTGATGGACGTACACGGATCTTGATCTCAACTCACAGAACAGGTGCCGTCAGGAGGTGGCCAACTCCCTGTTGACGGGGTGGCCTTGTTTGGGTTGACTCATGGATATAGTTCGACTAGGTAAAGGCCGGGAATCGACCACCCTCTGCCGGCACTTCCCGGGCTAGTGCTAATCTAGTGGCACTAAGAGTCGGTTGGTACGTGTGGGTAAAGTTGTACACCCCTGCAGGTTGGATCTGGAATTTGCTCACGTTTCTTTTGATATATTGAACGCGTTTTTTCGACGTCGTATGCAAAAGTTATGGCCGTTTTACGATTTATTTTTGAATTTTGCATAAAAGGTCAAATGGAGTATTTCAAAATTTGTATATCAACTAGACAGTGCACTCTACCCACATATTAAAGGAATTTATTTTTTGAACATTTTATCATTTTCGTTTCTGCTTTAGAAAACTAAAAAAGGCGGTCCACGGGGGGGGGGGGGGGTGTGTGGAACGAAAATTTTCAAAACTTACCGCTGGCGAACCAAAATAGTGGTTGGCCAGCGGTAAAGTTAGCGCTGGCGAACTTCCATGTTGCTCAGCGGTAAGTATACTGCTGGCGGTAAGTATAGTGGTTTGGAAATTTTACATGGTTTCCAAAAAGTATTTTTGCAAATTTTTATCTTTGCAAAAAGATCCTCAAAAGTCTGATTGTTGTTCTGTTTTAAAATGGAAAAGGGCTTTTCTGTTTAATCCGAAAACTGGAGGGGGTTCTGTGCGAAGCCGCCTTCTTCTTCATCTGCCAGTAGGAGCTCCTGCGTGGCAGGGCCTCCAGCGTCGTGTGCCACCTCCTGCTTGCCTTCCGCAGAAGGATAAGGACACCAAGGAGATCTCGCGTTTCCCCTCCTTCACCTCCCCCTCGAACCCTCCTCTCTCTGCCTCTCGTTCGAACCCCAAAACCCTAACCCTACCTGTGACGGCCGCCGACGCGCGTCGCCGTTCCTCTCCTCGCCGAGCTCCGGCGACCAACCAGGGAGCTCCGCCATCTCCTCCTCGGCGAAGGAATCGCCCCAAAACGACCGGAGTCGCCGCCGCCATCCCCGTTTCCCTCGTCTCCGGCCGACGGCCGCCGTCCGCCGCCCCTGCCCTCTCCGACCCCTCCACGAGATTCACAGCGTCGTGGTGAGCATCCCCGTCCCCTCCATTCGCTCCCTCCCCCTCTGGTTCCTTTCCCCGTCGAGCTTCGCCGCTCGCCGCCGTGCCAATGGTTGTCGCCGGCCATTCCGGCGACCATTTGGTCACCGGTTGGTACCCCTCAAATCCCCTTGATCTCCTCTCCGTCGTGGAATATTTCGTTTCATCTATTTTGCAACTAATTCGTCGAATTTGATCTCACCTGTGAAGAACAGAGCACTGTGATGTCACAGTGACATCACAGTGATGTCGTATCTCCTATGTTTAATAATTCCAGAAAATGGTTTATTTTGTAAATCGAATAACTATTAAAATATTACTCAGAAAAATAAAATGAAAGTATGGTTTTGTTCAGAAAGTTATTCTCTACCCAAAAATGTCACTTTCATGCATGTTTGACACACTTCATTTTTTGAACATTATTTAATATTGTTTAATTCATTTTAAAATGGAGAAAATAAGTTTTAATTCAATGAAATCACAAAATTAAAAGTTATATACCAAAATGCTCAAAATGACAAATGCAACCTGTTTATGATGTTTTCAAACCCATTTGAGCAATTAAAATTGTGCTCACTTTAAGAATTGCCCGAAGTGCCCCTCGGGAGTCTGTTTCGGGGCTAATTTGAGTAAAATTGAATAATTGCCATACGAACCCTAGCAACCCATCGAACATGTTTAGGGCTTTATTTAAGTGCATTAACTTGCTCATGCATACATATTGCGCATTGCATCGATGCCATGTGTTGATTCTTGTTCTCCTTTTCGGTGTTGTTCCCCACGGTAGAACATGACTTCGAAGTGAAGGCCAGCAACTCCAATGGCGAATACTTGATCTTAACCGACAAGTCAAGCACTTATTCTGGAAGTCTTTATCTGGTTTTCTCGAAGCAAGGCAAGCATAACCTCTTATCTGCTCATATATGGTTTTAAAGTGTTTTCAATCTCGTACTTTGCATTCGGTTCCAAACTATTTGATGTCAGTAGATAGAGTTCTCCTATATAGTGCATAGTCTACAATATCTTGATCCAGTGTTCCTAGCAGCTATAGATTTGTTTGTGCGCGCTTCGCTAAACCCTGTGAGTCTTGCTTAGCCATGCTAGTTGTGATCTGATCCATCCGGTTGATGAATCTGGTTAATGCGTGAATCTAGTATGTCAGGTTGTTGTGATTTTAATTATCTTTGATAACTTGACTAATCACGACATGGATGTGAGGCCACAATGGGTTGTGGCATTTTGTCCTGTTCATGCCCCTAGGAGCGAGTTCTTTCCTTCGAGCTAAGACTGAGCGTAGAGCCACACGTGGGCTGATGAACCCCGCCCGGCTAACTAACTTGTTTAACCTTATCCATTAGCCACGTAGTTTGAGCTTTCCATCTGCGTGTGGGACGGAAAATGTTTTGGAGAAAATTAGGTCGTGACCGGGTCAAGTGATGGACGTACACGGATCTTGATCTCAACTCACAGAACAGGTGCCGTCAGGAGGTGGCCAACTCCCTGTTGACGGGGTGGCCTTGTTTGGGTTGACTCATGGATATAGTTCGACTAGGTAAAGGCCGGGAATCGACCACCCTCTGCCGGCACTTCCCGGGCTAGTGCTAATCTAGTGGCACTAAGAGTCGGTTGGTACGTGTGGGTAAAGTTGTACACCCCTGCAGGTTGGATCTGGAATTTGCTCACGTTTCTTTTGATATATTGAACGCGTTTTTTCGACGTCGTATGCAAAAGTTATGGCCGTTTTACGATTTATTTTTGAATTTTGCATAAAAGGTCAAATGGAGTATTTCAAAATTTGTATATCAACTAGACAGTGCACTCTACCCACATATTAAAGGAATTTATTTTTTGAACATTTTATCATTTTCGTTTCTGCTTTAGAAAACTAAAAAAGGCGGTCCACGGGGGGGGGGGGGGGTGTGGAACGAAAATTTTCAAAACTTACCGCTGGCGAACCAAAATAGTGGTTGGCCAGCGGTAAAGTTAGCGCTGGCGAACTTCCATGTTGCTCAGCGGTAAGTATACTGCTGGCGGTAAGTATAGTGGTTTGGAAATTTTACATGGTTTCCAAAAAGTATTTTTGCAAATTTTTATCTTTGCAAAAAGATCCTCAAAAGTCTGATTGTTGTTCTGTTTTAAAATGGAAAAGGGCTTTTCTGTTTAATCCGAAAACTGGAGGGGGTTCTGTGCGAAGCCGCCTTCTTCTTCATCTGCCAGTAGGAGCTCCTGCGTGGCAGGGCCTCCAGCGTCGTGTGCCACCTCCTGCTTGCCTTCCGCAGAAGGATAAGGACACCAAGGAGATCTCGCGTTTCCCCTCCTTCACCTCCCCCTCGAACCCTCCTCTCTCTGCCTCTCGTTCGAACCCCAAAACCCTAACCCTACCTGTGACGGCCGCCGACGCGCGTCGCCGTTCCTCTCCTCGCCGAGCTCCGGCGACCAACCAGGGAGCTCCGCCATCTCCTCCTCGGCGAAGGAATCGCCCCAAAACGACCGGAGTCGCCGCCGCCATCCCCGTTTCCCTCGTCTCCGGCCGACGGCCGCCGTCCGGCCGCCCCTGCCCTCTCCGACCCCTCCACGAGATTCACAGCGTCGTGGTGAGCATCCCCGTCCCCTCCATTCGCTCCCTCCCCCTCTGGTTCCTTTCCCCGTCGAGCTTCGCCGCTCGCCGCCGTGCCAATGGTTGTCGCCGGCCATTCCGGCGACCATTTGGTCACCGGTTGGTACCCCTCAAATCCCCTTGATCTCCTCTCCGTCGTGGAATATTTCGTTTCATCTATTTTGCAACTAATTCGTCGAATTTGATCTCACCTGTGAAGAACAGAGCACTGTGATGTCACAGTGACATCACAGTGATGTCGTATCTCCTATGTTTAATAATTCCAGAAAATGGTTTATTTTGTAAATCGAATAACTATTAAAATATTACTCAGAAAAATAAAATGAAAGTATGGTTTTGTTCAGAAAGTTATTCTCTACCCAAAAATGTCACTTTCATGCATGTTTGACACACTTCATTTTTTGAACATTATTTAATATTGTTTAATTCATTTTAAAATGGAGAAAATAAGTTTTAATTCAATGAAATCACAAAATTAAAAGTTATATACCAAAATGCTCAAAATGACAAATGCAACCTGTTTATGATGTTTTCAAACCCATTTGAGCAATTAAAATTGTGCTCACTTTAAGAATTGCCCGAAGTGCCCCTCGGGAGTCTGTTTCGGGGCTAATTTGAGTAAAATTGAATAATTGCCATACGAACCCTAGCAACCCATCGAACATGTTTAGGGCTTTATTTAAGTGCATTAACTTGCTCATGCATACATATTGCGCATTGCATCGATGCCATGTGTTGATTCTTGTTCTCCTTTTCGGTGTTGTTCCCCACGGTAGAACATGACTTCGAAGTGAAGGCCAGCAACTCCAATGGCGAATACTTGATCTTAACCGACAAGTCAAGCACTTATTCTGGAAGTCTTTATCTGGTTTTCTCGAAGCAAGGCAAGCATAACCTCTTATCTGCTCATATATGGTTTTAAAGTGTTTTCAATCTCGTACTTTGCATTCGGTTCCAAACTATTTGATGTCAGTAGATAGAGTTCTCCTATATAGTGCATAGTCTACAATATCTTGATCCAGTGTTCCTAGCAGCTATAGATTTGTTTGTGCGCGCTTCGCTAAACCCTGTGAGTCTTGCTTAGCCATGCTAGTTGTGATCTGATCCATCCGGTTGATGAATCTGGTTAATGCGTGAATCTAGTATGTCAGGTTGTTGTGATTTTAATTATCTTTGATAACTTGACTAATCACGACATGGATGTGAGGCCACAATGGGTTGTGGCATTTTGTCCTGTTCATGCCCCTAGGAGCGAGTTCTTTCCTTCGAGCTAAGACTGAGCGTAGAGCCACACGTGGGCTGATGAACCCCGCCCGGCTAACTAACTTGTTTAACCTTATCCATTAGCCACGTAGTTTGAGCTTTCCATCTGCGTGTGGGACGGAAAATGTTTTGGAGAAAATTAGGTCGTGACCGGGTCAAGTGATGGACGTACACGGATCTTGATCTCAACTCACAGAACAGGTGCCGTCAGGAGGTGGCCAACTCCCTGTTGACGGGGTGGCCTTGTTTGGGTTGACTCATGGATATAGTTCGACTAGGTAAAGGCCGGGAATCGACCACCCTCTGCCGGCACTTCCCGGGCTAGTGCTAATCTAGTGGCACTAAGAGTCGGTTGGTACGTGTGGGTAAAGTTGTACACCCCTGCAGGTTGGATCTGGAATTTGCTCACGTTTCTTTTGATATATTGAACGCGTTTTTTCGACGTCGTATGCAAAAGTTATGGCCGTTTTACGATTTATTTTTGAATTTTGCATAAAAGGTCAAATGGAGTATTTCAAAATTTGTATATCAACTAGACAGTGCACTCTACCCACATATTAAAGGAATTTATTTTTTGAACATTTTATCATTTTCGTTTCTGCTTTAGAAAACTAAAAAAGGCGGTCCACGGGGGGGGGGGGGGGGTGTGGAACGAAAATTTTCAAAACTTACCGCTGGCGAACCAAAATAGTGGTTGGCCAGCGGTAAAGTTAGCGCTGGCGAACTTCCATGTTGCTCAGCGGTAAGTATACTGCTGGCGGTAAGTATAGTGGTTTGGAAATTTTACATGGTTTCCAAAAAGTATTTTTGCAAATTTTTATCTTTGCAAAAAGATCCTCAAAAGTCTGATTGTTGTTCTGTTTTAAAATGGAAAAGGGCTTTTCTGTTTAATCCGAAAACTGGAGGGGGTTCTGTGCGAAGCCGCCTTCTTCTTCATCTGCCAGTAGGAGCTCCTGCGTGGCAGGGCCTCCAGCGTCGTGTGCCACCTCCTGCTTGCCTTCCGCAGAAGGATAAGGACACCAAGGAGATCTCGCGTTTCCCCTCCTTCACCTCCCCCTCGAACCCTCCTCTCTCTGCCTCTCGTTCGAACCCCAAAACCCTAACCCTACCTGTGACGGCCGCCGACGCGCGTCGCCGTTCCTCTCCTCGCCGAGCTCCGGCGACCAACCAGGGAGCTCCGCCATCTCCTCCTCGGCGAAGGAATCGCCCCAAAACGACCGGAGTCGCCGCCGCCATCCCCGTTTCCCTCGTCTCCGGCCGACGGCCGCCGTCCGGCCGCCCCTGCCCTCTCCGACCCCTCCACGAGATTCACAGCGTCGTGGTGAGCATCCCCGTCCCCTCCATTCGCTCCCTCCCCCTCTGGTTCCTTTCCCCGTCGAGCTTCGCCGCTCGCCGCCGTGCCAATGGTTGTCGCCGGCCATTCCGGCGACCATTTGGTCACCGGTTGGTACCCCTCAAATCCCCTTGATCTCCTCTCCGTCGTGGAATATTTCGTTTCATCTATTTTGCAACTAATTCGTCGAATTTGATCTCACCTGTGAAGAACAGAGCACTGTGATGTCACAGTGACATCACAGTGATGTCGTATCTCCTATGTTTAATAATTCCAGAAAATGGTTTATTTTGTAAATCGAATAACTATTAAAATATTACTCAGAAAAATAAAATGAAAGTATGGTTTTGTTCAGAAAGTTATTCTCTACCCAAAAATGTCACTTTCATGCATGTTTGACACACTTCATTTTTTGAACATTATTTAATATTGTTTAATTCATTTTAAAATGGAGAAAATAAGTTTTAATTCAATGAAATCACAAAATTAAAAGTTATATACCAAAATGCTCAAAATGACAAATGCAACCTGTTTATGATGTTTTCAAACCCATTTGAGCAATTAAAATTGTGCTCACTTTAAGAATTGCCCGAAGTGCCCCTCGGGAGTCTGTTTCGGGGCTAATTTGAGTAAAATTGAATAATTGCCATACGAACCCTAGCAACCCATCGAACATGTTTAGGGCTTTATTTAAGTGCATTAACTTGCTCATGCATACATATTGCGCATTGCATCGATGCCATGTGTTGATTCTTGTTCTCCTTTTCGGTGTTGTTCCCCACGGTAGAACATGACTTCGAAGTGAAGGCCAGCAACTCCAATGGCGAATACTTGATCTTAACCGACAAGTCAAGCACTTATTCTGGAAGTCTTTATCTGGTTTTCTCGAAGCAAGGCAAGCATAACCTCTTATCTGCTCATATATGGTTTTAAAGTGTTTTCAATCTCGTACTTTGCATTCGGTTCCAAACTATTTGATGTCAGTAGATAGAGTTCTCCTATATAGTGCATAGTCTACAATATCTTGATCCAGTGTTCCTAGCAGCTATAGATTTGTTTGTGCGCGCTTCGCTAAACCCTGTGAGTCTTGCTTAGCCATGCTAGTTGTGATCTGATCCATCCGGTTGATGAATCTGGTTAATGCGTGAATCTAGTATGTCAGGTTGTTGTGATTTTAATTATCTTTGATAACTTGACTAATCACGACATGGATGTGAGGCCACAATGGGTTGTGGCATTTTGTCCTGTTCATGCCCCTAGGAGCGAGTTCTTTCCTTCGAGCTAAGACTGAGCGTAGAGCCACACGTGGGCTGATGAACCCCGCCCGGCTAACTAACTTGTTTAACCTTATCCATTAGCCACGTAGTTTGAGCTTTCCATCTGCGTGTGGGACGGAAAATGTTTTGGAGAAAATTAGGTCGTGACCGGGTCAAGTGATGGACGTACACGGATCTTGATCTCAACTCACAGAACAGGTGCCGTCAGGAGGTGGCCAACTCCCTGTTGACGGGGTGGCCTTGTTTGGGTTGACTCATGGATATAGTTCGACTAGGTAAAGGCCGGGAATCGACCACCCTCTGCCGGCACTTCCCGGGCTAGTGCTAATCTAGTGGCACTAAGAGTCGGTTGGTACGTGTGGCTAAAGTTGTACACCCCTGCAGGTTGGATCTGGAATTTGCTCACGTTTCTTTTGATATATTGAACGCGTTTTTTCGACGTCGTATGCAAAAGTTATGGCCGTTTTACGATTTATTTTTGAATTTTGCATAAAAGGTCAAATGGAGTATTTCAAAATTTGTATATCAACTAGACAGTGCACTCTACCCACATATTAAAGGAATTTATTTTTTGAACATTTTATCATTTTCGTTTCTGCTTTAGAAAACTAAAAAAGGCGGTCCACGGGGGGGGGGGGGGTGTGGAACGAAAATTTTCAAAACTTACCGCTGGCGAACCAAAATAGTGGTTGGCCAGCGGTAAAGTTAGCGCTGGCGAACTTCCATGTTGCTCAGCGGTAAGTATACTGCTGGCGGTAAGTATAGTGGTTTGGAAATTTTACATGGTTTCCAAAAAGTATTTTTGCAAATTTTTATCTTTGCAAAAAGATCCTCAAAAGTCTGATTGTTGTTCTGTTTTAAAATGGAAAAGGGCTTTTCTGTTTAATCCGAAAACTGGAGGGGGTTCTGTGCGAAGCCGCCTTCTTCTTCATCTGCCAGTAGGAGCTCCTGCGTGGCAGGGCCTCCAGCGTCGTGTGCCACCTCCTGCTTGCCTTCCGCAGAAGGATAAGGACACCAAGGAGATCTCGCGTTTCCCCTCCTTCACCTCCCCCTCGAACCCTCCTCTCTCTGCCTCTCGTTCGAACCCCAAAACCCTAACCCTACCTGTGACGGCCGCCGACGCGCGTCGCCGTTCCTCTCCTCGCCGAGCTCCGGCGACCAACCAGGGAGCTCCGCCATCTCCTCCTCGGCGAAGGAATCGCCCCAAAACGACCGGAGTCGCCGCCGCCATCCCCGTTTCCCTCGTCTCCGGCCGACGGCCGCCGTCCGGCCGCCCCTGCCCTCTCCGACCCCTCCACGAGATTCACAGCGTCGTGGTGAGCATCCCGTCCCCTCCATTCGCTCCCTCCCCCTCTGGTTCCTTTCCCCGTCGAGCTTCGCCGCTCGCCGCCGTGCCAATGGTTGTCGCCGGCCATTCGGCGACCATTTGGTCACCGGTTGGTACCCCTCAAATCCCCTTGATCTCCTCTCCGTCGTGGAATATTTCGTTTCATCTATTTTGCAACTAATTCGTCGAATTTGATCTCACCTGTGAAGAACAGAGCACTGTGATGTCACAGTGACATCACAGTGATGTCGTATCTCCTATGTTTAATAATTCCAGAAAATGGTTTATTTTGTAAATCGAATAACTATTAAAATATTACTCAGAAATAGGATATACATGATTGGTTACAATAATTGATCTACAAGAAAGAATCTATAATTCGGTTTATATTGCACCGACTAACAGATATACATCTTATCTAAACAGCTTCAGTCTTATCGTTTAACAAGCCCAACATGGCATTTATCCCGGTTTTGTCACGAACCCGGACGAATGATATTCATTCATTCCGGTTCGGTCGTCCAGGGCCGCGTAGAGGCCCCATAAAGCATGGATCCCGATTGAGGAGGGGGCATTCGTCCCGGTTCGTGGCTAGAACCGGAACAAATTCCCTGCCACACGCCACGTGGCCAGCGCAGGGGCATTGGTCCCGGTTCTAGCCACGAACCAAAACGAATGCCCCGGTCCCTATATATACCAGCCTCCCAGCCACTTGTCTCCTCTGTTTTTTCTGCTAGGAGGTGTGAGAGGTGGTTCTAGTCTTTGTGTTCCTTTCCTATGCACATGAGGTGTTCGACAAAATACCTGATCAATACTTAAGTTCACACAAAATGATATCCTCGATCGAGGTTACACACCTTATCATTTTCATCTGTAATTGATACAAAAATAATATATTTGTCGATGTACGGTGTCAGGCTGGGCATAAAACCCGTTACCCAAAACCCGAATCCGATTTACCCGATCCCGAACCGAATTCCTTAACCCTAAAATCCCGAATGCTGAATCGGGAAACAGTTTTAAAAACCCAGAATTTATTAAAAAACATCGGGTTATAATACAGGGAACCCAAAATTCCCGAATTGCCTGAAGTCTCGCAGAAACGCACACGCGGGATCCCATCCTAAAGTTTTCCACGAGGCCCAAGTCCACTCCCGAGCTCTCACCTAGGTTTTCTATGCTGAATATGAATTGTTGAGTCGCTCCACTCCCTGAATCCCGTTCATTCACCAGGTCCCCACTCCCCTCGCTCTCCCACTCCCAGCCGCCAGGCGACCGCGTCACACGCGGGCCGCCATGAGGGCACGCGTCCACGGTGTCGTCCATCTTCCGTCCTCCCTGTCCCCGACTCCCCTCCGCTCACGACGTCCCTGCTCCCCCGCTCTCCCACGCTAGGCAACCACGCACCACGGATCCTCCCTTGTCGTGCCTCTACCCCGCGCCTCCTCCTGAATTTGTCGCTGACCACGGCGGCGCCCGAGCCAGACTCAAGGCAACGACGACGCACGGCTTCTTTCCCGAGCCAGACTCAATGCGACGACGACATGCCTCCGGAACCCTTTCAATCAAGCCTTCTCCATACCTCCTTCTGGCGTGCACCGCGAGAAGGGACAACAGGCCTCCGGAACCCCGCCTCTTGCGATCCTGTACGGGAGATGGGCGATCATATTTTTGGGGAGCGCACTCGCGCGACTGCTGACGGCGACTAGTTCCCCAACGACGATTTCTTCCCCGACCTTGGTAACCTCTTCATCGACGACATGGCCGACAACATAGACAACAACAACGGCGGTGCCCCTGCCGCTGCATCGTACGTATTTCTATTCCATCTATACGACATATTACTGGAATTCATATGTCTAGTTATTGCTATAGATTGGATCAATCTGTCTACTATACTAGATCTAGATACTTGCATGATTAGTGTATTTGCTACTTTCGTAATTTATCTTATGCTATTTCAAATTAAATCATGTGCTAAATTGCTAATATATTCAACAGTTCTAAACACCAACATGAACACACTTGATTTGTCAAATAATTTATCCATAAAGTACTATGTCCAGTTTTTAAGTTCATAAAGCCCCCAAGCGGCATATACAAGGTGTTTTATAGGCGAAGGAGTGATCTAGGGATGACAACACGACCAGCTAGTTAGGTGAATACACGCACTCGTCTGATCTACGTCGTCGTAGAAAAACAGAGAAGTTGACTGGACAATGCTTGCCTTGCTATAGCTCGCTATATATTTCTACTCTAATGTCGGTTGGAACGAGGAATTTTGATTGGCATTGAACACCGATATCTCGAGGCTTTGTTCGAATCGGTTGTTGGAGCCTCCACTTTGGACCAAAGTGATATCATAAAAAAAATTATTGTCCAATGCATGTTTTCCCGCCGAGCTGTGGTTGTGACTGCATGACACGCACGTTCGTCTAATGCAATGTAGTAGTGATAATAGACATGCGGTTTTGCTAAATATCAGTCGACGGAGATTTTCTTAAGTCTCAGTTACTTTTGAGAAAAGTGCAACCACACTAAAAAAAGTGCAATGGCACTTTTATGGACAGAAACGTACAACCGGTTCAGTTGCACATTTCTACTAAGAAAAGTGCAATTGCATTTTTTAAACTACAGTGGCATTTTTCTGAATTGGACTGAGACTTAAGTAAAAATTAGTCGACTGCGATATAAGTAGTCCTATAGACATATGCACAAGATCGGCGCAACATCGTTCTCGGTCGCTAACTTCGCATGCACTGCCGGCGTGCTTCGCCGCGGACACTTCCGTGATAGTTCGTTCCTAGTATACGTACTAAGATCGTGTTTCGATCATCGATCCTAGTCAAGTATAACACGTAGTACGATCTTAGTCGTTCGTGCTCAATTCTGAATGCGGCGGGCCCGCTTTTTACATTCGCTTTTTACTACAAAATCTATATTCTACTTATAGCATAGGGTAAAAAAGTCACCAGGTCATGTCCAGAAAGGTCCGCGGGGTTTTGAGTTGTTACGTGCCCGTACGTACGTTACGTAAATTGACTGGACCACTGGAAAGTTGGAACCATGCATATGTGCACCAAATTAACATATGCTTAATTTGTCGATTCTGCTTCGGTGTCTCCCTAGCTAAACCAAAATATTAATAAAATGATGGCTGAGATCGCTCCATACCTTTTGTAACATTCCAATTTTGCTAAACTAGGGTGTGTGGTGTTGTGTTCATCTCATACATGCATGAAACAAAAATTTAAATCATGTTTTAACCAATTTAATTTGTGAATTTAAATGGTTTGAGAAAATCTCACAAATGCTACTTAATGTGGGTTCCAGAATTTTGAACTGAAAAATATTTCAATTCCACCAAAACAAAATGTGGTGAGGTTGGAAATTTTACATGGTTTCCAAAAAGTATTTTTGCAAATTTTTATCTTTGCAAAAAGATCCTCAAAAGTCTGATTGTTGTTCTGTTTTAAAATGGAAAAGGGCTTTTCTGTTTAATCCGAAAACTGGAGGGGGTTCTGTGCGAAGCCGCCTTCTTCTTCATCTGCCAGTAGGAGCTCCTGCGTGGCAGGGCCTCCAGCGTCGTGTGCCACCTCCTGCTTGCCTTCCGCAGAAGGATAAGGACACCAAGGAGATCTCGCGTTTCCCCTCCTTCACCTCCCCCTCGAACCCTCCTCTCTGCCTCTCGTTCGAACCCAAAAACCCTAACCCTACCTCTGACGGCCGCCGACGCGCGTCGCCGTTCCTCTCCTCGCCGAGCTCCGGCGACCAACCAGGGAGCTCCGCCATCTCCTCCTCGGCGAAGGAATCGCCCCAAAACGACCGGAGTCGCCACCGCCATCCCCGTTTCCCTCGTCTCCGGCCGACGGTCGCCGTCCGGCCGCCCCTGCCCTCTCCGACCCCTCCACGAGATTCACAGCGTCGTGGTGAGCATCCCCGTCCCCTCCATTCGCTCCCTCCCCCTCTGGTTCCTTTCCTCGTCGAGCTTCGCCGCTCGCCGCCGTGCCAATGGTTGTCGCCGGCCATTCCGGCGAACACTTGGTCACCGGTTGGTACCCCTCAAATCCCCTTGATCTCCTCTCTGTCGTGGAATATTTCGTTTCATCTATTTTGCAACTAATTCGTCGAATTTGATCTCACCTGTGAAGAACAGAGCACTGTGATGTCACAGTGACATCACAGTGATGTCGTATCTCCTATGTTTAATAATTCCAGAAAATGGTTATTTTGTAAATCGAATAACTATTAAAATATTACTCAGAAAAATAAAATGAAAGTATGGTTTTGTTCAGAAAGTTATTCTCTACCCAAAAATGTCACTTTCATGCATGTTTGACACACTTCATTTTTTGAACATTATTTAATATTGTTTAATTCATTTTAAAATGGAGAAAATAAGTATTAATTCAATGAAATCACAAAATTAAAAGTTATATACCAAAATGCTCAAAATGACAAATGCAACCTGTTTATGATGTTTTCAAACCCATTTGAGCAATTAAAATTGTGCTCACTTTAAGAATTGCCCGAAGTGCCCCTCGGGAGTCTGTTTCGAGGCTAATTTGAGTAAAATTGAATAATTGCCATACGAACCCTAGCAACCCATCGAACATGTTTAGGGCTTTATTTAAGTGGATTAACTTGCTCATGCATACATATTGCGCATTGCATCGATGCCATGTGTTGATTCTTGTTCTCCTTTTCGGTGTTGTTCCCCACGGTAGAACATGACTTCGAAGTGAAGGCCAGCAACTCCAATGGCGAATACTTGATCTTAACCGACAAGTCAAGCACTTATTCTGGAAGTCTTTATCTGGTTTTCTCGAAGCAAGGCAAGAATAACCTCTTATCTGCTCATATATGGTTTTAAAGTGTTTTCAATCTCGTACTTTGCATTCGGTTCCAAACTATTTGATGTCAGTAGATAGAGTTCTCCTATATAGTGCATAGTCTACAATATCTTGATCCAGTGTTCCTAGCAGCTATAGATTTGTTTGTGCGCGTTTCGCTAAACCCTGTGTGTCGGGGGGTTACCCCCGAGTAGGGTAAAGGCAAGTGGTAAAAGCAGCTAACAGAAGAAAGGTTTGGTCGAGTAGCCGACTACCCGGTACCCGCTACCCGGCAGACTGCTACTCGGTCTCACCTCAAGATGACCAGAAGGAGATCTCAATCAAGTTTTGTCCTTTCGAGTAGAGGAGTTGGCCCGAGTACAATTGGCGGGAACAATTGGCGGGAACCTACTCGGGCCAGAAAGTCAAAGGAGCCGTTCTGACACAGGATCCCGCGTATCCTGGGTCCGTACTTGGCAGCATTCAAACTACTGTTCACCTGGGACCGGCCTGCCTGACAGTGACAACATGGAAGCAGGCCGTGGCAGGATAAGGGGGCCTACTCTGTGCTTAGGTACAGTGATACCAGTCTGTCCCCTTGTTTTGCCCAACGACTTTCCAGATGAAGCCAAGGTTAGGAACCAAAGCTGTCAGTGGGAACCCGGAAGAAGGACGATGTGCACACTATGTCGACACTTGTCCATGTTTGGACGTATCCGGCTGGGCACCATGTATATAAGGTGCCCCGCCGCCTCCTGCGTGAGGATCGAACACATCTTGACCTAGATCGCATACTGGAACCCTAGTTCTTGACCTAGTTCATCATCTAGAGGAGAGTGGCTACTCGGTAGCAAGAACCTTGTACTGTGGCTACTCGGTGAGATACCAAAATACACAAAGAAAGGCAGGAGTAGGGGTTTTACCTCCTCACGAGGGCCCTGAACCTGGGTAGATCGTGTTGTCTGCAGTGTTTACTTCGTACCTCACGCGGCTACTCGTCGCGTGATCCCTCCCCGAGCACCTCCAGCGTCCTTCGTCCCCACATCTTTAGCCATCCCATGGCATCTGCCGTGACACCACCACGACAGTTGGCGCCCATCGTGGGGCAACCACCGGCGCTGGCTGGAGTTTCTGTTCGGACGGGATCTTCTTCAGCGGATCGTGTTGTCTGTGGCCTTGTCCACAGATTCGGCTCCTTCGACTTCGTCACCGACAACGCCGGCTGTTTCGGCGGCATGGCCATGCCCGAGGGCGGCTCGGTGATCTCCTTCGGCTCTCACCTCGTCTACGTCGCCACCGTCGCCAACCGCGCGTACCCTGAGCTGGTGCATGACGCGGCAGATCCTCCCGCGGTGATCACTGCACGCGGAAAGCCCGCGCGCCGCTCTGCAAACTGCGCTGAGGTGATGGTGACGGGCTTGGCGGCAAACACTGGCGCAGCCGCTACTGGCGCTGCGGCCGTCGTCGAGGAGGTTGACGAACCGCCTGCTGGTGGCAGGACTCACCGGTCCTACGAGAGGGAGAGCAACTTCCCGCCTTCCACGTCTACGGTCATCCCCGCGTCTGCTACGCGAGCCGGTATGCCCACTCCCACCGACATCGAGCTCCTAGCCGCGAGGGAGCAGCTCGAGCGGCAACGCCAGGAACTGCTTGCCGAGCAGGCGGAGTTGGACAAGATCAGGCTCGAGCTGAGTCTAGACCAGCTCGAGTACAACAAGGCTCACGGCTTCACGCCAGTCGCCAGAAGGCCTAGCAGAGTAGGCGCTACGCGGCGCAACTTGGGTGTCGAGATGGCAACGGTTGCGGAGGTGCCCGCTCAGTCCGCCACCGCGAACACCTTCACAAGGCCAAGGTACAGCACACCCGGCAAGACGCTCAGGGCTGCAGAGGCCGTGGTTGCCGAGTTGCCGCGCCTGGATGGAGAGGCGCGTCTCAGGCAGCAGGAGAGGCTCAACGAGTTGGTGTTGGAGGCCGCTAGGCAGAACGAGGAGTTCCGGAAGGCCAACCCGGGTGCTGGAGCTTCGCAGGTGGTTCACTCGCACGCGGCTAGATCTAACGATCATGCCTCGTCTCCGCATCCTAGCCGCGAGAAGAGCCGCAGCGGGCGCTCGGGTAGAGACAGGCAAATGCAGGTGTATGACCCGGCTGCTGCCGCGAAACAGGTTGCTGTGCCGCAGCAGCCCGGGCGGGAACACAACGCTGCAAGAGCAGGCTCTCAAGCCCATCAAGCTCAAAGCCGTGCCCGAGATGCCGCGCGTCCAGGTTCTTCTTGGCAACCCGCAGCTCAGCCTACTCGGCAGAGGCAGCAGCCACGCCCAGCGGCACCAGTCGCCAACCCGGTGGAGCAGCCTGCAGCTGTGCAGGTGGACAGGTATGATGATGGCTACTCGGCTATGGAGATGGCTGGCTATGATATTCATGACCGTGTTGGTGAGCGCGTGCTGGCGCCGGGAGATGCGAGGCATCAGTTAGACCGGATCAGCTTGTCGGCGCGGCTGGAGAGCACGGGTCCTCCCGGCCCCGAGTGCTTTGGCCCGCGCATCATGAACGAGCCGTCCGTGAAGAACTTCCAGCTTGCAAGAGGCACCAAGAGCTACAATGGCAGCACCAAGCCTGAAGATTGGCTCAATGACTATGTCACCGCGGTCCATATCGCGAATGGCAACAGAAGATGGGCTGTGCGCTATGTTCCACAGATGCTAGAGGGTCCAGCCCGCACTTGGCTCAACAACTTGCCCAAGAACAGCATTAACTGCTGGCTGGACTTCTCGGATGCCTTCATCAGCAACTTCACGAGCACATACAAGAGGCCGAATAGGCCACAGCAGCTATCAGCTTGCAGGCAGCGAGAAGACGAGACAGACCGCGAGTATCTTACTCGGTGGAGCACATTGAGGAACACCTGTGAAGGTGTGAACGAAGCACAGGCCATCACTTGGTTTGCGCAAGGATGCAGGCATGGCAGTATGTTGTGGCAGAGATTGCAGAGGGAGATGCCGAACACCCTGGCCGAGACCATCAAGATTGCGGATCAGTACGCACTCGGTGATCCTACTCAGCCACTGATGGACTCCTCTGAGCCGAGAAGAAACTTCAGCAACAGCAAGCGCAATGAGTTCCGCAACAAGCGCCGAGTAGACAATCGGTATGATCCCGAGGAGGTGAATGCAGTGACTGTTGGAGCTGGTGGCAGCCAGAGGCAGAAACCTGCTGGAGCCTACGGGCAAAACCAGAACCAGGGCCAAGGCAACAAGAAGCCATTTCGTGCCTCTCAGTCGGGTAGCGGGAACTCCGAGCAGCAGAAGAAGTTTGTCTTCGATGACATGAAGGATGGCCCATGCAGCTTTCACACTCATCATCCCTCGAGGCCTGCTAACCACACTACTCGGCAGTGCGAGTGGTCGGAGGCGATCAAGAGTGATGGCTTGCCTCCTCCTCCTCCTCTGCCAGCAGCCAATGCCAATGTGCAGCCTACTCGCGCACCCGCAGCTCGGCCGCCAGTGTACCCGAGAAGAGAGAATGTGAATCAGGTGGCTTTAGGAGCCAACCAGAACTTCAACAATGAGAGATACCGCAACAACAACAACAACAACTACAACCGCAACAACAACAACAGAGGCAACAACAACTACTACCAGGGGAACAACAACAATGGCAACAATGGGGGCAATGGCTCCAATCAGTACCAAGAGCACCATGAGAGCTACATGATCTTCACTTCTGAGCCAGTGGACAAGCAATCACGGCACAGGCGGGCCATGGAAGTCAATGCAGTGATTCCTGCTGTCCCTCACTACATGTATTGGTGTGACGAGGAAATCAGGTGGACCCGAGCAGATCATCCCAAGGTGATGCCCAATCCGGGTAGCTATGCCTTGGTGCTGGATCCTACCTTCCTGGGCCCCGAGAAGAATGTGAGGTTCAGCAAGGTGCTAATCGACAACGGCAGCAGCATCAACATTGTGTACAAGGACACACTCGAGAAGCTTGGCCTAGCCGAGAACATGATGCTGCCTAGCAAGACCACCTTTCATGGCATTGTGCCCGGGATCTCATGCAACCCGATTGGCCGAGTGTGGATCGATGTGCTATTCGGTACCCGGGAGAACTGCCGCACAGAGCGCTTGCAGTTCGAGGTGGTGGATCATCAGAGCCCCTATCATGCTCTACTCGGCAGGCCTGCTCTGAGCAAGTTCATGGCCTCTACTCATGTGGCTTATCTGAAGATGAAGATCCCTGGTCCCAATGGCATCATCACCATCTCTGGAGATTACAAGAAGTCCATGGAGTGTGCCTCTGCTAGCTCCCAGTTGGCGGAGTCGATGGTGATTGCTGCCGAGAAGAAGAAGATGTACGAGGTGGTAGCCATGGCTCAGTCCGCACAAGCTGGCGCACAAGGTGTGCCGAGTACCCAGCATGGTACTGCTTTCCAAGCTGCCAAGGAGACAAAGAAGGTCCAGGTCGACCCCGAGTTCCCCGACCGCGTAGCCATCATTGGCTCCGGGTTGGCGGAGAAATAGGAAAGCGAGCTCATCCACTTCCTCCGTGAGAATCGGGATGTATTCGCCTGGTCCAATGAAGATCTACCAGGAGTCCCGAGGGAGTTGGTTGAGCACTCTTTGCATGTGCGTCCTGACGCCAAACCAGTGAAGCAGGCTATGCGCCGTTTCGGAGATGAGAGAAGGAAGGCCATTGGTGACCAGATCACCAAGTTACTGATAAGCAACTTCATCATGGAGGTGCTGCATCCGGATTGGCTAGCCAACCCGGTCATGGTCGAGAAGAAGAAGGAGGATCCCAAGGCTGCCACTGCATGGCGCATGTGCGTCGACTACACCGACTTGAACAAGGCTTGCCCCAAGGATCCTTTCCCGCTACCTCGCATCGATCAGGTGATCGATTCCACTGCTGGTTGTGAACTGTTGTCTTTCATAGATGCCTACTCTGGTTTCCACCAGATTGCACTCAACCCTGATGATCAAATAAAGACTGCTTTCATTACCCCGTACGGGGCTTATTGCTATCGTGTCATGTGTTTTGGCTTGAGGAATGCGGGTGCAACCTATCAGAGATGCATGCAGAAATGCTTGCACGACCAGCTCGGCAAGAATGTGCAGGTGTACGTAGATGACATTGTCATCAAAACGAATAAAACACATACTCTGCTTGCCGACCTGGAGGAAACCTTTGCTAACCTACGCAAGTACAAAATGAAACTGAATCCGAGTAAGTGCACCTTTGGTGTACCGGCTGGAAATCTACTCGGTTTTCTGGTTTCTAGTCGGGGCATTGAAGCCAATCCTTCTAAGATAAAAGCTATTGAGAGCATGTCCTTACCGAGATCACTGAAAGATGTGCAGAAGTTCACAGGTTGTTTGGCATCTCTGAGCCGTTTTCTGGGCCGAATGGGCGAGAAGGCCCTGCCTCTGTACCAACTGATGAAGAAAAGTGACAAGTTTGTCTGGACTCCGCAAGCGGATGTGGCATTCAATGAGCTGAAAGCAATGCTGGCGAGTGCTCCCATCTTGGCTAGTCCGCTACCCAAGGAGCCAATGCTGCTGTACATTGCTGCGACTAACCGAGTAGTCAGCGTGGTGATTGTGGTGGAGCGAGAAGAAGAAGGCAAGAGTGTGCAGCGCCCAGTATATTATCTCAGTGAAGTGTTGTCCAGCTCCAAGCAAAACTATCCGCATTACCAGAAGATGACATATGGTGTGTACCTGGGCGCCAGGAAGCTGAAGCATTATTTCCAGGAGCACCCTATCACGGTTGTGAGCTCTGCTCCCATCTCGGATATCATGGGCAACAAGGAAGCGAGCGGCAGAGTAGCCAAGTGGGCGATCGAGCTAGCCGCGTATGCTCCTGCGTACGCGAGAAGAGACGCCATCAAGTCGCAGATCCTGGCGGAATTTCTTGTGGACTGGGCCGAGGTGCAGTATGAACCCCCTGCTCCAGTTTCAAATTACTCGAAGATGCACTTTGATGGCTCGAAGGTGAAAGAAGGCCTTGGCGCTGGTGTTGTGCTTACCTCACCCAAGCGAGATCAGCTCAAGTATGTGTTGCAGATTCATTTCAAGGCATCCAATAATGTTGCAGAGTACGAGGCAGTGGTACATGGTTTGCGAGTAGCGAAGGAGGTTGGCGTGCAGCGCATCATATGCTATGGTGATTCAGATCTGGTGGTGCAACAAGTCTCGGGCACCTGGGATGCTTTGGATGCCAACATGGCATCGTATCACTTCCTGGTGCAGTCTATGACTGGGTTCTTTGAGGGTTGTGAGTTCCAGCACATTCACCGAGCAGAGAACGAAGCAGCAGATGAGTTGTCCAAGTTGGGATCTTCTCGGCAGTCCATCCCGGCGGGAATCGCCTTGGAGCACCTGAGGAAGCCATCCATCAAGCCTTCTCCCAACTCGGAGTCTATATTTGTCCCTTCTCTGCCAAGTGAAGAATCTGACCCAATGGAGATTGACTGGGAGAGTGCTGCAGGGAACCCGGGGACTGCCGTCCTCTACTCGGGGACTGCCACTCCCTACTCGGGGACTGCCACTCCTTACTCGGGGACTGCCACTCCTTACTCGGGGACTGCCACTCCCTACTCGGGGACTGCCACTCCCTACTCGGGGACTGCCACTCCTTACTCGGGGACTGCCACTCCTTACTCGGGGACTGCCACTCCCTACCCGGGGACTGCCACTCCTTACTCGGGGACTGCCGCCCTCAACCCAGAGGCTGTCGCATTCATTGAAGAAGTTCTCGCCAATCGATCTGGGCTGCAAAGAAGCGCTCCTGCTCCTCCTGTGCAACCGCAAGAGCCCGTCCCAATGGAACTGGACGAACCAGTGTTTCCCATACGGGAGACACCGAGTTGGGCTATGCCCATATTATCCTTTCTAAGGGACGGCACTTTACCTGAAGATGAGGTGACTGCGAGGCAGATTCAGAGAAGGTCCAAGGGCTACACCATAGTCAGAGATGTGCTGCACAAGAGAAGTGCCACTGGCGTGCTGCAACGTTGTGTGAGCCCGGAAGAGGGAGAAGAAATTCTGGTGGAGATACATCAAGGGGAGTGTGGGCATCACGCCTCATCTCGGGCTTTGGTCAAGAAAGCTTTTCGGCATGGCTTCTACTGGCTCACTGCACTGCAGCAAGCTGAAGATATTGTGAGGAAGTGCAATGGCTGCCAGATGTTCACAAGTAAGACTCACATGCCCGCTTCCGAGTTGAAGACAATTCCTATCACATGGCCGTTTGCTGTTTGGTGCTTGGATATGGTTGGCCCCTTCAAGCCGGCTAAAGGTAATATGACACATATCTTGGTCATGGTGGACAAGTTCACCAAGTGGATTGAAGTGAAGCCTATTCGGAAGTGCGATGGGGTCACAGCTGTGAAATTCGTGAAGGATGTGATCATGAGATATGGCTACCCGCATAGTATCATCACCGACAACGGCACCAACTTTGCAGAGGGGGCAATGGTGCGATTCTGCAGAGATAAGCATATCCGACTAGACGTTGCGTCAGTCGCGCACCCTGCCTCCAATGGGCAAGTTGAGAGAGCAAATGGAATGGTACTGGCAGGCATAAAGCCAAGGCTGATTGAGCCATTGCTGAAAACACCTGGGTGTTGGCTAGAAGAGTTGCCAGGGGTGTTGTGGAGTCTAAGGACTACCCCTAACCGGTCAACCGGCTACACGCCATTTTTCTTGGTATACGGGGCTGAGGCCGTGTTGCCAATAGACTTAGAGCATGACTCCCCCCGAGTAGCCCTCTACACTGAGGTGGAGGCGAGAGAAGCTCGAGAAGACGACGTTGACCTGCTTGAGGAAGCAAGAGAGCTGACTCTGTCACGTTCGGCTATCTACCAGCAAAACCTGCGGCGTTATCATAGCCGAAAGGTGAACCCAAGGGTTTTCCGAGAAGGAGACATGGTCCTTAGGCTTGTGCAGCGCACAGCTGGGATGCACAAATTGTCTCCTCCATGGGAGGGGCCTTTCATTGTGAGCAAAGCGCTGCACAATGATGCGTACTACCTTGTAGATGTGCGCCCATCGCAGGCGAACAGGGCAGATAAAGCTGGAGAGGAAACCAAGCGCCCTTGGAATGTAGCTCTACTTCGTCGTTTTCATTCGTGAGCAAAGATGTGTATGTACCCTCTTATCCGAGTTGAAATTCTACTCTGCAATCTGAAATTGTTCTCGGGGACTGCCCTCATCCAAAATTGTTCTAAGTATTTTTACTCGGCTTTACCTTTTGTCTATTCCGTTGCTCCACTTCAGAACTCATAAGCGCATTGAGTACTGTGTTTAAACCTATATGCCAACTCTTCGACTCTGCTGCTGTCCGAAACCCGGCTTCATGGCAAGCAAGAGAACAAGCAAAAGGTCAATGAGCACACGAAAGTCGTTAAGGAAGAAAAAGTGCAGGAACCGAGTAGGGTGTTTTGTTACTTTTGTTCTTTGTTCGTCTTTTCGGCTAAGTGGTGGGCTGCGTTATTATGATTGTTTCTAAGCGGCTAAGTATTTGCAGCTCTACTCTTCGATTCTTGTGACTCGAATACCAAAAAAGCAACAAGTTGCGGGTAGAGCAGAGATGAAAAGACAGGGTGAATAAGAAATGCAACTCGGGGACTCGCATGGAAACGCAACCCGGCATTGAGCCAAGGCTGCTCAAAATGATTAAATTAAAGATAATGGATGGAAATAAAATTGAGTAGCAAGAAAGGCATAAATAAAGTCTGATACATATGCTCCCGGCATCCCGGGGATCTGATAGATGTTCAAGTAAAAAGTGTGCAGGTAAAGTCAGGCGGAGGAGGCAGTGTTGTCGGCGCTGGCGTTAGCTGCTGCATCTTCGGTGGTGGTCCTGGTTGCCTCTGCCTTCGGGTTGGTGGCAGTTGTCCTTGCGGGTTCTTCGTCGGCGCTGGCATGGGTGGCATCCGCCTCCGACTGGACGGTGGCGGACTCTTCCATCTCGACATCGCGCTCGGTGGCTACCTGGTCAGAAGTAGCCGCGGCCACCGAGATAGGCCCTGGGGTTGAAGAAGAGCCAGAGGCTTGGCCAGGGGGATGGACCGTGTCGTCGAGAGCAGCTCCTGATGAGGTGCCGAACTCGAGTGCGGCGGTGTCGATGTGCTCGGTCTCCTCATCGCTACTCGCGACAGCGACGTTCTTCCCCTTCCCGGCCTTGCCCTTGGGGGATTCGAAGAAACCCGACTCCAGATCAGAGTCCGTCTCCTCATCATCTTCCTCGCCCTCCTCCACTTCGGTGTCGGGCTCGGGGAGGCCGTCGATGAAGACATCCGTCTCAGCGCACTCCGCGACCTCGTACGCGATCAACTTGCGCGCGGCCACGCAGCTGGGGTCCATCTCCCACTTGGACTTCTCGCGTTTCCCACGGATGATTTCCATATTCAGATTCTCATACCATGAGGCGACGCAGAGGAGCATTAAGTCAGCACCTGCCCGAGCTCCCGAGGCGCGCCACTTCTTCAGCTCGGCTTTCACATTCTGCAGCTTCAAAGCAAGGCCATTAATCGTGGTCGGCGCGGAATCTTCGGGCCAGAACAGCTTGTGGAGCGCGAAGCCGACGCCCACCAGGTCGGTGCCCACGCCGGCTAGACGCTCGAAGTACCCTTTCAGCACCAGCAGGATGTCCTCAATCTCGGCTCTGGTATCCGAGGCTTCGCCCTTCTCAAGGCGAACTGCTCGGGCCTTGGCCAAGGCTGGCGCGCTGGCGGACACGAGATGAGGGAAGATTTCTGCACAGAAGCAAGGGAAAATTTAGTTTTAGAATCCGAAAAGAGACCAAACCGAGAAGAAAAGATGCAGAAGTGAGGAAACTTACCGTGAAGCTCGCGGCGCAGCTGCTGCAACTGGACTTTCCACGCCTCCTCATTGGATATGTGCCTCTCTTGGACCTGGCGCAGAGTATTCATTTGAGCAAAGAGCCCAGCGTTGGCCTTCTTCAGCGTCTCGCATTCCTGCTCAAGGGCCTTCTCCTTGGCTCTGAAGGTTGTCTCCGCCTTGGCCTTCTCGGCGACAACTCGGTCCCTCTCGGCACCGAGGTCGAGAGCATCTTTGAGGGCTTTCTGCAGCTGGAGTTGCAGCTGCTCCATCTCTGTTGTGTGGTCTTTCACCAGCTCCACGGCCTGGTTGGATAATTGCTGCTGCACTTCTTCTGGTTTGACGCAGTCTTGGTCGGCTTCAACGAACAATTTATGATCTTCTGCGAACAGCCAGACAAGGTTAGCAGAGAAGCAGAGAAGCAAAAGAAACAAGAGGCAAACCGAGTAAATGACAACTCACCTTCTAATCTTTTGATGGTGGCCTCGGCGTCCTCCACAAACGCACGGCATTTCTCGTGCTCCTCAGCTAAAGCCTTCAGGTTATCTGCAGAGTAGGAATGGTTAGCGCAAAAGAAAGCAGAAGCGGGCGTAAACATAAAACGCAGTAACCGCGCAGCTAAAAGCATACCTTTTACTTCAGCCAGCTGCTGGGTGCTATCATTGGCATTCTTGCTCGCTGCCTCTGCAGCTGCCTTCTCCTTTTCCAGTGCAACAATTCGCCTCCTGGCGATAGCATGATTCCAGAGGAGCACACGGTACAAATTGGTGCGTTTCAGAACGCTATCCTAAGAAGCGGGAAGAAAGCAAGTTAGGCAAAGAAGTGGAGATTCAACCCGAGTAGGAGGCTACTCGGAGAGTATCCGTCTACTCGGCCGGAATCTCGGGGACTGGGTGAGAGTAAAGGAAAATGAAGATGAACAGGAGAGAAGAAAAATTCAACTCGGAAAGAGCAAGTAAGACTCACCGCGTAAGCCTGCTCGATGTCCTCGGCGTTCTTGCGGTGCAGGAACATCTTGGCGGCAAAGGTGGCAGTCTCGGTGGAGACAGTCATGGGCTTATAACCCAAATCCACTTTGTTCCACTCAACGCGCATGTGGTCGATTGCGCCCAACCCAAGGCCGTGCCAGTTGTCCGTGCCGAGAACCTTGCTGTCCCACTTGGCGTCGATGAAGCCAATGGTGTCAAGTACCTGCTCAAGGCTCCGTGATGTTATCGCTGGATCCTGGACTCCCCGAGAAGCAATAGTGACGGACTTATTCTGGTTTGGAGCCGGGGGAGGGGAGTTCACAGCTACGGCTTTCCTTCCCTTATGAAGGGCAAGTTGTTTATCCTGGGGAGAGAAGCCGATCTGGTTTTGTTGACTGACCTGCACCATGTAGTCCGGGAAGCAAGGCTGACCAGCAGCAGCAAGAGCAGCGGAGGTAGCAGTAGCAACCGGGCCGGGCGCGCGAATGACCAACTGTCCAGTTGAGGTTGGAGGCGGCATCTGATCTCTGGCTTGTTTCTTCGCTTTCTCTTTCTCGGCTCGCTGTTTCTCGGGATCCTTGGCCTTCTTTCCTTCAGTCTTGGTCTTCGCCTTCTCGGCGGCCTCCTCCTCGGCTGCCTTCTTCTCAGCTTCTGCCTTCTCGGCAGCTTCTTTCTCGGCTGCCCTCTTCTCGACCTCCTCCCTCAAAGCATCTAAGGCTTGCTGCCTGGCTGGATCGGTTGGCGGCGCCAGGGGCGCGCTATCCGGTGCGCCAATCGGCTGGGTGCTACTCGGTGTGGCGCCGGTCTGCGCGTCACTCAGTGGGTAGGCATTTGTCATAGTGGCATCCGTGGCGGTGGCGTCTTCTACCCGCTGCTCGGCAGCGGGGTTCACTTGGTCAGCAGCTCCTGTGTTTGGCTGCTCTTGCTCAGCTTCTGGCCGCTCAAGGGCGGCGTTGTCATGCATCTCTTTGTATTGACTCTCCTCGGCAGTATTGGCCGGAGGAGAAGGGGGTCTTTCTTGGTGCGCAGCAGTGTCCTGTGCTGCTGACTCCGCACGGGACTGCTGCTCCGAATCTGCTCCTTGAGCATGTGTGCTCCGTGCATTGGCGGCCTCATCCTCGTCATCGTCGAGGTTGATAAGTGGCGCCGCTGGCTTCTTAGCCTGATTGGGCGCGAGAGCAGCATTCGCGTCCATGGGAGGACTGCAGAGAAAAAGAGGTTCAGAAATCAGAAGAGGACTGGGGAAGATAACACAGTGCGAGAAGAAAGGCAACAGAGAAGAAACTTACGCGCTGGTGGAGGCGAGCTTCCGCCTGGGTTTCTTCGCGACCGCCTTGGTCGCCTTCTTCTCAATCAGCTTCTTCTTCTTGGCGGGGGGCTCTGCGGCGCCGCTGCCAGTCCGCTTGCGAGTAGCGGGCGCAGCGACAGAAAGAGGGTTGACGACAAGGGCGTCATCATTCTCGTTCTCGTTCTCGTCTTCATCTTCATCCTCTTTCTCTGCATCAACGTTATCTACGGATTCAATAAAGAAGAGGAACGAATCAGAAACAGCGAACAGTGAATTGGTGCTACTCAGGATCGAGCAAGACAAGGGTGAATTACCTTCGAGTTCGTCCTCAGGCCAGTCGCGGAGAGACGATTCCGCGTGCTGTTTCTCCATCGTGGGGGAGCGAGGGAGATTGATCTGATCTGCAGCCCCAAAAGAGGCATCGTCATCCTCCTTTCGATCCTCATACCAATTGCCTTCGAAACGTTCGCAGCTCTCACTGAGCTGGCGACTGAGGACCTGAAGGACAAAGAAGTGTCACAAGTCAGCCGAGTAGCGGGATGGCATCCTACTCGGCTAGGCGTGCAAACACGAAGCACACTAAGCCTAAGTAATTCATCGAATGACCTACTCGGAAAGGCGTGCAGGCACAAAGCACACTAAGCCTGCACGGTTTTACTAAGTACTCTACTCGGTACAGACTACGATTGCTAGTCACGGCGAGAAGAGGAGTTTCTACTCGGAATCCATGTAACAGAAAGCAGAAAAAGAAGAACGTACCCGGGTAATCGGCTTGGTACGGCTGTATGGGATGAACCCATACTGCCAATGCTCGGCGAGGCTTGTCGTCAGGATGGCCCTGGCGTGCTCGGGAACGTCAGCGTTGTCGAGCTCGATGGTGGTCGTCCTGGTGCAATCACGGGGGCCTCCCATGTAACACATCAGGTGGCAGCGTTCTTGCAGAGGCAGGACACGCCTCTGAATCCAGCACGCCACCGGATCATCACTCTTAAGGCCCTCGTTGATGAGAGCCCCGAGCCGCGCCTCAATCTCCATCGCGTTGGTGTCATTGAGGGGCTTCTCCTTCCAATTCTTCTGGGTGGGAGCGCGGAGGCTCCAAGCGGGAAGATTGATCCTGTCTGTTACCTGTCCTCCTTCGGTGGCGGGGATGTTCTTGACGTAGAGGAACGTCTTCTGCCACATCCGAACAGACTCCAACCCCTTGATACGGGGGTGATTGGTCCCCGACCGCTGCACCATCATGGCGCAGCCGGTGTCGGTTGCCCGTGGCACCCCCGTGCCGTCCTTCTTCCCGGTGGTCTGCTGGCGGAGGTGGAAATACCTGAGCCAGGTGTCCGTTGTCGGGTGGATGCCGAGGAAGGCCTCGCACACCACGGCGTGGTAGGCGAGGAAGACGATGGCGTTGGGCGGCAGATGATGCATTTGAAGGCCGAAGTGGTCGAGGAAGCGGCGGAGGAAGTCGGAGGCTGGCAGGCCGAAGCCGCGCTCGAAGTGCGCCATGAACACGACGCGCTCACCCTCCTCCGGCGCAGGCACGAGCTCGCCCCTGGATGGCCGGCATTGAACACCAGGAGGAACCCTCCTAGTGTTCACAAGCCAGGCGCAATCCTCGGCGGTGACGATTGAACCGGCCCAGCCAGCGCGAGCGGCCATGGCAGAGTGTGCGCGGATGGTGGAAAACGGGAAGGATTTGGTCGAGTGGATTGAGTTCGCGGCGGCGCAAGAGATTGCGCGGCGGCGGAGGAGAACAGAGAAAAGGGAAAGTACGGAGGAGGAAGAAGGGGAAGTTACCGATGGGGGTATTTATACCCTCGTCTCAGGCTACCGTTACCATCGTGGTAGTGGGATCGATCGTGGCCATGATTGCCGTGTGGTGGGGCCTGTGGCCGGATAGAAACGCACGCAAGCGCGGAACGCGCGCGTAACGGCCACAGTGGATCCCACGACTAGATCGTGGCCTATAATTACGCTTGATGGGACATAACGAGCTAGTGGGCCCGCCCCTTGAAAACTGGGCGCGTGGCACGTCGTGTCGTGTCAGCGAAACGACGGGGTCATGGATGCTTGACGCGTGTCCAGTTGCGGCACGGAGGGCTGGATCGTGCTCTGCGCTGCAGAAGCTCAATTCAAGAAGATTCTCTAAGTCCTTTTACTCGGGCGCAGAGTAGAGGGCTGGTACTACTCGGGAGAGAGGAAACTCAAGGTACTTGTCAGAATACCACTCGGAGGTCTGTTACTCGGCATCTTGAGGTTCAAGGGCTGTGAGGCAAAGGTTGGTATTAAGCTGGCAGAGCCTGGTGAACGAGTTCGCAACACTCAACCAGCTTCGGGGACTGCTGTCGGGGGGTTACCCCCGAGTAGGGTAAAGGCAAGTGGTAAAAGCAGCTAACAGAAGAAAGGTTTGGTCGAGTAGCCGACTACCCGGTACCCGCTACCCGGCAGACTGCTACTCGGTCTCACCTCAAGATGACCAGAAGGAGATATCAATCAAGTTTTGTCCTTTCGAGTAGAGGAGTTGGCCCGAGTACAATTGGCGGGAACAATTGGCGGGAACCTACTCGGGCCAGAAAGTCAAAGGAGCCGTTCTGACACAGGATCCCGCGTATCCTGGGTCCGTACTTGGCAGCATTCGAACTACTGTTCATCTGGGACCGGCCTGCCTGACAGTGACAGCATGGAAGCAGGCCGTGGCAGGATAAGGGGGGCCTACTCTGTGCTTAGGTACAGTGATACCAGTCTGTCCCCTTGTTTTGCCCAACGACTTTCCAGATGAAGCCAAGGTTAGGAACCAAAGCTGTCAGCGGGAACCCGGAAGAAGGACGATGTGCACACTATGTCGACACTTGTCCATGTTTGGACGTATCCGGCTGGGCACCATGTATATAAGGTGCCCCGCCGCCTCCTGCGTGAGGATCGAACACATCTTGACCTAGATCGCATACTGGAACCCTAGTTCTTGACCTAGTTCATCATCTAGAGGAGAGTGGCTACTCGGTAGCAAGAACCTTGTACTGTGGCTACTCGGTGAGATACCAAAATACACAAAGAAAGGCAGGAGTAGGGGTTTTACCTCCTCACGAGGGCCCTGAACCTGGGTAGATCGTGTTGTCTGCAGTGTTTACTTCGTACCTCACGCGGCTACTCGTCGCGTGATCCCTCCCAGAGCACCTCCAGCGTCCTTCGTCCCCACAATTTTAGCCATCCCATGGCATCTGCCGTGACACCACCACGACACTGTGAGTCTTGCTTAGCCATGCTAGTTGTGATCTGATCCATCCGGTTGATGAATCTGGTTAATGCGTGAATCTAGTATGTCAGGTTGTTGTGATTTTAATTATCTTTGATAACTTGACTAATCACGACATGGATGTGAGGCCACAATGGGTTGTGGCATTTTGTCCTGTTCATGCCCCTAGGAGCGAGTTCTTTCCTTCGAGCTAAGACTGAGCGTAGAGCCACACGTGGGCTGATGAACCCCGCCCGGCTAACTAACTTGTTTAACCTTATCCATTAGCCACGTAGTTTGAGCTTTCCATCTGCGTGTGGGACGGAAAATGTTTTGGAGAAAATTAGGTCGTGACCGGGTCAAGTGATGGACGTACACGGATCTTAATCTCAACTCACAGAACAAGTGCTGTCAGGAGGTGGCCAACTCCCTGTTGACGGGGTGGCCTTGTTTGGGTTGACTCATGGATATAGTTCGACTAGGTAAAGGCCGGGAATCGACCACCCTCTGCCGGCACTTCCCGGGCTAGTGCTAATCTAGTGGCACTAAGAGTCGGTTGGTACGTGTGGGTAAAGTTGTACACCCCTGCAGGTTGGATCTGGAATTTGCTCACGTTTCTTTTGATATATTGAACGCGTTTTTTCTACGTCGTATGCAAAAGTTATGCCCGTTTTACGATTTATTTTTGAATTTTGCATAAAAGGTCAAATGGAGTATTTCAAAATTTGTATATCAACTAGACAGTGCACTCTACCCACATATTAAAGGAATTTATTTTTTGAATATTTTATCATTTTCGTTTCTGCTTTAGAAAACTAAAAAAGGCGGTCCACGGGGGGGGGGGGGGGGGGTGTGTGGAACGAAAATTTTCAAAACTTACCGCTGGCGAACAAAAATAGTGGTTGGCCAGCGGTAAAGTTAGCGCTGGCGAACTTCCATGTTGCTCAGCGGTAAGTATACTGCTGGCGAACACGCCGCCCTGTTCGCCAGCGCTATGTTACGTAGCGCTGGCGAACCAGCAACCCTCTTCGCCAGCGGTAAGTTTGGCTGCCCGCACCCTCACGCCCACCGTTACCGCTGGCGAACAAAGTGGCATGTTCGCCAGCGGTAACATGGGTAGCGCTGGCTAACAAGATTTCCTGTTGGCCAGCGGTAACGTGGTGGCTATAGCCTATTTCCTACTAGTGCAAAGCTGAGAAGCTGGGAGTATAGCTCGCCGACGGAGACGGGTTCTTGACGGGAGCAGAGGGCCGATACAACTGAGTTGTACTCGGAGTCGAGCCCGGCGAGGATGTAGGATACGACGTCTTCGTTGTCCAATTTCTTGCCTGCGGACGTGAGTTCGTCCGTCAGTGCCCTGACACGGGCAACGTACTCGGTGACGGAGAGATTCCCCTTCTGCGTGTTCGCCAGCGCGATGCGAGTGTTGACGGTGCGGGCGCGCGTCTGCGATGTGTACATCGCTTCGATCGCCGCCCATAAGGTTGCCCCCGCTGGTGTTGATGACGACTTGAGCGCCAATCTGCGGCGATAGCGTCGTTAGCAGGTATCTGAGAACCTGCTGGTCCTGGGCTACCCAAGCACCGTAATCAGGATTGATCTCCTTGCTGAGCACCTCGGATCGGGTGACCTCCACCTCCTTTGCCGGTGATGCGATCTGGGAGTCGATGAACCGCTCCATCATCGCGCCTCTGATAGCAGAGAGAACTTGAGCTTTCCAGAGAACATAATTCCCTTTGGTCAACTTTTCAACTACAGATTGGTTGAAGGGATTATTTGGCAAGGGGTTGGGGTTGTTCGGCGCCATGGATGTCGAGAGGCTGCGCTCTGATACCATGTAAAAGACGTAGGTTTGGTGGTTGAAGCTGTGCCTTTGCCTCGGCCAGTGTTACGTGTTATATATGGCCGAACCCCGGCTAGGGATATACATGATTGGTTACAAGAATTGATCTACAAGAAAGAATCTATAATTCAGTTTATATTGCACCGACTAACAGATATACATCTTATCTAAACAGCTTCAGTCTTATCGTTTAACAAGCCCAACATGGCATTTATCCCGGTTTTGTCACGAACCCGGACGAATGATATTCATTCATTCCGGTTCGGTCGTCCAGGGCCGCGTAGAGGCCCCATAAAGCATGGATCCCGGTTGAGGAGGCGGCATTCGTCCCGGTTCGTGGCTAGAACCGGAACAAATTCCCTGCCACACGCCACGTGGCCAGCGCAGGGGCATTGGTCCCGGTTCTAGCCACGAACCAAAACGAATGCCCCGGTCCTTATATATACCAGCCTCCCAGCCACTTGTCTCCTCTGTTTTTTCTGCTAGGAGGTGTGAGAGGTGGTTCTAGTCTTTGTGTTCCTTTCCTATGCACATGAGGTGTTCGACAAAATACCTGAGCAATACTTAAGTTCACACAAAATGATATCCTCGATCGAGGTTACACACCTTATCATTTTCATCTGTAATTGATACAAAAATAATATATTTGTCGATGTACGGTGTCAGGCTGGGCATAAAACCCGTTACCCAAAACCCGAATCCGATTTACCCGATCCCGAACCGAATTCCTTAACCCTGAAATCCCGAACGCTGAATCGGGAAACAGTTTTAAAACCCCAAAATTTATTAAAAAAACATCGGGTTATAATACAGGGAACCCAAAATTCCCGAATTGCCTGAAGTCTCGCAGAAACGCACACGCGGGAGCCCATCCTAAAGTTTTCCACGAGGCCCAAGTCCACTCCCGAGCTCTCACCTAGGTTTTCTATGCTGAATATGAATTGTTGAGTCGCTCCACTCCCTAAATCCCGTTCATTCACCAGGTCCCCACTCCCCTCGCTCTCCTACTCCCAGCCGCCAGGCAACCGCGTCACACGCGGGCCGCCATGAGGGCACGCGTCCACGGTGGCGTCCATCTTCCGTCCTCCCTGTCCCCGACTCCCCTCCGCTCACGACGTCCCTGCTCCCCCGCTCTCCCACGCTAGGCAACCACGCACCACGGATCCTCCCTTGTCGTGCCTCTACCCCGCGCCTCCTCCTGAATTTGTCGCTGACCACGGCGGCGCCCGAGCCAGACTCAAGGCAACGACGACGCACGGCTTCTTTCCCGAGCCAGACTCAACGCGACGACGACATGCCTCCGGAACCCTTTCAATCAAGACTTCTCCATACCTCCTTCTGGCGTGCACCGCGAGAAGGGACAACAGGCCTCCGGAACCCCGCCTCTTGCGATCCTGTACGGGAGATGGGCGATCATATTTTTGGGGAGCGCACTCGCGCGACTGCTGACGGCGACTAGTTCCCCAACGACGATTTCTTCCCCGACCTTGGTAACCTCTTCATCGACGACATGGCCGACAACATAGACAACAACAACGGCGGTGCCCCTGCCGCTGCATCGTACGTATTTCTATTCCATCTATACGACATATTACTGGAATTCATATGTCTAGTTATTGCTATAGATTGGATCAATCTGTCTACTATACTAGATCTAGATACTTGCATGATTAGTGTATTTGCTACTTTCGTAATTTATCTTATGCTATTTCAAATTAAATCATGTGCTAAATTGCTAATATATTCAACAGTTCTAAACACCAACATGAACACACTTGATTTGTCAAATAATTTACCCATAAAGTACTATGTCCAGTTTTTAAGTTCATAAAGCCCCCAAGCGGCATATACAAGGTGTTTTATAGGCGAAGGAGTGATCTAGGGATGACAACACGACCAGCTAGTTAGGTGAATACACGCACTCGTCTGATCTACGTCGTCGTAGAAAAACAGAGAAGTTGACTGGACAATGCTTGCCTTGCTATAGCTCGCTATATATTTCTACTCTAATGTCGGTTGGAACGAGGAATTTTGATTGGCATTGAACACCGATATCTCGAGGCTTTGTTCGAATCGGTTGTTGGAGCCTCCACTTTGGACCAAAGTGATATCATAAAAAAAATTATTGTCCAATGCATGTTTTCCCGCCGAGCTGTGGTTGTGACTGCATGACACGCACGTTCGTCTAATGCAATGTAGTAGTGATAATAGACATACGGTTTTGCTAAATATCAGTCGACGGAGATTTTCTTAAGTCTCAGTTACTTTTGAGAAAAGTGCAACCACACTAAAAAAAGTGCAATGGCACTTTTATGGACAGAAACGTACAACCGGTTCAGTTGCACATTTCTACTCAGAAAAGTGCAATTGCATTTTTTAAACTACAGTGGCATTTTTCTGAATTGGACTGAGACTTAAGTAAAAATTAGTCGACTGCGACATAAGTAGTCCTATAGACATATGCACGAGATCGGCGCAACATCGTTCTCGGTCGCTAGCTTCGCATGCACTGCCGGCGTGCTTCGCCGCGGACACTTCCGTGATAGTTCGTTCGTAGTATACGTACTAAGATCGTGTTTCGATCATCGATCCTAGTCAAGTATAACACGTAGTACGATCTTAGTCGTTCGTGCTCAATTCTGAATGCGGCGGGCCCGCTTTTTACATTCGCTTTTTACTACAAAATCTATATTCTACTTATAGCATAGGGTAAAAAAGTCACCAGGTCATGTCCAGAAAGGTCCGCGGGGTTTTGAGTTGTTACGTGCCCGTACGTACGTTACGTAAATTGACTGGACCACTGGAAAGTTGGAACCATGCATATGTGCACCAAATTAACATATGCTTAATTTGTCGATTCTGCTTCGGTGTCTCCCTAGCTAAACCAAAATATTAATAAAATGATGGCTGAGATCGCTCCATACCTTTTGTAACATTCCAATTTTGCTAAACTAGGGTGTGTGGTGTTGTGTTCATCTCATACATGCATGAAACAAAAATTTAAATCATGTTTTAACCAATTTAATTTGTGAATTTAAATGGTTTGAGAAAATCTCACAAATGCTACTTAATGTGGCTTCCAGAATTTTGAACTGAAAAATATTTCAATTCCACCAAAACAAAATGTGGTGAGGTTGGAAATTTTACATGGTTTCCAAAAAGTATTTTTGCAAATTTTTATCTTTGCAAAAAGATCCTCAAAAGTCTGATTGTTGTTCTGTTTTAAAATGGAAAAAGGCTTTTCTGTTTAATCCGAAAACTGGAGGGGGTTCTGTGCGAAGCCGCCTTCTTCTTCATCTGCTAGTAGGAGCTCCTGCGTGGCAGGGCCTCCAGCGTCGTGTGCCACCTCCTGCTTGCCTTCCGCAGAAGGATAAGGACACCAAGGAGATCTCGCGTTTCCCCTCCTTCACCTCCCCCTCGAACCCTCCTCTCTCTGCCTCTCGTTCGAACCCCAAAACCCTAACGCTACCTGTGACGGCCGCCGACGCGTGTCGCCGTTCCTCTCCTCGCCGAGCTCCGGCGACCAACCAGGGAGCTCCGCCATCTCCTCCTCGGCGAAGGAATCGCCCCAAAACGACCGGAGTCGCCGCCGCCATCCCCTTTTCCCTCGTCTCCGGCCGACGGCCGCCGTCCGGCCGCCCCTGCCCTCTCCAACCCCTCCACGAGATTCACAGCGTCGTGGTGAGCATCACCGTCCCCTCCATTCGCTCCCTCCCCCTCTGGTTCCTTTCCCCGTCGAGCTTCGCCGCTCGCCGCCGTGCCAATGGTTGTCGCCGGCCATTCCGGCGACCATTTGGTCACCGGTTGGTACCCCTCAAATCCCCTTGATCTCCTCTCCGTCGTGGAATATTTCGTTTCATCTATTTTGCAACTAATTCGTCGAATTTGATCTCACCTGTGAAGAACAGAGCACTGTGATGTCACAGTGACATCACAGTGATGTCGTATCTCCTATGTTTAATAATTCCAGAAAATGGTTTATTTTGTAAATCGAATAACTATTAAAATATTACTCAGAAAAATAAAATGAAAGTATGGTTTTGTTCAGAAAGTTATTCTCTACCCAAAAATGTCACTTTCATGCATGTTTGACACACTTCATTTTTTGAACATTATTTAATATTGTTTAATTCATTTTAAAATGGAGAAAATAAGTATTAATTCAATGAAATCACAAAATTAAAAGTTATATACCAAAATGCTCAAAATGACAAATGCAACCTGTTTATGATGTTTTCAAACCCATTTGAGCAATTAAAATTGTGCTCACTTTAAGAATTGCCCGAAGTGCCCCTCGGGAGTCTGTTTCGAGGCTAATTTGAGTAAAATTGAATAATTGCCATACGAACCCTAGCAACCCATCGAACAGGTTTAGGGCTTTATTTAAGTGCATTAAGTTGCTCATGCAGACATATTGCGCATTGCATCGATGCCATGTGTTGATTCTTGTTCTCCTTTTCGGTGTTGTTCCCCACGGTAGAACATGACTTCGAAGTGAAGGCCAGCAACTCCAATGGCGAATACTTGATCTTAACAGACAAGTCAAGCACTTATTCTGGAAGTCTTTATCTGGTTTTCTCGAAGCAAGGCAAGCATAACCTCTTATCTGCTCATATATGGTTTTAAAGTGTTTTCAATCTCGTACTTTGCATTCGGTTCCAAACTATTTGATGTCAGTAGATAGAGTTCTCCTATATAGTGCATAGTCTACAATATCTTGATCCAGTGTTCCTAGCAGCTATAGATTTGTTTGTGCGCGCTTCGCTAAACCCTGTGAGTCTTTCTTAGCCATGCTAGTTGTGATCTGATCCATACGGTTGATGAATCTGGTTAATGCGTGAATCTAGTATGTCAGGTTGTTGTGATTTTAATTATCTTTGATAACTTGACTAATAACGACATGGATGTGAGGCCACAATGGGTTGTGGCATTTTGTCCTGTTCATGCCCCTAGGAGCGAGTTCTTTCCTTCGAGCTAAGACTGAGCGTAGAGCCACACGTGGGCTGATGAACCCCGCCCGGCTAACTAACTTGTTTAACCTTATCCATTAGCCACGTAGTTTGAGCTTTCCATCTGCGTGTGGGACGGAAAATGTTTTGGAGAAAATTAGGTCGTGACCGGGTCAAGTGATGGACGTACACGGATCTTGATCTCAACTCACATAACAGGTGCCGTCAGGAGGTGGCCAACTCCCTGTTGACGGGGTGGCCCTGTTTGGGTTGACTCATGGATATAGTTCGACTAGGTAAACACCGGGAATCGACCACCCTCTGCCGGCACTTCCCGGGCTAGTGCTAATCTAGTGGCACTAAGAGTCGGTTGGTACGTGTGGGTAAACTTGTACACCCCTGCAGGGTTAAATCTTTTCGAAAAGCCGTGTCTGCGGTTAAAGAAGACTTGGTGACGGATTCTGTGATCATAGATAACTTGAACGGAATGACTAAAACTTGCTGACAACGAATGAAGGATGCCTCCTTGGAGATGCCGAGAGGGGTTACCTTGTAGCATGAGATAGTGTGGAACAACTGGAGGAGGTGATCTTTCAAGCACGATGTGCTGTAATGATTTGGTGGATTAAAAGATGATAATATCAATAGTTGAGTAGATTTCTCTTCTGTTTCCAAAATACTCCATGAGACGTGCTATTCCTTCCTCAACTTGGAAAACAAAGATGGCTTTATGCAAAATAACCTTCATAACTCTTTCGAAAAGAAGCAGATATATAATAGGTTAACTAAGTCTTGTTGAGTACCTCCCGTACTCGGGTTTGCTTAATTTTGGTTCAGGTGAAGTTCTCACACCGATGGTGGTGATTCAACATGGATATCGACGAGTAGTTTGGGGTTCCCAGGTAGCAGCCTGGAATCTATGGGCTGGGACGTCGCCTTATGTTGCGTCCTCTTAGGCTTTTTGGTTCTTGTTGATTAGCAACATAATTTGCCTTCCGTTGTTTTATGTAATGTTGGATCATGTGATCTCTGCTTGTAAAGCTATACTCTAGTAACACATGTTTAATACAACTTTCATGTCTAGAGTGCTGCTTTGATCGGTTGTTGGTTTCGAGCCCGTTGTTATACAGTTTTGGCTATGCATGCATAGTTGTCGCAGTCGAGGGGTTGTGGAGCCGATGATCCATTTCCGAGCCCGCCTGCCGATGCGATTCGGCCTGGGGCGAGGTAACCTCAGTAACCCTCGATTATTGTTGCACTTTCTAGACACATAGCAGCTCTGTATAACTTTGGTCCCGTTCCTTCAGTTTCATCCGACTCGTGGACGCTTGGGTATGCATAATTGGTTATGACTAGCATAAATACAAGAAGTAGCAGACCGGGGATCCGGACTACGTGCCGATGAATCCGGTCTGTCTGCCGTTGTTTGTTGCGGCTGGGGCTGGTAACCCTGAAGCCCTTGTGAGTCCATGGCTAGGAGCACATAACAATATATATATCTCTGGTCCGGGGTCTGATACCTTTCGTTAACATAGACGGTTGTGAATAATTAAGTCGTATTAAGGCGTGCGTGGCCCTATGTAAACAGTCAGGATTATCTTAATTACAAATTTTGCGTATAAGTATCCGCACATAATTCATACGTCGTCGTGGTCACGTCCTTAGTTTACGTGTGATTAGGAGTGGTGGGCGGCAGTTTTAGTTATGCGTATCTTAAATAATACATCCATATACGGACATGAATGGTACACAGTATTAGAACAAAGAAAAATAGTGTAAAATATCGACCATACCCTTTCACCAAATTAGGGAAGGGGGACACCGAATTTGTAGCCTACGCATGAAGTGTCCTCATGCCCGTCGCTAGAACTTTGAATGCACTCGCGCACACTAGTGTATCTACAGAGTTGATCCAAGTAGCTAGAGAGGCAGTTGAACACAAAAGCTTGTCCTAGACTGTCCTACAGGTTGTACTTCTAACACTTTTCACGTACTATAGGGTGTAGGAGCAGCCGTTGAACAGTCAAACACATGATAGGCGGCCAGGTCAAAGTCTGAACTAGGCTCGCAATTAACAAGTTTGCAAGGTGGACCCGTCAGGGAAGTAGTTCGATTTCACACCTATATATAGCAGCACACGGAACAACCTAATCGTACATCATCACAACAACCAACTCGTTCGGGCTCGGCCTACAAGCTAGCTCGAGCTTAACCTTTACCACCTCTCTTGTTGCGAGTTAACTCTTTCTCTCTCGCCGATCATTCCTCATTAACGACCTCCTCGATCGACAGTTAGCAATGGAGGTGAAGGTGTTGAGCTCCAAGCTTGTCAGGCCCGCCTACGATGCCGGCGCTGCACCGCCTACCGAGTACATCCCTCTCTCCATCTTCGACAGGGTCACGTTCGACATGCAGATGGCCATCATCTACGCCTTCGCCGCGCCGGCTCCTTCCACGGCTGCCATCGAGAAGGGACTCGCAGCGGTGCTCGCCCAGTACCGTCCCTTCGCCGGCCAGATCGGCGTCAACCCTGACGACGGCTCGCCCTCCTTCATTCTGAACGACCGTGGTGTCCGCTTCGTGGAGGCTTCCGTGGACGCTGACATGGTAGACATGGCGCCAGCCAAGCCCACGCCGGACCTCCTTAAGCTGCACCCGGACATCGAGGGTAAGTTGGAGGAGGTCGTGCTGCTCCAGCTCACGAGGTTCCGGTGCGGCTCACTCGCCGTCGGCTTCACCTCCAACCACGTCGCAGCCGACGGGCACGCCACCAGCAACTTCCTCGTCGCCTGGGGCCGCGCCACCAGGGGCCTACCCATGGGCCCCTCGCCCGTGCTACACCACAAGGACCTCTTCAAGCCACGGTCGTCTCCTCGCGTGGAGCACGACCACCGCAACAGGGAGTACCGCACGCCATCGCCCACTGACGTCGTCGGCCACCACGGCGATGGCGCCGACAACATCGTCATCCACAAGGCCCACTTCACCAAGGATTTCATCGCCGGGCTCCGGGCCAAAGCGTCGGAGGGACGTGGCCGCCCGTTCAGCAGGTTCGAGACCATCCTCGCCCACCTGTGGCGCACCATGACACGTGCCCGTGTCCTGAGCCCGGAGGAGACCTCCAAGATTCGTCTGTCCGTCGACGGGCGACACCGCCTCGGCAAGCCAGCAGAGTACTTCGGCAACATGGTGCTCTGGGCGTTCCCACGATCCAGTGTAGGTGACCTCCTGAACCGGCCCCTCAAGCACGCCGCGCAGGTGATCCACGACGAGGTGGCCAGGGTGGACGGCGCCTATTTCCAGTCCTTCGTCGACTTCGCCACCTCCGGCGCCGTCGAGAAGGAGGGGCTCGCGCAGAGCGCAGTGTGCAAGGATGCGATGTGCCCTGACGTGGAGGTCGACAGCTGGCTGACGTTCCCGTTCTACGAGCTGGACTTCGGCACGGGGAGCCCTAGCTATTTCATGCCGTCCTACTTCCCTACGGAGGGGATGCTCTTCCTTGCGCCGTCCTACATCGGCGACGGCAGCGTCGACGCCTTCGTCCCAGTCTTTGAGCACAATCTTCAGGCCTTCAAAGAATGCTGCTACTCGATGGAGTAGGTGGCCATGGCTGGGAATCGGTCCAAGGAAAAGTGAGACACAGATTCGTTCATTGAATTAAGATAAGAAGGCGGCGGGGGAGAAAGAATGTAGATTACGCAAACAGTAAGTTTTTATTTCTTATTGAGTTTTGTGTAGGGCCGGGCTATATATACGTATGTGTGTACACAAATGCTATCATGCATGTACAAATAAAATGAAATTTTGGATGAAAGCTTTTCACAATACACTGTCAACACACTACTGGAAAATACAACGCCTCCGAGTATCCAGCACTATGCCGAGTGCCGTATCTCGGGATACTCGGCGAAACAGGCTCGAAGCCGAGAAGAAAAACCAAACACTCGGCGTAAAAAATACACTCGGCATTAACATCGTACGCCGAGTGTGCCCTGTCACACCCACTCGGCAAAAAAAAGGCACTCGGCAGTACGTGTCTCTGCCGAGTGTCCAAAACCAAACACTCGGCGTAAAAAATACACTCGGCATTAACATCGTACGCCGAGTGTGCCCTGTCACACCCACTCGGCAAAAAAAAGGCACTCGGCAGTACGTGTCTCTGCCGAGTGTCCCCTGCAGTCAACACTCGGCAAACAAAATACGCATCGGCAAAGTCCAAAAGACACTCGGCAAAGACACAAACTCGGCAATAAGAAAAGCCACGTGGCGCTTCCGTACGTGCAGCACAGTCGCTTGTACTTTGCCGAGTGTCGCCGTTACGTGGACTCGGCGAAGAACAGGTTTTTTTTTTTGTTGGAGCTTTGCCGAGTGCCTCCGTTACGGAGACTCGGCGTACTTATTGCCACCAAACATTTCGCTTCGCGCCACTTCTCCCCGCCCCCTAGTTTGAAACTTTGCCGAGTGCCTGCAAGGAGATACTCGGCATACATATTGCCTCTGGAAAAGAGACTCGGCATATAGACGGCCAAATTTTCGCGCCAACTACCCCGCCCTGTTTGTCTGTTTGCCGAGTGTCTTGCAGGCTCATACTCGGCAAAGAAGTGAAAGAAGCACACAATCCGTGTGCACACATTGGATCCAACGGCTCACGATCACTTGAAAGATCCAACGGCTCGGAAGACCTCGAAGAAAACACACAATCCGTGTGCTTCTTCCCTCCATTTCTCACTATATAAACACACATGCATCTAGCTTGGTTAGCACATATCTACAACCCAGCACTCTTCCATTTCTTCGCGCCAACTCTTCCATGTCTTCCACCGTACCCACTATAACCTGCTCGGAGGCGGAGGAGCTCTGCGCCTCGAACTACCCCTGCCCTCCCGGGTACGGCGTCCCCGCCGGGTGGATGCTGAGCGCCGGAGGCGTGCCGGTCCCCCCTGTCCCTCGAGGTCTGGCGCGCCGGGCGGCCATCACGAACCACTACTACTTCGAGCTGACACCGGCGCAGCGGACGTATCCCCAATGGGATCCCAACTACCGCGCAGGTTGGGACGTCTTCTTCTTCAATCGGCGTGAGAGGGCGCTCGCAAGGTACGAGGGGGACGGCCCGCCTCCTTCGAACTTCAACGAGGCTGGTCGTCGGCTGTGGTGGCGCGGCCGGACTCTCCAGGGCGTCATGAACTACATAAGGAACGGCGATAACCCCCGCCTGCGCTACCCGCAGTCCAGGCGTGCTCCCCCATCGACATTTCAGCCCCCATCCGACGATAGCGACGACGGCGGTGGCGACTTCGACGACTACGAGTACATGTATTATACGCCTAGGCAGGAGTATGACTAGACCTGAGCCACAAGATGGCTGGGACAAATGGTTTGTCCATGTATCCTAGAATGTTTAGATCCACTGTCGTGTATCCCTCTTCCTTGGAATTACAATCTAGTCGTAAAATTCAAAAAAAATCGTAGTGGTGTGTGTTCAAGTGTCATGTTAGTCCCCTCTGCGTGAGATACCCTAGGCCCGGTGTAGAAAAAGAAGTCAGATCCGGGAGTTTCGGGGTGTGAGCAGTCCTGGAACCCGCGAGAGCGAATCCGACGTCGGTGAGGCCCCGTCAAAGAGAGTGATGGTATCTTTGGCAGCCAACACCCATGATACACTATAACACAAATGGCATGGCAAAGCATTGGTTTAGGTGGGATCCCGACGCTCCGGGTCCCCTCTCCGGAGATACACTAGCCCCGGTGTAGAAAAAGACGGAACCGACATCTAGCCCCCTCTGCGTGAGTCGGAAGTGGGTAGCAAAGTGTAACTAGTTGCTTGGTTGTGTCATGTTAGGCCCAAGAAACACCCTTGACAATGGTAGGGCCCACCTACTTGCAAGATTCCCCCCGTTACGTCAGATCCGGGAGTTTCGGGGTGTGAGCAGTCCTGGAACCCGCGAGAGCGAATCCGACGTCGGTGAGGCCCCAACACAGAGAGTGATGGTATCTTTGGCATCCAACACCCATGATACACTATAACACAAATGGCATGGAAAAGCATTGGTTTAGGTGGGATTCCGACGCTCCGGGTCCCCTCTCCGGAGATACACTAGCCCCGGTGTAGAAAAAGACAAGACCGGCGTCCAGCCCCCTCTGCGTGATCCGGAAGTGGGTAACAAAGTGGAACTAGTTGCTTGGTTGTGTCATGTTAGGCCCAAGGAACACCCTTGACAATGGTAGGGCCCACCTACTTGCAAGATTCCCCCCGTTACGTCAGATCCGGGAGTTTCGGGGTGTGAGCAGTCCTGGAACCCGGAAGAGCGAATCCGACGTCGGTGAGGCCCAGGCAAAGAGAGTGATGGTATCTTTGGCACCCAACACCCATGATACACTGTAACACACATGTCATGGCAAAGCATTGGTTTAGGTGGGATCCCGACGCTCCGGATCCCCTCTACGTGAGATACACTAGCCCCGGTGTAGAAAAAGACGGAACCGGCGTTTAGCCCCCTCTGCGTGAGCCGGAAGTGAGTAGCAAAGTGGAACTAGTTGCTTGGTTGTGTCATGTTAGGCCCAAGGAACACCCTTGACAATGGTAGGGCCCACCTACTTGCAAGATTCCCCGCGTTACGTCAGATCCGGGAGTTTCGGGGTGTGAGCAGTCCTGGAACCCGCGAGAGAGAATCCGACGTCGGTGAGGCCCCGGCACAGAGAGTGATGCTATCTTTGGCACCCAACACCCATGATAAAATCTAACACACATGTCATGGCAAATAATTGGTTTAGGTGGGATCCCGACGCTCCGGATCCCCTCTCCGGAGATACACTAGCCCCGGTGTAGAAAAAGACGGAACCGGCGTCTAGCCCCCTCTGCGTGAGCCGGAAGTGGGTAGCAAAGTGGAACTAGTTGCTTGGTTGTGTCATGTTAGGCACAAGGAACACCCTTGACAATGGTAGGGCCCACCTACTTGCAAGATTCCCCCCGTTACGTCAGATCCGGGAGTTTCGGGGTGTGAGCAGTCCTGGAACCCGCGAGAGAGAATCCGACATCGGTGAGGCCCCGACACAGAGAGTGATGCTATCTTTGGCACCCAACACCCATGATACAATCTAACACACATGTCATGGCAAATAATTGGTTTAGGTGGGATCCCGACGCTCCGGATCCCCTCTCCGGAGATACACTAGCCCCGGTGTAGAAAAAGACGGAACCGGCGTCTAGCCCCCTCTGCGTGAGCTGGAAGTGGGTAGCAAAGTGGAACTAGTTGCTTGGTTGTGTCATGTTAGGCCCAAGGAACACCCTTGACAATGGTAGGGCCCACCTACTTGCAAGATTCCCCCCGTTACGTCAGATCCGGGAGTTTCGGGGTGTGAGCAGTCCTGGAACCCGCGAGAGCGAATCCGACGTCGGTGAGGCCCCAACACAGAGAGTGATGGTATCTTTGGAAGCCAACACCCATGATACACTATAACACAAATGGCATGGCAAAGCATTGGTTTAGGTGGGATCCCGACGCTCCGGGTCCCCTCTCCGGAGATACACTAGCCCCGGTGTAGAAAAAGACGGAACCGGCGTCCAGCCCCCTCTGCGTGAGCCGGAAGTGGGTAGCAAAGTGGAACTAGTTGCTTGGTTGTGTCATGTTAGGCCCAAGGAACACCCTTTACAATGGTAGGGCCCACCTACTTGCAAGATTCCCCCCGTTACGTCAGATCCGGGAGTTTCGGGGTGTGAGCAGTCCTGGAACCCGGAAGAGCGAATCCGACGTCGGTGAGGCCCCGGCAAAGAGAGTGATGGTATCTTTGGCACCCAACACCCATGATACACTGTAACACACATGTCATGGCAAAGCATTGGTTTAGGTGGGATCCCGACGCTCCGGATCCCCTCTACGTGAGATACACTAGCCCCGGTGTAGAAAAAGACGGAACCGGCGTCTAGCCCCCTCTGCGTGAGCCGGAAGTGGGTAGAAAAGTGGAACTAGTTCCTTGGTTGTGTCATGTTAGGCCCAAGGAACACCCTTGACAATGGTAGGGCCCACCAACTTGCAAGATTCCCCCCGTTACGTCAGATCCGGGAGTTTCGGGGTGTGAGCAGTCATGGAACCCGCGAGAGCGAATCCGACGTCGGTGAGGCCCCAACACAGAGTGTGATGCTATCTTTGGCACCCAACACCCATGATACACTATAACACAAATGGAATGGAAAAGCATTGGTTTAGGTGGGATCCCGACGCTCCGGGTCCCCTCTCCGGAGATACACTAGCCTCGGTGTAGAAAAAGACGGAACCGGCGTCTAGCCCCCTCTGCGTGAGCCGGAAGTGGGTAGCAAAGTGGAACTAGTTGCTTGGTTGTGTCATGTTAGGCCCAAGGAACACCCTTGACAATGGTAGGGCCCACCTACTTGCAAGATTCCCCCCGTTACGCCAGATCCGGGAGTTTCGGGGTGTGAGCAGTCCTGGAACCCGCGAGAGAGAATCCGACGTCGGTGAGGCCCCGGCACAGAGAGTGATGGTATCTTTGGCACCCAACACCCATGATACAATATAACACACATGTCATGGAAAATAATTGGTTTAGGTGGGATCCCGAAGCTCCGGGTCCCCTCTCCGGAGATACACTAGCCCCGGTGTAGAAAAAGACGGAACCGGCGTCTAGCCCCCTCTGCGTGAGCCGGAAGTGGGTAGCAAAGTGGAACTAGTTGCTTGGTTGTGTCATGTTAGGCCCAAGGAACACCCTTGACAATGGTAGGGCCCACCTACTTGCAAGATTCCCCCCGTTACGTCAGATCCGGGAGTTTCGGGGTGTGAGCACTCCTGGAACCCGCGAGAGAGAATCCGACGTCGGTGAGGCCCCGGCACAGAGAGTGATGCTATCTTTGGCACCCAACACCCATGATACAATCTAACACACATGTCATGGCAAATAATTGGTTTAGGTGGGATCCCGACGCTCCGGATCCCCTCTCCGGAGATACACTAGCCCCGGTGTAGAAAAAGACGGAACCGGCGTCTAGCCCCCTCTGCGTGAGCCGGAAGTGGGTAGCAAAGTGGAACTAGTTGCTTGGTTGTGTCATGTTAGGCCCAAGGAACACCCTTGACAATGGTAGGGCCCACCTACTTGCAAGATTCCCCCTGTTACGTCAGATCCGGGAGTTTCGGGGTGTGAGCAGTCCTGGAACCCACGAGAGCGAATCCGACGTCGGTGAGGCCCCAACACAGAGAGTGATGGTATCTTTGGCAGCCAACACCCATGATACACTATAACACAAATGGCATGGCAAAGCATTGGTTTAGGTGGGATCCCGACGCTCCGGGTCCCCTCTCCGGAGATACACTAGCCCCGGTGTGTAGAAAAAGACGGAACCGACATCTAGCCCCCTCTGCGTGAGTCGGAAGTGGGTAGCAAAGTGTAACTAGTTGCTTGGTTGTGTCATGTTAGGCCCAATAAACACCCTTGACAATGGTAGGGCCCACCTACTTGCAAGATTCCCCCCGTTACGTCCGATCCGGGAGTTTCGGGGTGTGAGCAGTCCTGGAACCCGCGAGAGCGAATCCGACGTCGGTGAGGCCCCAACACAGAGAGTGATGGTATCTTTGGCAGCCAACACCCATGATACACTATAACACAAATGGCATGGCAAAGCATTGGTTTAGGTGGGATCCCGACGCTCCGGGTCCCCTCTCCGGAGATACACTAGCCCCGGTGTAGAAAAAGACGGAACCGGCATCCAGCCCCCTCTGCGTGATCCGGAAGTGGGTAACAAAGTGGAACTAGTTGCTTGGTTGTGTCATGTTAGGCCCAAGGAACACCCTTGACAATGGTAGGGCCCACCTACTTGCAAGATTCCCCCCGTTACGTCAGATCCGGGAGTTTCGGGGTGTGAGCAGTCCTGGAACCCGGAAGAGCGAATCCGACGTCGGTGAGGCCCCGGCAAAGAGAGTGATGGTATCTTTGGCACCCAACACCCATGATACACTGTAACACACATGTCATGGCAAAGCATTGGTTTAGGTGGGATCCCGACGCTCCGGATCCCCTCTACGTGAGATACACTAGCCCCGGTGTGGAAAAAGACGGAACCGGCGTCTAGCCCCCTCTGCGTGAGCCGGAAGTGGGTAGCAAAGTGGAACTAGTTGCTTGGTTGTGTCATGTTAGGCCCAAGGAACACCCTTGACAATGGTAGGGCCCACCTACTTGCAAGATTCCCCCCGTTACGTCAGATCCGGGAGTTTCGGGGTGTGAGCAGTCCTGGAACCCGCGAGAGAGAATCCGACGTCGGTGAGGCCCCGGCACAGAGAGTGATGGTATCTTTGGCAGCCAACACCCATGATAAAATCTAACACACATGTCATGGCAAATAATTGGTTTAGGTGGGATCCCGACGCTCCGGATCCCCTCTCCGGAGATACACTAGCCCCGGTGTAGAAAAAGACGGAACCGGCGTCTAGCCCCCTCTGTGTGAGCCGGAAGTGGGTAGCAAAATGGAACTAGTTGCTTGGTTGTGTCATGTTAGGCCCAAGGAACACCCTTGACAATGGTAGGGCCCACCTACTTGCAAGATTCCCCCCGTTACGTCAGATCCGGGAGTTTCGGGGTGTGAGCAGTCCTGGAACCCGCGAGAGAGAATCCGACGTCGGTGAGGCCCCGGCACAGAGAGTGATGCTCTCTTTGGCACCCAACACCCATGATACAATCTAACACACATGTCATGGCAAATAATTGGTTTAGGTGGGATCCCGACGCTCCGGATCCCCTCTCCGGAGATACACTAGCCCCGGTGTAGAAAAAGACGGAACCGGCGTCTAGCCCCCTCTGCGTGAGCCGGAAGTGGGTAGCAAAGTGGAACTAGTTGCTTGGTTGTGTCATGTTAGGCCCAAGGAACACCCTTGACAATGGTAGGGCCCACCTACTTGCAAGATTCCCCCCGTTACGTCAGATCCGGGAGTTTCGGGGTGTGAGCAGTCCTGGAACCCGCGAGAGCGAATCCGATGTCGGTGAGGCCCCAACACAGAGAGTGATGGTATCTTTGGCAGACAACACCCATGATACACTATAACACAAATGGCATGGCAAAGCATTGGTTTAGGTGGGATCCCGACGCTCCGGGTCCCCTCTCCGGAGATACACTAGCCCCGGTGTAGAAAAAGACGGAACCGGCGTCCAGCCCCCTCTGCGTGAGCCGGAAGTGGGTAGCAAAGTGGAACTAGTTGCTTGGTTGTGTCATGTTAGGCCCAAGGAACACCATTTACAATGGTAGGGCCCACCTACTTGCAAGATTCCCCCCGTTACGTCAGATCCGGGAGTTTCGGGGTGTGAGCAGTCCTGGAACCCGGAAGAGCGAATCCGACGTCGGTGAGGCCCCGGCAAAGAGAGTGATGGTATCTTTGGCACCCAACACCCATGATACACTGTAACACACATGTCATGGCAAAGCATTGGTTTAGGTGGGATCCCGACGCTCCGGATCCCCTCTACGTGAGATACACTAGCCCCGGTGTAGAAAAAGACGGAACCGGCGTCTAGCCCCCTCTGCGTGAGCCGGAAGTGGGTAGCAAAGTGGAACTAGTTGCTTGGTTGTGTCATGTTAGGCCCAAGGAACACCCTTGACAATGGTAGGGCCCACCTACTTGCAAGATTCCCCCCGTTACGTCAGATCCGGGAGTTTCGGGGTGTGAGCAGTCCTGGAACCCGCGAGAGCGAATCCGACGTCGGTGAGGCCCCAACACAGAGAGTGATGCTATCTTTGGCACCCAACACCCATGATACACTATAACACAAATGGCATGGCAAAGCATTGGTTTAGGTGGGATCCCGACGCTCCGGGTCCCCTCTCCGGAGATACACTAGCCCCGGTGTAGAAAAAGACGGAACCGGCGTCCAGCCCCCTCTGCGTGAGCCGGAAGTGGGTAGCAAAGTGGAACTAGTTGCTTGGTTGTGTCATGTTAGGCCCAAGGAACACCCTTGACAATGGTAGGGCCCACCTACTTGCAAGATTCCCCCCGTTACGTCAGATCCGGGAGTTTCGGGGTGTGAGCAGTCCTGGAACCCGGAAGAGCGAATCCGACGTCGGTGAGGCCCCGGCAAAGAGAGTGATGGTATCTTTGGCACCCAACACCCATGATACACTGTAACACACATGTCATGTCAAAGCATTGGTTTAGGTGGGATCCCGACGCTCCGGATCCCCTCTACGTGAGATACACTAGCCCCGGTGTAGAAAAAGACGGAACCGGCGTCTAGCCCCCTCTGCGTGAGCCGGAAGTGGGTAGCAAAGTGGAACTAGTTGCTTGGTTGTGTCATGTTAGGCCCAAGGAACACCCTTGACAATGGTAGGGCCCACCTACTTGCAAGATTCCCCCCGTTACGTCAGATCCGGGAGTTTCGGGGTGTGAGCAGTCCTGGAACCCGCGAGAGAGAATCCGACGTCGGTGAGGCCCCGGCACAGAGAGTGATGCTATCTTTGGCACCCAACACCCATGATACAATCTAACACACATGTCATGGAAAATAATTGGTTTAGGTGGGATCCCGACGCTCCGGATCCCCTCTCCGGAGATACACTAGCCCCGGTGTAGAAAAAGACGGAACCGGCGTCTAGCCCCCTCTGCGTGAGCCGGAAGTGGGTAGCAAAGTGGAACTAGTTGCTTGGTTGTGTCATGTTAGGCCCAAGGAACACCCTTGACAATGGTAGGGCCCAACTACTTGCAAGATTCCCCCCGTTACGTCAGATCCGGGAGTTTCGGGGTGTGAGCAGTCCTGGAACCCGCGAGAGCGAATCCGACGTCGGTGAGGCCCCGGCACAGAGAGTGATGGTATCTTTGGCACCCAACACCCATGATACAATCTAACACACATGTCATGGCAAAGCATTGGTTTAGGTGGGATCCCGACGCTCCGGGTCCCCTCTCCGGAGATACACTAGCCCCGGTGTAGAAAAAGACGGAACCGGCGTCTAGCCCCCTCTGCGTGAGCCGGAAGTGGGTAGCAAAGTGTAACTAGTTGCTTGGTTGTGTCATGTTAGGCCCAAGGAACACCCTTGACAATGGTAGGGCCCACCTACTTGCAAGATTCCCCCCCGTTACGTCAGATCCGGGAGTTTCGGGGTGTGAGCAGTCCTGGAACCCGCGAGAGCGAATCCGACGTCGGTGAGGCCCCGGCAAAGAGAGTGATGGTATCTTTGGCACCCAACACCCATGATACAATCTAACACACATGTCATGGCAAATAATTGGTTTAGGTGGGATCCCGACGCTCCGGGTCCCCTCTCCGGAGATACACTAGCCCCGGTGTAGAAAAAGACGGAACCGGCGTCCAGCCCCCTCTGCGTGAGCCGGAAGTGGGTAGCAAAGTGGAACTAGTTGCTTGGTTGTGTCATGTTAGGCCCAAGGAACACCCTTGACAATGGTAGGTCCCACCTACTTGCAAGATTCCCCCGTTACGTCAGATCCGGGAGTTTCGGGGTGTGAGCAGTCCTGGAACCCGCGAGAGAGAATCCGACGTCGGTGAGGCCCCGGCACAGAGAGTGATGCTATCTTTGGCACCCAACACCCATGATACAATCTAACACACATGTCATGGCAAATAATTGGTTTAGGTGGGATCCCGACGCTCCGGATCCCCTCTCCGGAGATACACTAACCCCGGTGTAGAAAAAGACGGAACCGGCGTCCAGCCCCCTCTGCGTGAGCCGGAAGTGGGTAGCAAAGTGGAACTAGTTGCTTGGTTGTGTCATGTTAGGCCCAAGGAACACCCTTGACAATGGTAGGGCCCACCTACTTGCAAGATTCCCCCCGTTACGTCAGATCCGGGAGTTTCGGGGTGTGAGCAGTCCTGGAACCCGCGAGAGAGAATCCGACGTCGGTGAGGCCCCGGCACAGAGAGTGATGCTATCTTTGGCACCCAACACCCATGATACAATATAACACACATGCCATGGCAAATAATTGGTTTAGGTGGGATCCCGACGCTCCGGATCCCCTCTCCGGAGATACACTAGCCCCGGTGTAGAAAAAGACGGAACCGTCGTCTAGCCCCCTCTGCGTGAGCCGGAAGTGGGTAGCAAAGTGGAACTAGTTGCTTGGTTGTGTCATGTTAGGCCCAAGGAACACCCTTGACAATGGTAGGGCCCACCTACTTGCAAGATTCCCCCCGTTACGTCAGATCCGGGAGTTTCGGGGTGTGAGCAGTCCTGGAACCCGCGAGAGAGAATCCGACGTCGGTGAGGCCCCGGCACAGAGAGTGATGCTATCTTTGGCACCCAACACCCATGATACAATCTAACACACATGTCATGGAAAATAATTGGTTTAGGTGGGATCCCGACGCTCCGGGTCCCCTCTCCGGAGATACACTAGCCCCGGTGTAGAAAAAGACGGAACCGGCGTCTAGCCCCCTCTGCGTGAGCCGGAAGTGGGTAGCAAAGTGGAACTAGTTGCTTGGTTGTGTCATGTTAGGCCCAAGGAACACCCTTGACAATGGTAGGGCCCACCTACTTGCAAGATTCCCCCCGTTACGTCAGATCCGGGAGTTTCGGGGTGTGAGCAGTCCTGGAACCCGCGAGAGAGAATCCGACGTCGGTGAGGCCCCGGCACAGAGAGTGATGCTATCTTTGGCACCCAACACCCATGATACAATCTAACACACATGTCATGGCAAATAATTGGTTTAGGTGGGATCCCGACGCTCCGGGTCCCCTCTACGTGAGATACACTAGCCCCGGTGTAGAAAAAGACGGAACCGGCGTCTAGCCCCCTCTGCGTGATCCGGAAGTGGGTAGCAAAGTGGAACTAGTTGCTTGGTTGTGTCATGTTAGGCCCAAGGAACACCCTTGACAATGGTAGGGCCCACCTACTTGCAAGATTCCCCCCGTTACGTCAGATCCGGGAGTTTCGGGGTGTGAGCAGTCCTGGAACCCGCGAGAGAGAATCCGACATCGGTGAGGCCCCGGCAAAGAGAGTGATGGTATCTTTGGCACCCAACACCCATGATACAATCTAACACACATGTCATGGAAAAACATTGGTTTAGGTGGGATCCCGACGCTCCGGCTCCCCTCTACGTGAGATACACTAGCCCCGGTGTAGAAAAAGACGGAACCGGCGTCTAGCCCCCTCTACGTGAGCCGGAAGTGGGTAGCAAAGTGGAACTAGTTGCTTGGTTGTGTCATGTTAGTCCCAAGGAACACCCTTGACAATGGTAGGGCCCACCTACTTGCAAGATTCCCCCCGTTACGTCAGATCCGGGAGTTTCGGGGTGTGAGCAGTCCTGGAACCCGCGAGAGAGAATCCGACGTCGGTGAGGCCCCGGCACAGAGAGTGATGCTATCTTTGGCACCCAACACCCATGATACAATCTAACACACATGGCATGGCAAAACATTGGTTTAGGTGGGATCCCGACGCTCCGGGTCCCCTCTCCGGAGATACACTAGCCCTGGTGTAGAAAAAGACGGAACCGGCGTCTAGCCCCCTCTGCGTGAGCCGGAAGTGGGTAGCAAAGTGGAACTAGTTGCTTGGTTGTGTCATGTTAGGCCCAAGGAACACCCTTGACAATGGTAGGGCCCACCTACTTGCAAGATTCCCCCCGTTACGTCAGATCTGGGAGTTTCGGGGTGTGAGCAGTCCTAGAACCCGCGAGAGAGAATCCGACGTCGGTGAGGCCCCTACACAGAGAGTGATGCTATCTTTGGCACCCAACACCCATGATACAATCTAACACAAATGGCATGGCAAAGCATTGGTTTAGGTGCGATCCCGACGCTCCGGGTCCCCTCTACGTGAGATACACTAGCCCCGGTGTAGAAAAAGACGGAACCAGCGTCTAGCCCCCTCTGCGTGAGCCGGAAGTGGGTAGCAAAGTGGAACTAGTTGCTTGGTTGTGTCATGTTAGGCCCAAGGAACACCCTTGACAATGGTAGGGCCCACCTACTTGCAAGATTCCCCCCGTTATGTCAGATCCGGGAGTTTCGGGGTGTGAGCAGTCCTGGAACCCGCGAGAGAGAATCCGACGTCGGTGAGGCCCCGGCAAAGAGAGTGATGGTATCTTTGGCACCCAACACCCATGATACAATCTAACACACATGTCATTGCAAAACATTGGTTTAGGTGGGATCCCGACGCTCCGGGTCCCCTCTCCGAAGATACACTAGCCCCGGTGTAGAAAAAGACGGAACCGGCGTCTAGCCCCCTCTGCGTGAGACGGAAGTGGGTAGGAAAGTGGAACTAGTTGCTTGGTTGTGTCATGTTAGGCCCAAGGAACACCCTTGACAATGGTAGGGCCCACCTACTTGCAAGATTCCCCCCGTTACGTCAGATCCGGGAGTTTCGGGGTGTGAGCAGTCCTGGAACCCGCGAGAGAGAATCCGACGTCGGTGAGGCCCCGGCAAAGAGAGTGATGGTATCTTTGGCACCCAACACCCATGATACAATATAACACACATGGCATGGCAAAGCATTGGTTTAGGTGGGATCCCGACGCTCCGGGTCCCCTCTACGTGAGATACACTAGCCCCGGTGTAGAAAAAGACGGAACCGGCGTCTAGCCCCCTCTGCGTGAGCCGGAAGTGGGTAGCAAAGTGGAAATAGTTGCTTGGTTGTGTCATGTTAGGCCCAAGGAACACCCTTGACAATGGTAGGGCCCACCTACTTGCAAGATTCCCCCCGTTACGTCAGATCCGGGAGTTTCGGGGTGTGAGCAGTCCTGGAACCCGCGAGAGAGAATCCGACGTCGGTGAGGCCCCGGCAAAGAGAGTGATGGTATATTTGGCACCCAACACCCATGATACAATCTAACACACATGGCATGGCAAAACATTGGTTTAGGTGGGATCCCGACGCTCCGGGTCCCCTCTCCGGAGATACACTAGCCCCGGTGTAGAAAAAGACGGAACCGGCGTCTAGCCCCCTCTGCGTGAGCCGGAAGTGGGTAGAAAAGTGGAACTAGTTGCTTTGTTGTGTCATGTTAGGCCCAAGAAACACCCTTGACAATGGTAGGGCCCACCTACTTGCAAGATTCCCCCCGTTGCGTCAGATCCGGGAGTTTCGGGGTGTGAGCAGTCCTAGAACCCGCGAGAGAGAATCCGACGTCGGTGAGGCCCCGGCAAAGAGAGTGATGGTATCTTTGGCACCCAACACCCATGATACACTATAACACAAATGGCATGGCAAAGCATTGGTTTAGGTGGGATCCCGACGCTCCGGATCCCCTCTACGTGAGATACACTAGCCCCGGTGTAGAAAAAGACGGAACCGGCGTCTAGCCCCCTCTGCGTGACCGGAAGTGGGTAGCAAAGTGGAACTAGTTGCTTGGTTGTGTCATGTTAGGCCCAAGGAACACCCTTGACAATGGTAGGGCCCACCTACTTGCAAGATTCCCCCCGTTACGTCAGATCCGGGAGTTTCGGGGTGTGAGCAGTCCTGGAACCCGGAAGAGAGAATCCGACGTCGGTGAGGCCCCGGCAAAGAGAGTGATGGTATCTTTGGCACCCAACACCCATGATACACTATAACACAAATGACATGGCAAAGCATTGGTTTAGGTGGGATCCCGACGCTCCGGATCCCCTCTACGTGAGATACACTAGCCCCGGTGTAGAAAAAGACGGAACCGGCGTCTAGCCCCCTCTGCGTGAGCCGGAAGTGGGTAGCAAAGTGGAACTAGTTGCTTGGTTGTGTCATGTTAGGCCCAAGGAAAACCCTTGACAATGGTAGGGCCCACCTACTTGCAAGATTCCCCCCGTTACGTCAGATCCGGGAGTTTCTGGGTGTGAGCAGTCCTAGAACCCGCGAGAGAGAATCCGACGTCGGTGAGGCCCCGGCATAGAGAGTGATGGTATCTTTGGCACCCAACACCCATGATACAATCTAACACACATGGCATTGCAAAGCATTGGTTTAGGTGGGATCCCGACGCTCCGGGTCCCCTCTCCGGAGATACACTAGCCCCGGTGTAGAAAAAGACGGAACCGGCGTCTAGCCCCCTCTGCGTGAGCCGGAAGTGGGTAGCAAAGTGGAACTAGTTGCTTGGTTGTGTCATGTTAGGCCCAAGGAACACCCTTGACAATGGTAGGTCCCACCTACTTGCAAGATTCCCCCCGTTACGTCAGATCCGGGAGTTTCGGGGTGTGAGCAGTCCTGGAACCCGCGAGAGAGAATCCGACGTCGGTGAGGCCCCGGCAAAGAGAGTGATGGTATATTTGGCACCCAACACCCATGATACAATATAACACACATGGCATGGCAACACATTGGTTCAGGTGGGATCCCGACGCTCCGGGTCCCCTCTCCGGAGATACACTAGCCCCGGTGTAGAATAAGACGGAACCGGCGTCTAGCCCCCTCTGCGTGAGCCGGAAGTGGGTAGCAAAGTGGAACTAGTTGCTTGGTTGTGTTATGTTAGGCCCAAGGAACACCCTTGACAATGGTAGGGCCCACCTACTTGCAAGATTCCCCCCGTTACGTCAGATCCGGGAGTTTCGGGGTGTGAGCAGTCCTAGAACCCGCGAGAGAGAATCCGACGTCGGTGAGGCCATAACACATGTAGGGGTGGGTTGTGATCTTGTTTTATCACTTTGTAGGGTCCAATAGAACACAACCATGCAAAGATATTCACATTGCTACCCCCTCCGGGCTCCGGTATCTGTAGATCCGAGAATTTCCGGATGTGAGCACATGGGTTCGATCCGGATTGTCGGGATGGCGCCTAAAACTAATATTAATGAATATATGCTATATGAACTAATATTAATGAATATGTTATTATTTGTATATTTAAACAGTGACCAATGGTGAAAGTAACTAAAATTTGCCAATACTTTGCCGAGTATTATAGTATGTGACACTCGGCATTGAGGGAATCGGCAAACCTACAGGCAAACTATGCCGAGTATCCCGACAATATGCACTCGGCAGAGAGTGATACTCGACAAAGATTAGGCGGCAGAGAAGTACTTAGCGAAATTTTCCCCCTCTCTTTTCCCTTTCGTTGCCGCGCCCTAGCTACTCCCCCTCCAAAAAATCCCCCGAGCCGCCACCACCCGTCTCGGTCGCCGACGCCTGCCGCCGCCCACCGAGCCACCGCCAGGCCCTTCTCCCTCCTCCCCGCAGCCTCCCCCTCCTCCACCATACCTTTGCCGTCCCCGGAGCGTGTCTCCCTCCCGAAGAAGCAGAGGAGCGGCGGCGCATCTCGTCACCGCCGAGGAAAACCTGCATCGCCGCCCTCCACGTTCCTCCTGCGCCGCCATCCACGCCTTCCCCGAGCTCACCCCCTTCCCCAGGCCAGGGCGTCGCCCCCTTCCCCGAGCTCTTCCCCGTCCTCCCCTCTCCGGCGATAGCAAGATCTATATATCAAGGTAATTCTCTTCGATTCTTCCCTTCCCTGATTCTGCTGCTGCTGCTGCTTCCGTGATGCGGCTGCTTCGATTCTTCCCTGATGCTGCTGCTTCCCTTCCCTGATTCTGCAGGATTTGCTTTAGTTTAGGTTAGTTTTAGGGGCTGTTAGTGGTAGTTTCGGTTAGGGGATGTAAAGAACATGTACGCTCTAGATTCCACTTGAATTTTTATCACCTATAGATGTTCTCTGAATTTCTGTTCCTCGAATCTGATGAGCACGCATTTGATGTGTGTTGTAGATTTCAATCAGCAAAAAATTATGCATTTTGTTTTCAATCTGATGAGCACGAATCTGATGAGCACGAATCCGCTGTATCCGTTCTTCCAAATGCCCTCACACGGAAGAAAACGACCAGAGGACCACGACCACAAGCTGAGTGTTAAAAGGTCCTCAATGATTTCTTTGTTGTGATGGACCACTAGCTCTCTAACTGCTTCACAGTAGTATATCTTAGGCAATCAGAAATGTAACATTCTTGCAAAGTACATGTTCTGACTTTGGATTACAGTAATGAAATGAGCTGTGGCAAGTGGTGGCGATAATCTTAATGCAGTGCACATGCGAGTAGGAGATCTAAACATGGCATGCCTAGCTGTCTGTTCGGCGATCCTTCTGATGTTGTGATCCACTAATAACATTCTAAAACCAACAAAAGCCAGGCAGCCCCACTGAGAAGAGAACACAAACACTTGAATAAACTTCAGACTAAAGAAACCACACTTGGCAATAACATGAACAAGATCCGTGCACACCCGCGCCATAAGCGCAACGGTTGGAGCGATTCGTCGACGAAAATCTTGCGACAGAGGGGGTGTGGGCGGCATAAGATTATTGGTTGGTGCTGCAAAAAAAATGAGAATATAATAGCTGGGGAGCTTGTTATCTCGGTCCTATCCTTTTCTTGGCACTACATAGGAGCATCTTTGGGAGGCTCCTTTACCATGCATGAGCTCCATTGGCCTAAGTGGCTTGGATTTGTTTGGCATGCCCACCCAAGGCCCCACCATGACAGTAGAACTAATGACAGGAGAGAATCTTAAATCCCCTCCCTCCCCGTCATGCCTCGCCAGTTTTGATACATGCCAACCTGTTGCTTCTTAGCACAACCAAAAAGTTTTGGACCTTGGCCTAGAAGTAGCTACCAACAGAGATCTTGTTGTGGGAGGAGGAGATAGCCACAGCGTGCCGGTGAATATTCAACCATTTCTGATTGCCTGCAACTGCAAGATATCTGAACATCCATCTCTTTTATCTAGATATAATAGATTAATAGATCCGTCCCAAATTAATCTAACATGAACCTGGTATATGTTAAAAGCAGCTTCTATTATATTAAAACTGGAGCCCAGAAATTCTCATATGAACCTGGTATATGTTTACTCTGCGTTACTCTATTTTGTGATTACCTGTTGGTACTTGGGAAGAAGTAGCCCCCATTTGGCTTATAAGCTATTGGGTCTGTGAATTGGATGATCACTGATGTTTAAGCAGCTATTGTTCTCAAGACTGCTGTTTCCCTTTTGTTGAACTTGATCAGATAGCTTAAACAAGTTCTGCTTACCATTGCCTCTCTGGTTTATTCTGCATTACTCCATTTTGTGGTTGTTTGTTGGTACTTGGGAAGAAGTAGACCTCATTTGGCTTATATGCGATTAGTTTGTGTGCCTCTGAATGTTCTTAAGGGGCAGGATCGCTGTTGCTCCAATGCCTAACCATTTTGTGCTTTTTGATCATGTTTAAAGTGATTTTATAAATTGCATTGCTCTTAAAGAATTCTAGTTTATATTGAGACCTGTTTAGATTACTGTTGTTGACAATTTTGGAGTGCCAATGTTGTGCTAGTATGCAATCTAACAATGTTGGATAGTTTCATGCCCCTCCCTTGTACTTTCTATGTTTATTGGTTTCATATGTTAAGTGTTTTGTAGGCTGCCGTCATTGGTACATCTGACCTTTTATTTTAAAGTGAGGTCATGTAATGGTTGAGTGTAATTCTGGAGAAATTACATGAATCCGCTTTCCTATCGTACCTGCTGCAGTTGCAAGTTTACAAGAAGAAATCTAAGCCTTATTAGTTGTTAGTTATAGGGTCTGTTAGTGTTAGTTTTAGGGGCTGTTAGTGTTAGCTTAAAAACATCAATTTCTCATTGTCATATATATTATAGATGGAGCCAGTGAATTCTCAGCCTTATTAGTTGTAACTTGTAAACCAATGAATCAAATGAAAAATGTAGATGTGCAGTACCAGTACTCCTAGTCTAACTCAATGTACACTGAAAAATGCCTTTACATCTCATTTTACATTGTTGCTATACAGTGCTTGTGCTTAACATAATCTTTTATAAGGGTAACACAGTAGGTTAAAAAATCCCACTGCAAGTTTTTAGGATTTGCTTCAGAACCATTAGATTACATGGATATTTCTTTTGAAGAGAAATATCAGGCAACTATATGAGCCGACAAGAGGAAAACAAGTATGCAGTCATAAGATGACACTAACACTACATATTTACTTTTTGCAGGACATGGATCGAGATTGAGGCCAGGAGCGGGGTTTGGTGAGGCGGGGGTTTGCTGAGGTTGAGGCCAGGAGCGTCTGCGATCATCTTCGTCGACACCTGGCCACGCTTTGAGGGTAAAAACCTCCTCCTTAATCGATCTTTAGATTTTCTTGTGTAGATCACCAAACTAGTCGCGTTACCCTAGGCGTCTCCCGTTCGGAAGAGTTGTAGTTATAAAAATAGAACTCTTTGTATATATTTATATACAAAGATCTATATTTTTATAACCGCGACTGTTTCGAATTGTCCACGTTTTTGGACAGCTCGTGGATGTGTAGCTGTGTTTGTTTTCCATGTTCTACTCCTATCCGAGACAGATTTCGGTGGCGCCTCTCTGTTGTTCTCCGAGTACACATTCTCTCGACCCCCGTGGTCGAGACGTGTATTAGGAGAACAGCGGGGAGGTGCTGCCGAAATCTGTCTTGGATAGGAGTAGACATGGAAAACAAACACAAGCTACACATCCTCGGGTGGGATTAGGACCTATCTTTACCTAGTAGACATGTAGGACTGCATTCAACGCGTAAAACTTGTAATGTTCTAAATAATTGAAACAACTTGTTAAAATTTGAAACATATGTTGATCTGGCTGAGCATTCATCAGTGTGGATATGGAGGACCGGGAGTGGATGTACAGTGGCCGACCGAGTGCTGCCGAGATGACAATGGAATGGGTTACAAAGACAGACGAGTTCTTGGAATTTGCATTTGCTAGAGTTGATGATTCGTCTGATGTTTGGTGCCCGTGTAGTCGTTGCCGTAACATGACAGAGAAACCGAGGACAATCATTTCTGATCACCTTGGGAAGTATGGTTTTATGCCAAACTATTACCGTTGGGTGTACCATGGCGAGTCTGCTGAGCGTGTACGCCGGAAGAAGAAGACAAAGAAGGTGGCACCACTCACTCAGCATGCGGCGACCGTTTTTGATACCGGTTTTGATAGGATGTTAGAGGATTTCACTAATGCACAAGCACCTGAAAATCAAACCGGCGAGGGAGATGCCCCTGACGATGCCGATGATAGCACTAAAGAGTTCTATGACACGTTGTTTGAGACACAGAAACCCCTGCACGAGCATACACAAGTTTCTCAACTTGATGCCATCGGCCGGCTAATGGCGGTAAAAAGCCAGCACAATGTAAGCATAGCCGCCTTTGATGCATTTCTGACTGTTATTGCCACCCTCCTGCCGCCGGTACACCTTCTTCCTAAAAACATGTACGAGTCGAAAAAAATCCTCGGTTCCGTAAAGATGCCGTATACGAAGATAGATTGTTGTCCAAAGAGCTGCATGTTGTTCAGGAAAGAGCACGAGCATACAAAGTACTGTGTCAAATGCGGGGCCTCTAGGTATCTGGAGGTGGACGATGGTAATGGTCAGAAGACGCAGCTCACAGTCGCCAAAAAGATCCTTCGGTATCTTCCATTCATACCACGGATCCAAAGGCTTTTTATGACCGAGGAATCTGCAAAACAGATGAGATGGCCGTCAGATGGGAGGAGGTACCGTCCTGAGAAGATGATACATCCGTCTGATGGTGAAGCATGGAAGGACTTTGTTGGCAAACATAAGAAGAAAGCGGGTGACCCTAGGAGTGTAGCAGTTGCGTTATCAACCGATGGTTTCAACCCATATGGTATGACATCCGCCTCATACAGCTGCTGGCCGATGTTTGTTATCCCGATGAATCTCCCCCCCCCCGGCGTGTGCATGCAACGGCAGAACATGTTCCTGTCGCTTATAATTCCAGGGCCTGAGTATCCGGGGAAGAACATGTCGGTGTTCATGGAGCCGCTGGTAGATGATCTGCTCATTGCCTGGAACACCGGGGTACGGACATACGATGCCATAGAAAAGAAGCACTTCGATATGTATGTTTGGTACTTCACTTCACTGCATGACCTTCCGGCTCGCGCGATATTCTGCGGCTGGTGTACTCATGGGAAATGGCCTTGTCCGGTGTGCTACCAAGCTGTGACTTTTCTTTGGCTGAAAAAGGGTGGCAAATACTCATGCTTTGACCAACATCGACAGTTCCTTCGTCCTGGTCACAAATACAGGAGAAACACAAAGAAGTGGATGAAAGATGTAGCTGTCGATGCGCCACGACCAACTTTGATGACCGGTGTAGACGTCAAGGCTCAGCTAGATAGTCTACAGCTCAATGCCGAGGGGACCGGCTTTCTGGGGTATGGAGAGTGGCACCAGTGGACTCACATCTCATGCCTGTGGAAGCTCCCTTACATGCAGGATCTTCTTCTTCCACATAACATTGATGTCATGCACACTGAAAAAAATATCGCTGAGGCCCTTTGGTCAACACTTTTTGATCTTGAGAAGACGAAAGATAACGTCAAGGCAAGAGTTGATCAAGCCGAGCTTTGTGACAGGGAACATCTAAACTTGAAGGAACCCACAAAAAGCAAAAAGACCTGGACGAAGCCGCCGGCCCCTTTCTGCCTGACGAGGGCCCAAAGGAAAGAAATTCTCCAGTGGATCTTGGACTGCCTCTTCTTCCCTGACGGGTACGCAGCTAATATAATGAGGGGAGTGAATCTCGCTGGGCTGCGGATAACGGGGCTCAAGAGTCATGACTACCACGTATGGATTGAGCGGATTTTGCCCGTCATGATTCGAGGCTATGTTGACGAGGAAATCTGGCTAGTGCTAGCCAAGTTGAGCTTTTTCTTTCGTCAGCTTTGTGCCAAGGAATTAGATAGAGATGTGGTTGCAAAGTTGGAGGAACAGGCCGCCGAGCTAATCGTGGAACTAGAGGCGATCTTTCCTCCCGGTTTCTTTAATCCGATGCAACACTTGCTCTTGCATCTCGCGGAAGAGGCACGATTGGGGGGCCCTGTGCAGTACCGCTGGATGTTTTCAACCGAGAGAGAGCAAAAGAAACTTCGAGAGAAAAGCACCAACAAATGTCGCATAGAAGCATCCATATGTGAGGCAACCCTCAACGAGGAGGTGGCAAACTTCACGACAAAATACTATCATGACAGTCTTCCCACTCGTCATAATCCGGTTTCTCGGTACAATAATGACTCCGACCCCGCCGATGCACCAGAGCTTAGCATACTCGCAGGGCTCGGCGGCAGATCAAGTGGCGCGAAGCAAGAGCAAATAGACTCACATGAACAATGGACGGCTATTTTCTCGTGTGTCTTGAAGAACACGGTGGAAGTAAAACCCTACATTGAGTAAGTGCTCAACACCTAATTTTCACAATCTTTCATTCCCTCAAATTGTGTCTAACTCCCCTTCTTGTTGGTCCCACACTTAGGTTATTTGAGCAAGAAACCTGGAAACATCATCCGCGAGAACCTACCTACGACGAGAAGTCGGACCTTTTTAAGAAGGGTGGCAAAGGAGGCGGTGGTTTTATTAGTTGGTTCGCCGCAAAAGTAATCTCCTTTCTTACATGGTTTCTAGCGCAAGCCACATATTACGGCGATCTTAGCTTGAACTTATTGACCGAACTTCTCGTATTGAACATGTAGGCTTTAACCGACAAGGAAATGAGTCATGAGTTGAGGCAACTTGCCCGGGGCTTCACCTACTCCGTGAAGTCATTTAAGTCTTACGATGTGAATGGGTATCGCTTCCATACCCGTTCTTACGATGAGAAACGGCCCAACCGGAAGACAAACAATTTCGGGGTATTTACCCACGCCGGTGGTGATTACTTCGGTATGGTCGAGGGAATGTATGAGCTGGACTTCCATTTTGGCACGAAGAATCCGGTTGTATTCAAATGCCATTGGTTTGATCCGAGCCGAGTGAGACGGAATCCTGCCATTGGTTCGGTCGAAATTGATCGGGCATCTGTCTATGGGTCAGATGATGTCTACATCATTGCACAACATGCCACCCAAGTCTTCTATCTCCCCTACCCATGCAAAACTATGAAACGCCTCCAAGGGTGGGATGTCGTGATCACAGTTCCACCGCGTAATAGACCACCTCCTCCAAACGATGACGATTACCACCAGCGCATAAACCCCAACACATATGAGGGAGAGTTCTATCAAGACGATGGGCTCACCGGCGAGTTCATCATCGACTTGTCCACAATTGATGAAATGGAAGAAGACGACGATGATGATGTCGGCATGGGAGTCGATAATGGGCAAGGCGACGATCCATCCGTTCTTAACTCTAAGGACGTGGAACTACTTGAGCGTCTCCACTTGCCTGATGTCGAGGAGCCGAGAGGTCCACCACCGAACTACATGGAAGAGTGGTGGTATACTCGTGATAGCGATGATGACGATGATCCCGGTCCAAGCTATGATCCCAAGGATTTAGACAATGGGTTCTGAACCATTTGTGTTCCAATTATGTAATCGTGAATGTACAATTACATTACTTGCGCTTAAAATCCTGACATTTGTCATGGTGCTTAGAGTCTCCAAGCACTTACGATTTTGTGCTCAAAATCTCCTCCCATATGAGCTTGAAGAATCTGATCTTGTTCACATCCATGTGCTCCCAGTAGTAGTGCTCTTGCCACTCCCTGCGCTGTTATTTTGATCACCAAAATATCGGTGCAGGGAGTGGCAAGAGCACTACTTCTGGGAGCACATGGCCGTGAACAAGATCAGGTTCTTCAAGCTCATGGGAGGAGATTTTCAGCAGAAAATCGTGCACATGACAAATGTCAGGATTTTAAGCAGGATTTTAAGCATTAATGGGTTATGAACCATTTGTGTTCCAATTATGTAACCGTGAATGTATAATTAGCATTATGTCTCAACTATTTTGTGTGGCACTTCTAGACTAATCACAAGGTTGTAATATTTTTTTTAATTTCGCTCTTGTTATGTATTAGTTTGATTTCAACTATTAATTGCCTTTCAACTATCATTACCATTTTTTTATTCTAGTCTTCTTATGCTTGGTATATATCATTAGTATTTTATTTACAACTATTACTTGTCTTTCAACTATTAATTGCCTTGTAAATATTAGTTGCCTCTCAACTATTAATTGCCTTTCAACTATCATTAGCATTTTTTTATTCTAGTTTTCTTATGCTTGGTATCATTAGTATTTTTATTTACAACATTAATTGCATTTCGACTATTACTTGACATTTTTTATCACTTTGTACTAATCGGGACCCCTCATTTTCATGACAGGTTAGTGCAGCATGGCCCCGAAAGCCAAGCCAAAAGGGGTGAAGCGGACCCCGAGCAAAGTTGCGCAAGTGGAAGCTCTGTACGCTAGAAGAGAGGATGGCAGCCGAGTGGAGATAGGGAGAATCCGGCGCAAGAAGCATGTGGACGCGCCCTCGTCTTCCAGAGCACGTTCAGAGGCAAGGGAGGTGGTACGCGGTCCGTGACTCGCTCACGTAGTCCCTTGCCCCACGTTTCTTCTTCTTCCGAGGAGGAGCAGCAGCAGGAGGAGGAGGAGGAGGAGCAGCAGCAGCAGCAGGAGGAGGAGGACGTGGAGCAGCAGCAGCAGCAGGAGGAGGACTCCGAGGACGACTACCGATACTCTTCACCGGAGTCAGAGGATGGTGGTGAGGAGGATGTCGAGGTGTCGGATCCGGAGGACGAGCCCGAGGACTTGTTTGCCCACCCTCTCCCTGACTTAGGGAAAGTGGCACCCCCCGGCCAAAAAGTTTGGCTCCGAGGGACATCTAGGCTCCCTAAGCCTCCATACCCCTTCAAGGACATAGTTGTCACCGTCGACGGAGATAAGTAAGTGGACATTGTTGTAATTACAATTTACTTTGTTTATGCCTCATTTATGTCATCGAAATCTCACCGACTCTTCTACTTGTTTGTGCAGGTCGTTGGAGTGGCTTGGGGACGTTCCACCACCACGGACCATGAGCGGCATCTTGGGGCTTCTTTGCAGGAAGTATTACCCTGGCTTGGTCACGTTGGAGAACGGCAATCTGGAGCCAGCTTGGTCCTGGAAGGACTATGAGAGGGTCCCGGACGTGGAGGACAAGCATGGACGGGTGTATGGCCACTTGGGCCTCCGAGTGGTCGCCGATTTCTGGGTATGTATTTGTCTTCACCGCTGACATGTGTATATCTCTTTAAATATCCTTGTAATGTCTTTATCGTATGCTCAATGGTTGTAGGACTACTTCACCTGCGCCCCGGGTATGGAGGACAAGGCCAGGGTGGTGCTCATTAGAATGGCCAAGAAGCTCATCCGCGACATGCTATACGAGGCACGTGTGCTTTGCGTGGTGAAGTTCTACGCGAAGCACATGAACACCAAGCTGACGAAGACGGATGCACGACAGATACACCTGTCAGCGGTGCAATACTTAGCGGTAATGGCATCATTTTCATTTTAATCCATACATTGCTGCGGCAAAGAACTACTCATATGGATTGTTTTTGTTAACAGGTGGTTCCTCAGTGGCTGGCCAACAAGAAGCCTTGCTTCAAGAAGATCGTCAAGAAGTGGACGAGCGACGCGTACAAGAACCAGCACGCCGAGTGCCGGGAGCGACGCCTTCTGCTTGGTGAAGGACACCGTCAAGGCGGCCTCACCCTCACCGGCCGCGTCCAGAGAGAGGTAAGGAATTGTTTTGCTAATAATTCCATACGCCGCTTCATTCTTAAGATGAGAGTTTGTGCTGATCATTTTTCTTTGAATTGTAGAAAGCAAAGAAGGGCAGGGTCATCACTCGCATGGTGGCATTCTGTGAGACCCGGAGGCCCAAGGTCCTGAAGCCGATGTACCGGTTGAGAAGCAATGGATCAACACTCAAACCGGCGAGAAGTGGGACAAGTACACCGAGAAGTTGAAGGAGGTGCACGGCCCCGACGCCGACCCACTGACGACCCCCTATGACCCTAGGGTCGCTCTGTTGGCGGGAGAGGGTCGGAAGAACGGCCGGTTTGCCTTTGCTGATGGCGCCTTCGACACATCAGGTACTCCACCGCTCTCGCAGATCCGTGCCAGCCAGACGAGCTCATCGCCGTCTATTGAGCGCCGCCCACGACCAGGAGTGACTGCCGTCGCCACACTTCAGGTATGAACACAAACAATTTCCTTGGTCAGTTTTATCTTCGCTTTCTATACATGCTTGCATTGCACATTTAATGACATTTTCACATACCGTAGGCTGAACTTGAACAAAGCAAAAGAGAGGCGGCGGAGTCAAAACAAAAGATGCAAATGATGGAAAACCAGTTGTCTTCCCAGCAGACATTCATGGCGGCGATGCTCGAGGTACCGGTTTTCACACATAAGACACAATTCCATTCCATTCTATTCATCGATTTACGCATGTTAACTCACGGATCGATCACTTGGTCATTGCAGAGGATGCGAGCTATCCCAGCGGGTCCGTCTGCTCCTCCTCTACCTGAGCTCCCTCCACTCAACTTCAACATTGTAAGTTGGCCTGAACTTGCTCAATGAAACACTATTTAGCTTCTCTCGACTAATGCGGTTGTTCATAGGGGGGGAATGCATCGCAGGGATCCCACATGTCGCAAGGAGGGGGCACCGGAGATGCCGAGACGTCGACCTCCAAGACGCCGGAGTGATGCTAGGTTAGTACCATTTTTCTTATTTCTTTTGCTTCTCATGCTTCTTCATTTGTTTTGCTTCTCATGCTCACTTACACGGTTCAAAACTAATCATTTTGCTTGTTCACTTGTAGGTTTGCATTAAGGGAAAAAAAATGAAGCTTTGTATTGAGAGTACTATGTGTTGTGATGACAATGTCTTTTGAACTTGAATACTATGTGTGGTGAACCATTTTGAACTTACTATGTGTGATGGAATACATGTATGAATATTTGCGATGCTATATATGTATGTGTTGTGAGTTTGTATATAGAATGAGTGATATTTATGTGTTGAAGTTAAATATTGTGTGTTGTGAACCCTCTGTGAGTCAAAATGGAATGTATATGAAAATTGGTTTCATTTGCAGGGATTTGAGCAAAATGCAGCAATAAAACAGTACCAAATGGTCAGTATGCCGAGTGTTGCACTCGGCGTAGGACCAAATGACACATACGCCGAGTGTTACACTCGGCAATGGTGCCCTCCAGGCGCCCAGGTTGGCCCCTGGCAACGGTGTTTGCCGAGTGGCCCAGAAACACTCGGCAAACACCGTTGCTAGGGGCCAGCCTGGGCGCCTGGAGAGGATCATTGCCGAGTGTGACACTCGGCAAAGAAGGTGCACGTGGCAGGCCAGGGGAGCTCCTCTGGGCGAAGGTACGCCGAGTGCGACACTCGGCGAACATGTCCGCTGAGTAAAGCCCAGGCACTCGGCGAACATTATTGCCGAGTCTTGTCGAAAGGGCACTCGGCGAAGCGTGTGCACGTGGCAGGCCAGGGGAGCTCCTCTGGGCGACGGTACGCCGAGTGTTACACTCGGCGAAGTGTGCACACGTGGCGGGCCAGGAGCGCTCCTCTGGGCGGCGGTACGCCGAGTGTAACACTCGGCGAAGTGTGCACACGTGGCGTTCTAGGAGCGCTCCTCTGGGCGACGGTACGCCGAGTGTAACACTCGGCGAACTGTGCACACGTGGCGGGCCAGGAGCGCTCCCCTGGGCGACGGTACGCCGAGTGTTACACTCGGCGAAGTGTGCACACGTGGCGGCTCCCTGTTTCCCACGACGAAATATTTTCGCCGAGTCCTTCTGACAGGGACACTCGGCAAAGATTTCGTCCCCATTCCGTTGCGGACTTAGACGTGGAGGTATCAGAACTTTTTGTTGCCGAGTGTTAGCCTAAAAGACTCGGCGAATACTTCACCGAGCAACCCGCGTATTGACACTCGGCGTACCTTCTGTTGCCGAGCTAAAATACGCCGAGTGCTGTACGCCGAGTGTAGCACTCGGCGTACTTACTGCCGAGTCTTTTTATGCCTTCGCCGTGTATTTCTGATACACGGCAAACAATTGAATTCTAGTAGTGCGCAGGCGATTTCAGTGGAGAGACGATGCTAAGACGTTGGGTCGCCCTATGCAGCGCTCTTTGCCAGCCGGAGCGAGCGCTCGCTCAGGAAACGAGCTAATGGGCCTGGCCCAACATTTAGACTCAGTGTTTAGTCTGTGCTGCACAAGAGGAGGCGCACGTGGGCCGGCCCATTACCTCCTAACTAGCTTTTTTCTTAAAAAAACTGCATGTTTCAACATCTCTTCCAAATATGAACGATTTTTAATTTTGAACAATTTTTAAGTTTGAACAATTTTCAAGAATAAAAGAGTGCAAACATGAACAAAAGTTACAGAAGAACAATTTTAAATCTGAACGTTTTTTGCAGTTAAAAAATATTTAAATTTGAACATTTTTTATCTGAACAATTTTTGAAGTTGAACATTTTATAGTTTGAGCATTTTTTAGTTTGAACCAAAAAATAATTCTGAAAAAAACATTTGGTGAGTAAAAAAACAGAAACAGATAAGAAAATTGGGAAAATGTAAAACAGAAAACAAAAGTAGGCAATAAAATGGTATAAAACGAAAAAATATACAAGAACTCGTTCGTAGCCTAGTGGTATGCTGTTACTGCCATACCTCAGGTCGCCGGTTCAAATCCTGATGTGTCCCATTATCTTCTTCTTTTTCTCTCTTCAAAGGCCCAAGTGGGCCGGCCCAAAAGAAGAAAAGCAACTAGGACTCGCAAAGAGCGACGAATAGTGCTCGTGGAGATGTTGGGCAAAGGGAAGATAGACAAACCTCACGGCGTTGGGCCTCACACAGCTTTCCGGCCCGATTGATTACAGAGTAGCAGCCCAAAGGCGTTGGCCAGCCTTGACGAGTATGGTGACAGATAAAAGGCCCAAGTGCGCGTGCGGGGTTGACCGAGTGATCTTAACGTTGTCACTTAGGATCTGACGGGTGAGAGCGTGAAATCACTGTGGGAGGTCGTAGCTAGTTCAATTTTACTTTCTCTTAATTTGGTCCATATTTTTCCCTCACGGAGTGTCATGAAGTTGGTGCTAGAGCTGGCTACAAACTTTCGGCCCGCTTCTTTTCTCTCTCTTCATCTCTCTTCTACAACTGACCAAAATGCTAACTTGGCATCTCTTATAGTCCGTTTATGTCACCCTATTGTACCTGCTTCTAGAGCATCCACAATAGATTGTATGATACACTGTATAATAGAGTAGCCAACTCATCAGCCAACAATACATCATACAACTATTACAATGCTTTTTTGGTAGAGTTGCTGGTAAAAGGAGTAGATTCTAACCAATCATATACGTATTGTAATAGAGCCAAAGGAGAAAAATATCTTGGCATGTGGGCTAGCTTGTTGCTTGCATATCATACAACTCATCTTCTCTCATCATATTATTACTTGACATGTAGACATATTTCTGAGTTGGCATTGTTATCTCACGATGACATGTACACCATTGAAGGATTAGACGGATGAAAAAGTAATTGCGGTGAGAGAGAGCGCATACCAGAAAAAAGTACACAACTATCCTAGCTGTCTGACCATTATTACTCGTTGTTTGGACCTGCATGTCATCGATGATAACCAACCGGTGGCTCAGAGACATCAATGCGAGATCTAGTCACATGGAGAAGCAATTGCCATGAGAGGGATTTCCTGCCAAACTAATACAGCTGACCTAGCTGTGTTAGTATGATTGTTCGGTCCACTTCACGTGGTTGTGTAGTATACTACGGCGGACAATGACAACAATTGTTGTTATACGTCGTTGGCCGACAGTACGATGGGCACATGGCATGTCGTCTTTTCTAGTATAAGAAATATTGGTAAATGAGAATCAGTTAGGTTTCATGTTGGATGACTGATGACTCCGTAATTCCATCTAATTTGAGGCATGGCATGCTGTCAAGTGCACTGGACCTTAGTGTCGTTAGGCCGAGGCGCAGGACAAAAAATTAGTTGTCAAGTGCACTGGACCAGTTTTCATTAGCATTATTAATCGGCTCACACTCGGCGCACAATACACAATTGTACCGTACTACTTGTGTCATGTTTGTCCTAGCTGTCACTTTTAATATAGTACTTCTCCATCCCAAAATGTACTTTTTTAGCGAGTTAAAACAGTTAGCTAAAAAGGATTACATTTTAGAACGGAAGGAGTAATATATAAATGGAAACAACCCCGTACTGTGGATATTTATCTCAGTGTCATTAGCCATTAGCCTTCCATGTCATCAGTTTTAGCCACATCATCAGTTGGTCCACGAGCAACTCACCAATCTGAATTTTCTCAGCATGCGGCCATTCACTTGACAAAATATGCAACGTACGTCACCACTCACCACGTCAATTTAGTTCTATCGACCAGTGAAGTTTCCTATCAACCACCAACCAGTGCATATCATCAAATTCAGATAATTATAGAATCCAACTTTGTTTATAATGACACCGCCATTACTAAGTTTCTTCCCCCAACAGTCTTCCTCTCCCGAACCTAATCGTATCCCCAATGCGCCACCACTCCTCATCCAACGCCCTCATGATGCCTAACCTAGGCGGCTCGGGGGAAACCAGTGGCGCCACTTCTCAGCCCACTCCCCCGTCCTATTCCTCTCCGTCGCCGCCTGAGGCTCGCCGGGCAAAGGCATGGCGATGCTGGTGATGGCGGCGGCGGGGATTTCTCCGTGCGTGTGGAGGTGGGGTGTGTTTTCTCCAAGGGGACGGTGGCAAGGAGTCGCGGGATGTCATGGAGGTGCGTCCAATGGTGCTGGAGGTGGCCGGTCCAACCTCCTATCGACGGTGGCGCCCCCTGGGTGCAGTGGCGATGCGGCCATCTCGAGCCAAGATGGGTTTGGGTCCGCGATTGGCAGCGCTAGTCTCCTCTGTCCGAAGGGCTTGGGCCCAGCTGGAGGACGTGATGCTGTCGTTCCGACGACGGCGCGGCTGCCAGCATCGACCCTTCTCCAGGCTGATCTACGGTGAGGACATGGCGGACTCCTTACCATGGCTATGGCGCGCGGGTTGCAGTGCACTTGGCTAGCCGGTGAGAGCCGGGCTCCGATGGTCGGGGCCGACGATAGTGGCGTCTTCCGATGTCATCCCCTTGCTGAAGGCATCGTTGCTGTGTAGCCTCCTCCTACTGCGTACTGCTCCAGGGGAAACCCTAGATCTGATTTCCTAGATCGGACGATGACGACGCTCTGCACCGTTCTCCCTGTTAAGGGTATTGTTTTGGAGCAGAGCTGTATTCCGGGGCAAACACTATATCTGGTTTTATTAAACCTAGGGTGAACGGTCGTAGCCTTTGTGGTAGCCGGTTGCATGTTAATATACACAGGAAAAGCCCCTGTAAAGGCAAGTACAAGTAGGGTACGTATTGGGGTAGAGTACTACTCTATACCCAATATGTATAGATACAATAACTCTAATACCCCCCTCCCTTAATCGAAACCTGGGAGAGGTTTAGATTACGCTTAAACTCATTTAATTTTTTAACACATAACGTTTTTGTGAAACCATCTGCAATCTGATCTTTGCTTGATATGAATCTGATATCAAGTTGCTTACAAGCAACTCGCTCCCGAACAAAAGAGAAGTCTATCTCAATGTGTTTTGTCCGTGCATGAAAAACTGGGTTTCCAGAAAGGTAGGTGGCGCCAAGATTATCACACCATAAACAAGGCTTCTCCTGAAGTGTAACACCAAGTTCACGAACTAGTGCTTCAACCCAAATAAGCTCAGCTGTGGCATTTGCAAGGGCTTTATATTCAGCTTCTGTACTTGACCTGGACATAGTAGCATGTTTTCTGGCACTCCAAGAAACAAGATTAGAACCAAAAAATATAGCAAATCCACCTGTAGAGCGTCTATCATCTAAATCACCTGCCCAATCTGCATTTGAATAAGCACTAAGAAGAGTGGATCTAGACCAGTGTTTGATTAGGCGGCGCCTAGACAGCGCTTAAGCACGCTTAGGCACTAGGCGATGGACA